>OZ005654.1:209254194-209464194 GCA_963930645.1 Salticus scenicus
TGGCCCTGGGTGTTTTTCCAATTCTTCGTACTGTAATTCTGTCATGTGCTATCTGTCTTCATCTGACGAAGATTTACAAGCGGGCTTCGAGAGTCAAGGATACAAATCTGATGTATATGTTACCGATAAACAAATAAATAAATATATGCATTATGTTCATTCAAAGAGTTTCTGTCAATAACAAAATACATAGTTATCATTTGTAAAGCTTTTTTTTTTTTTTTTTTTTTTTTTGGGGGGGGGGGGGGGTTTGGTAAGATGCCCTACAATTACATTGTTCAACAAATTTTGGCGAAGTTTAAGTAAATTCTTTCAAGTGAGATTTTTTTTACTTTTCTATGATCATAAAAGAACAGGATATTACCACCTTACTAAATGATTAGGAAATAGGAGATAAGGGCGATGAAATTAATAAAATATACAATTATCATTTTCAAAATAAAATTTACAAAAATATTTTTGAATTATTTGAAATATTTGAGAATTTTGATAACTATTACTACATGGGCGAAAATGTATAAGAAGTGATTAAATAACTACGTTAATTTCGATTTCATTTATTGAAAATGGATAAGGGAATGTTCCAATAGTAATCTCACTATTACTTTTTATTACTTAATCACTATTATTTAAATTCAGCAATCTCACTATTACTTTTAGAAATTCCTTGCCGAATAGGCGAAGAAATAATAATCTTTTAAGATTGTCTTCAAATCAGAGGCACTTCAAAAGGCCTTTATAACTTATTTACCATTAATCGAACTATGCAAAGTACTAGCAGAATTGTTGCAAACAATATAAGGCGTCCATGATTTATCTTAATCTCCTATTTGACAACCAAATAACCAACATATGCCGTTTCAATCAATGGCGTTATAGCTTGTCTCTGACTGACTTGAGTAGCAAGGGGTTATTTCCCTACAAACGTAGCAAGAGTTGTCAAGAAAATTAACAAACTAAAGCGATTCTAAAAAATTAAATACCACCGAGCTATATACAAATGATAGCAAAAGATATTAAATGTAAATATTCATTTATAAAATCGAATCAAGCAACAATTGTAACCTCCTCTATATACTGAATTTTTTTCTCTTATCTTTACTAACTTTTTTATTTCTTTTAAATTTACACTAACTTTAATACTAGTGTGATTTGATTTTCCCTTCTGCAACATTAACTGCATTATAATTCCCTACAATCAATGCTAAAATCTGTTAAATATATATACATATATATATATATATATATATCAAAAATTTTCTCTTAGATGGCGCTACATGTTCTGATGTTTGTTGTTCCACAATGTTATTTTTAAAGATATCAAAACTTATTTTACCATGTTTTTATTAACTTCTATTCTTGTTTGTTTGTGTGTTTGTTTGTCCGGTACAAATCTTGCAATGTACTTTTAACTAACTTCCCTACTAGCTAGACATTTGAAACTTTCACAGCAGCTCAAAACCCGGTGACAACACAATACATTGAAGTCACATTTTTGAATTTTCGAATAGTTTTCTTTTAATTCATTAAAATATGAAAATATTAAGCTTCTAATAGCAAAAAAAAAAAAAAAAATAGCCATTTAAATATTAGCTGTAATTTAATTGTTGCCAAAACAAATAAAGAAATAAAAATACAAGTTCATTTTATTTCGGCATACAAATAAATACATTTAATTAAACGTGAACCTTAAAAAATTAAACTCCCCCCCCCCCCCCCATTATTATTGTTAGTTCACTAAACTGAGTCCGCGTGCTTAAATATTGCTTAAATATTATTTTTTATCCTCGCGTATTTTATTAATGATTCATCAGAAAATTTAAAAGCATGCATATAAAAAGTTTTTAATAAAGTCGCTCTATTCTTTTAGAAATAATAATTATGTTTCACGGGATATAAAAAAAAATATATATATACAATCTCACTAACTTTGAATAAATAATATATAAATAAAATACAGTATTTAATGTATTTTATTCCTGCTAATTTTTTGTTACGAATTCGCAGCTTAGAAGAAATAATAATTGGTAGCTTAGAAGAAATTTAACTTCACATTTTGACCATAAAAAATTCATTATCACTTCAGATAAGTATGAGAAACAATAAGAAATAATCACGCCGCCAGACAACTTTTAATGCGAACATATCTTGGACTACAACTTATGTAGTATTTATACGTCAGAGAATGGAAATAGGAGGTAATAAAAATATAAAGATTTACATTAAATCATTAATATTCAGGAAATCGAGTAGGGATAAAACGAAATGAGTGCGAATAAATCAGGGTACCAATGTAATCTTTTACGTATCACATTTAACGTACGCTTTGTGTAGTATTTTTATTGTGGAAACATTAGTGTTTATTATTTATTAATAATCCGTTAATGAATAATATATTTAGTTTATTGTGAAAACATTAGTGTTTATCTTTAAGAATAAATGTGAAAAACCTACTTAAAATGGAAAGACCGAAATACTTTTCGCGAAGGCAACCATTCTCGAGATCGAACATACAAGAAAAGTAAATTAAATAATGAAAGCTGAAAGTATCGTTCGATTTGGCGACATTTGGTTGATGGAACTTCTGGCGTGACACTTATTTTCAGTATAAGTTAAACTTTCCAGAGCCATTTGGTGGCCACTACCGATATTTTTCGTCTTTTTAAAAAGTGACATCTATTTCAAGTAACGGTGTGCTATCAGGTTTTAATTCAGACTTGTGCCCAGGGAAATGGAAATATTTACAAAACTTCAGGAGGCATAAGGAAACAGTATTTTGTCACATCAAGGCCTATGAACACCAAGAACATGTCTTACATCAATACAATGATTTTTGATTACCATATTTCCAATAAAAGAGTTTTTGGCCTGCAAAAACATTCCTTTGGCTCCATAGATTCCTTATTCATTTAAATTATTTCTTTATGATTTTATACTCTCCCTAAGATTGAAAAATTCACCTAAAGGAGCGTCATTTTGTAATGCGGAAAACAAACGGACTGTAACTGACCAAATGAAGGCTGTTCTACAATAGTAAACAAGTTCCAACATTGCTATGACGATTAGAAGAACCGTCTACAGTGTTGTGTAGCTTCCCAAGGAAGTTATTTTAAGGGCCCTCTTCTCTCACTATCGTCGGAAGCCGAACCTAATGTTATTCTATGGGAAATTTTTCTTTACAAATAACTTATTAACTAATACATATTTTTAAATCCTGTTTTCACATTCTGAAACTTCCCAGCTGTTAAATTGACGCACCTTTTCTAAAAAATTATTTTTTAATTTTTTTTATATTTTATTTTGAAGCTTAAAAATACGAATTTTCAATATGTGAATTTTTTTCATTTTGCAATTTCAAAAAAAAATATTAAAAATTAAAAAAATACATTTTTAAAAAAGGTCCGTCAATTTAACAGTTGGGAATTTTCTGAATGTGAAAACAGAATTTAAAAATATGTATTAGTTAATAAGTTATTTGTAAAGAAAATTTCCCCATAGAATAACATTGGCTCGGGCTTCCGGTGACGGTGAGTGAAGAGGGCCGTTAAAGGAGACAATACTGAATTGTAATTCTATTAGCATAAAAATTGAAAAAAAAAAAAAGATCAATTTCTTTATTTAATTTACACACCGCCTTCCTTAACATAACACTCTATCAATTGAGCTACCCGGTCGACATTTAGTCAGTATTATTCATTCACTTGAAAATTAATTTAAATTCGGTCACTTAATTCGTTCAATTAAAATTTCACTTAAGAATTTATTTTAGCGTTGATTTTTCTTAAACTACAATATTGCCAGATGGCAATGAATAATTAGAGTTTTCAACTTTGAACAAAATTAACATATTTTAGGTGGAAAGAGCGAATTAATTCGAAATGGAACGACCAAGCTAGAACCTGGATTGAACCTGGATCCTAAGCATAACGCATTAAAGCTCTACCAACTGAGCGACACTTAGGCGGATCAGATGTCGACTCGGAAGCTAAGAGATCGCTTTTGGTTCTTCTTAATTTAATGGTCTTTCCATTTAAATGCATTATTTTGAAATCATTATGTTAGAAAATTAAGTAAAACCATAATTTTACTGGATGAGTAGTGAGAATGTGTAACAGAAATGTATATCTCTTAGACTATGCTTTATGCTTCCATTGTATAAGATGTTTTGAGGAAAAAAAGAAAGAAAGAAAAGAAAAGAAAACTTTTTTTCACTTTTTAATTCGGGATTTTTAAATATTCAGATCGAAACGGCATCATTCTCTCTTAAGATGTGTGATCGAATTTGCTTACTCAAAAACGAACGAAACGTTTTTAGCCGTGATTTGAGAGGAATTTCTAGGAAAAAAACAAATTTCAGTAAAATCAGTCTTTTCTGATCAAAAATCTTTTCAGTCAAATTGATCGTTAAACTGTCAATTCCTCTCTGAACGAATTTCGATCATTTTTCATTTGGTTCAAAAGGATTGCGTTCTTTAAATGACACGCGAAAAATATTTTTGATATAGATATATAATTAATTAATATATACATTGTTTTAAAAATATGTTGAGGATTTCCGATAATTAGAAAAGTAAACTATCAAAAGATAATTTTTTTAAAAATAAATATAACAAACGTTTTATATACAACTGACAAAAAATAGTAGAGTTATTAAATCACGAGTATTAGTCACAAAAAACGAAAAATGAGCAGTGAATGTCTTTTTAAAAGCTGTTTCTTAAAAAAATACATGAAGTATAAAGAAAAAGAACAATGTATTTATATAATGTAGAAATTTATTTATGTCTAAAGTTATTTAATATTTTTATTATATTTTTATTATTCATTAAAACGCATGTAAATCGTTCAAAAAATGTGTTACAATGTTTTAATTATAATTAAACTCAACATCAGGGATAATGTGTATAAACAAACGAGTACATACAGTTTTTCAACTCATTGTTATTCAAAAAATTCTGCAACATTGCGTAGAAGAATTTATTTTTCTAAACGAACTAAATTGTACAGAATTAATTTGCAAGCTTCTAAAATGTCTGCTTGTCATAGAGTTTCTGTTTTCAAGAATTTTTCCTTAATTTTAAATCAATAGTACTATTTTAAGGAAGTTTATTGGGTTTCCCATAGCTTTATGTTATGTATAAAACAAGTAAAAATTTATAACCAATATTTTCTCCCTCTGAGAATGAGTGAGGACGTCTATACGACCATATTTGTATGAAATCGTAGCTTAGTGGTAGCGTATTCGTCTTCTACCAAAGGGGACCCGCGTTCGATTCCGGTGGAGGAAATCTGATGTTTTTTCCAGCATCAAACGGGTTCACTCAAATTTAGCCCGATTTCTCTCAAAAATAACTTGTTTCAGGGCTCAAATCTGAGTCGCTTACAGAAGCTCAATGATTTGAAAGGATTTCTCTCAATGTGAGAAGTTGCCTTTCAACATGTCGATTGAGTGAAAAATGGTTCAATTTGAGATAAATTTCCCTGTCCATTTTCAGAGAGTTCAGATGTATTAGTAAAAAAATGCTTTCTTTTGAAAACAGAAAAGATCATTATGATCCAATTTTTACTAGTAGAAAGAGTACAATTTTAAAATTGAGCTCTTTGAGCCGCCGCATCAATCAAAATTACCTGGAAATTATGTCATTTTGATGTGTTATAAATTAGTTGACATAGGTAAACTCTGCTCAGTTCTCTATCATATATTTGTTATGACAAATTTCTACTGTTGGTCATGCTAAATTCATGACAAGAGTAATGAATTCTGCGGATGGCTAGGCTTGATTTAGAGATTCAAACCCACTATACTACCCTTCACCCGCTTCGATATGTTTTTCATCATCCTAATTTGCGACATTATTTCATTGGTGTCAAGTTCTTATTTTAGTTTTTACACAATCTCATGATAATTCCTTATGTAATAATTCCAATAACGTAATCTATAATCCATTGACCGTGATGTTTTGAAATTATTTTATGAGTCCTGTACACGAATTAGAAACATTATATAAAAACTATAGAGGGAATTCCGCATAATGCATAAATATTCTTGGTTAGTTTCAGATCATTCGGATGATTTTTGAGTCTGCAGTCGTGTTACATATAGACTGATATACAATCACTAAAATTTTTTGACTGTGTACAGGATGGGTCAAAAATACTCGACACATTTTGAACTTTAATATACAATCAAGAAATTCACTTATGAGAGTGTAAGCCTGTACCAAAATGCTTCTTATGATGAAAAGTTTTCTTTAAGCAAAGAAAATATTAGTTCTAAATTATTTGCTCATAGATAGCATTGTACTTTAAAAATGGAAAGAAAAACATCAGAAATGTAAGACAAACAATTAAAAATAATTTATTTTATGCCATTCACTACAACATTTGAGTATGTGTGTCCTACAAGTCACATCCAAACAGTGATCCAATCCAATCCACGTTTTTGGCAGCACTGACTGTGGAAGAACCTTGATTACATGCATTATTAGTGTCTTCAGTGTCAATCACAAAGGAATCATATACATAAACTTTTGCATAGGACCTACATTAAATAATCAAGAGGGGTAAATCTGGGAATCGAGGTGGCTATAAAAAAGTTACAAGAAACGTTATATTAACCAAACATAGGAACACGCTGTATCGTTTGAGAGAAACATTTGGAACTAGTTTTCTTACTTGCGCAAACAAAACTTTGCATCGTAAATAGTATTGTAGAGCGAACCGCATTATTGTACACCACTTATTTGTTTTTATATTAAAGTTTAAAGTGACGGATTTTGAATCGACTTAGTGCATATATATATATATATATATATATATATAAAGAGAGAGATGAAACCAGAATTAAAGCTCTATTTAAATTCCTACCCAACTCCTTTGAGATATCACGTGTAGATTACTATTCATATGAGACATTAAAACAAAATCATTGAAGAGAAAACATTTAAACTGTGTTTTCTTCTTCTTCTTAAAAAAAAAAAAAAAAAAAAAAGAGTTAGGGTAGATGCTCCAGTGATTGGCATGCTCCAGTAATTGACATCTATCCCGAAATAATTATAAATAAGAAAAATAATAAAATCACATATTTTACCTATAAGAATTTTAACATTTTATGTCAAACACTGGAGCATAGGGTGCTAATAACTGGTAAAATGAATAACTAGCAGAGTCAAACACTGGAGCATAGGGGGCCAGTTACTGATAAAATGAAAAACTGGCAGTGTCAATTACTGGAACTATTGAGTGGCTGTCAAATAAAAATTCATAAAAAAAAATTGTTATAAAATGTATATATTTTGACATATATGTGGTTCTGAATGTCTTTCATACCATATGTACCAACTTAAGATTTCTAAAAATATTTTCTGATGACTAAAACATTAAAAACATCAGAGATTGCTCTAAAAGTGTCAATCACTGGTGCACTTACCCTAGTAGTTTATCCTTAAACTTAACATAACATTGTATGTCTGCATATATTCCTAGACATGTCTACGTGTCTCCTTAGTAACTAGTAACACATCTAAACAAACGATAATTGGGGTTTTAGTTATTTTTTGATTTATTAGATTTTTGCATTATCTGAAAAATTGTATCCGAAGGAGAAAACATGGTTTGAATATTTGCTCTTCACTTATAAATGGTATCTAAAATATTCGATGACCTCGTGAATATTATAATGGATGATTGGGACAAAATTAACCTTCAATGTTTGTGAAAAACTCTTTTCTCTACGAAATAAAGTTGCAACAGAATAGTCCAATAAAAAGACTAAAAGCCTTCCCAAGCAATTGCATTTAACTTCTAATAAGTCGCAGAAATTGACAAGTTGTTTTGAACGTCCATTCAAATTACAATATATATTCACCACAATGTCATAAGCGTTAAATTAAAATTAAATACTAGTATTTTTTTAAAAAACAAAAAAAGTCTTTATCTTTGATTTTCGCCACCACAGATGGCATGTCTGAAAGGTAAAAATCAAAAAGCGTACAAGATAGAGATTCAAATTCAATAAATATATCAAAAACAAACAGGCGTATTTGCACGTTCATGTATTAAATGGAATTTCATCGAATTAAACTATTCTTAGAAAAGTTAAACTTTTAAAAATTTTCGAAAGACTTTTTCGACACTACATATTTTTCGATCTATATATTAAAGTAAAACTGTCACCTATTTTTTTTTTTTAAGTTTCTATAATTTAAATTAAAATTTTGAGGTATTCTACTATAAATTTCCTAAATATATACTAATTTCCATATTATATAAATATTTATAATACTTTCGTGAAGTGGTTTTCCGAAAAACATGTGTTTAGATAGTACAATGTTTAATTTTCTGCATCATAAAGCATTTCTCTAAATATTTTCAACTCACTTCTATAATAACTCTCCACAAATGACATTCCAATTCAAACGACAATTTGAAATAGTAACATATCTTCATTACAATGTCATAAGTTTTGACTTGGAATTAACTAGCATCCAGTTTAAACAAATCCTTCTCTTTGATTTTTGTCAGCACAGATGAAACAGCGCGGCTATTTGAAAGGTAAAAATTTGAGACACGTGTGGATTATTGATTGAGGCATTGATATGTAAATAAGGAAAATACCCAGCCACATTCAAAGCGCTTTGTGTATCGTAAAATTTTCAGAAAAAGAAAGGATGGTCTTATATATTTTTTTACTGTGCGTTTGTATCAGGATAAAATGCATTCCACTTTCAAAAGCTTTAAAATGGATTTACTAACTTAGAGTGGAGGAAAAAAAAAAAATAGCAAATAATGTTTTGCTTGAAGTGTATTTCGAAAGCACGGAAAGGTATTTTCGAAGAGTGCTGGACAATTTTTAGAAGTCTATACTGATTTGAAAACTCGACTTAACGTTATTTATATTTCGAAATACGCAAACACCACACATATTTTTAAAAGTAAGTGCTTTTTTATTTCGTGAAATAATCTATTTCATCGTGTCACGTAAAAGCGTTGAATTTAAAATGTATATATACGATTGTTTCCAGTGAAAGTAATCGTTTTAAATATACGGTATCGTTGATAGTTAAAGAAAAGGAATTGTTTCAGTTTAGTATAATCGGTATAATTTAATATCTGTTACGATCGAAATATCAGGAAATGTAATTGTTATATTTTATTTATATTTAAATTAGTAATTATTTTAATACTTTTAAAATAATAGAGTGGGGGGAAAAAAACGCACTGCAGAAAAATTTACTTATGCCTTTTTTTTTTATCTGTAATAACTTCAAAACTGATGATTGAAACGTATGAAATTGTGATGTTTGCATAATACCAAAGAGATGAAATGATACCTATGTACATTTTTGATTTAGTAATTCGCTTTATTGCACTTTACGAAGTACACTCATGTCCGTAAATTAAGGATAATTCAGATTCACACAGAAATCGAACTTTAATACAAAAATTTCACCTGTAGAAATACTACACACACATCTTTAAGAATAATATGCAAATTATAGGAAGCCATCAGATGACGCCGATATGATGTTACATTGAAGGGGTAGATAAGGAATGGGAGCAGAAAAGGAAAATTGTTCACAAGCGTTCTGTGTGCCGCTCAGTGCCACAACCGAATGCTTATGACACAGAGGATGCATTCAGATAATTTTTTACGTGGTTGAATTATCGGCCGACTGGAATGTACACGTACTCAGATAGAAGTATCGGGGGAACTTAGAATCGCCCTGTCATCTCTAGGCTTTGGCAATGATTCCAAAATGATGGAAATGCCAGTCGACGTTACAGTACTGGTCGGCCCCGTGTTACAATGCCGAACGACCACCAGTATTTGGCAGTAACTGCCAAAATAAGTAGATAAAGCACAGCATCAGATCTGTCTCGTCAGCTGTCTGCAGCCACGAGTGTCACAGTTTCAAGACAAACCGTGTATAGACGTTTGGGAGATATTTGTCTGTATACTTCCAGGCATGTTAGATGTGTTCCACTCACGGCAATGCACTGTGCCAGCGGTTAACTTGGAGTAGAGAACATGCAATGTGGACAGCGGCACAGTGAGCTTCTGTGATGTTTTCCGACGAGTCCAGGTTTAGCTTGCAGTGTGATTCACGCCAGACTTTCATATGTAGAACATCAGGTACCCGTTACCACCAAAACAACATCATTGAACTACACCGTTACTATGGGGCAGGAGTGCTCGTTTGGTGATGGGGGGTGGGGGGGGGAATCATATTAGGCACCAGAACAGAACTGCGTATTCAAATCGAAAGAATGATAGGCCAAATTTATCGGGACATCATTCGGGAACAGCATGTATGTTTGTTTAGAGTGCCATGAGTCGAGAATTTGTGTTTATGGATGGCAATTCGCGTCCACACCGTACAAACGTTGTACACGGATGCCTACAATCTGAAGCTATCACCCGCATGAAATGGCCAGCATTCTCACATGACTAGAATCCGATAGAGCATGTGTAGGACATGCTTTTCCGACGAGTTGTAGTCCGTCAACCACCTCCTACATGTGTACCGAAACTTCGCAGAGCATTGCTTACTGAGTAGAGTAATATACCCCAAGGTCAGATCAATAATTTAATACTCAGCATTCCTAGGCATTGTAAGGACTGTATTTCATCATATGAGAGACATACAATGCATTAACCATCATACCAACCATGTAATTTTAAGTTTTTGTAAGGGAGATATTTTTTGTAATTGCTTCAGAAAGCAAAAATCATAGTTTTTATAAATGGTATCCTAGATAAACCAACTTTTTTTGCTCTTAATCTTTTGTTTAATAAATGGACTTTATGAATAAGTCATGTTTGTTTTGCTTCTGAACCATTATTTGCCTTAGCTAGCATTATCCTTAATTTATGGACATGAGTGTATTTAATAAAAATCTACATAACAACTTCCTGGTTAAGCGTAATATAATAAACATATACTTTATGATTTATTATATGAAATAAACAAATAATATTTTACTGTATGAAATACAACTATTTATTTGTTAGATCTAAACTATTACTTTTACTGCTTTAATGCGCAATGGCATAGTATTATACAGTTATATATATACATATATATATTTATATATAAATCTTAGAATTTTACTGTGCCAAATATCATAAATAATTTTTTCTATTACTTATAAAGTTGTAGGCTGTACATTTCGAATCCCCCACCTCACCCCGCGTTTTTATAGACTAAACATATTCGAGTGGATTGAGATAAGGATTATTTCCAGGCCTGGTAAAGAAGAAATACTACGATATTCTTTGTGGAAGTTAACTTAAAGTGAAAAAAGATATGATTACTTACAGAAGATATTACTTAAGAATATATATTATATACTTAACAATTATAGTTGCTCATGGGAATGGTTAGGTAATTTTAACAATTTAATCAAATAAACGTACCACAGACGCGTATAGCAAGGAAGAGTCTGAGATACCTTCAAAATAGCCGGTCAGGCGCCACATTTATCATGGCCGTGTTTTTTTCGAGTTAATTGATTTATTGACCATGGAAATTTGCCTGACTCCTTTAAAAGTTATGTACCTCCGTACCATAATGTACGAAGAATATGTCACTGTTCTTAGGGTGCAATTTTCATTAAGTCAATCACATTTTCTTCAGCTCGAAATAATTTAAACTTGAATTATCAGAGAAAAACAGTTCAGCCCAATAATTAATTGATAATTTTTTTTTAATTTTTGGTGAAGTGAAGTCTTGATTTTTAAATTTTTTCTTTAAAAATTGCTTTTTTACATATTTTCTAGTTTTTAACCAACTTTGTTTAATTGTTGCTGCACTGTTTTTGAAGAAATTATTTTGCTATATACTTTATTTTATTCTATTCTAAGTTCTGAACATAATATATATCGATTTTTTAAACATTTTTCAGTTTAAACAACAAAAACTTTTTATTTCTTGCTAAAAACCATCTCACCAATATTTCGTTAACATTTAATAATTTTTCCATCTAACGTATTAAAATATTTTTTTATTTTCTTTCTGAAATTAATACTTTCTGTGGCATCGTTAATCGCCTTATCCTTGCCATTTTTGAAATACTTTCTAAAATTACAATTTTTCTGACAGTCGCATTTTGTTTTTAACACTGGGCTTAATCTCAAAATGTACTTGGAGGACTACGTAATAAATTCTGTTTGAAAAATTGCTTTTTAAACTACAAAATTGGTGGTTGCAGAAAGAGAAAAGGAAATATCCAAGTGCAGCTTTTTTTTTTTTTTTTTTTTTTTTTTTTTTTTTAATCACAAACTGTAATAATTTTCTACTTAAAGTCTCCAAACATATTAATGCAATAGCATTTTTCGAATTGCGAATTAATAAAAATTATCAATAACACTGGAAAAGTATCTTTTCTTCTCTTGATAAAATTACATGTTCTTAGTGCATTTTGGCTTAAATTTGCGGGTGGCAATCTTCCCATTTTTGACCCGAAAGTCGAAATTGCATTGAATCTGCCATAAAATCGTTATCTTTTCAGTGGACCACATGTACCAAAATAGGATGAACTTCTCTCACATAATACAGGATAGTTACAATTCATGGAAAGGGAAATAAAGAACCTATATATTAAAAGTAATCTTGTTTAAGTGACAATATACCGGCTTATCCAAAAGTCACAGAAAAACTAAAGCATGTATTATTAAAAAAAAAAAAAGTATTATCTTAGCACTACGTGGATTTCACTGAAATGCACAGGAAGACATCAGATTTTTTTAGGTAACAAAAGATTGATTAGCAAATTAGTTAAAACTGTTTCCATTAAGCGGCGCTTTAATTATAAAATTACTTTTTTACAGTGATGCAGTACATTTAACAACGCAAGTAGGACTAGAAATTATCAATGTGACGGCTGTTATGCATGAGAATGGCCCTCAGACGTTCCGCATTGGAAGTGTTCTTAAAAAAAAAGCTTCAGTATTCGCAAAATGTCGTCATTTGAGTAAGCAAATCTGCATAAAATGGGAGAGAATACTGCGAATGAAGCATGATTTGTTGGTGAAAAATGTAACTAATATTTTTTTCTGATAAATAAAATAAAATCCAGTGCTATTCTGTGAATTTTAATGAAATTTTCATAGAGGTACGTAGTTTTTGAATAGTACTTTTTTTATTTTTTCTGTGACGTAATTTAAATTTGCATTACTAAAACTAAAACATTTATACCTCTGTATGTATTTTATACATTTAGATATTATTTCCCTCATGTTATTCGCGAATCAATAGAAATTTTAAAAGGAATTAACAGACATCGAATGGATGTAAAAAAAAAAAAGACATTTGTCGTGCTAAGAAATATCTGTAGGATGTTTATAGATGTCTTATGGATGTAAAGTGTCTGTGTGGCAAAATATTATGTTTGTAATTCCAAAGATATATAGCGATAATTTTTTTCAGTTTGGATATATATTCTAATTTTACCTTAATAGACAATAGATGGCGTTACCTTTTCATCAGAAAAGTTTCTTTTTTAGAGTTTTGAATTTTTGAGTTTCGGCGAAAGGACATTGTAGTTTTATCCTAAAGGCGACGCAGTTTGTGGTTTATAAAGTAATTGTTTTTATTTTGTTTAAAATTGAATTATGTATTTTGTTACTTAAGTAAAATTACTTTTAATATATCTATTTAACTTGTGACTTTGTTCATTTATACCAATCAAGAACTTAATTTATGTGTATTTACACGTGTATAAGTCTGTATAATCGTGAAAACTAATGATACATTACTCATAACTTATAAAATATTTTTCTACTTTTTAAGAAATATTTAAAACTAGTTATAGGTGTAATTAATAAAATCTGTAGGAAACAATTTCGAGTTTACATACATGCACGCCGCACGGAAATACATACACGTATGCACACACATGTAATACAAACATTCATTATTCAAATTGTGAACCGTTTTCTCATCTTCTTAGTGAAAATAAAACCCAAGTTTCTGTAAACTGACGCTCTAAACTAACGCAATTGGCACTATATAAAAATATATTGAAAAAAAAATATATATATCCATGTTTTCAAAAGATTAAATAATTAAAACAAAAGTTTAATTTAACAGAAAAAAGTGACGTCTTAATGGTTTAAAATGGATTTCAAGTCACCATGAATATCCATGCCTGTAACGGAATTCGAACCCGAAACCTGGCAGTTGAAGACTATAGCAATTACATTTTGCCACCAAATGCGAAAAAAAGTTGTACAATGGTGCTATGATTATTCCAGCCATAGATATAGTAATAAGACATAGATTAATCATCAAGAAGGGAAAAGTGATTCCTTTTTACTCGTGAAAAAATTCTGTAATGGCTGTCTTTCCCTGAATAAATATTACACACAGGAATACACATGGATAATTTAGCAAATAAAATTCATGAATAATTTATGTACAAAAGGTGAATAAAAAAACTCTAGATACAGTTTCAAATTTATATTTTTCTTTCTTTTTGTTTTACTATATCTATTAATTTAGTTAATATTTAAAATTAAACTCTTTTTATATACTAAAAATAACGTTCTTTACCCGCGCTGCTGCTAACTATATTTAAAAGATTTTTGAAAATAATTTACTTATGATAATTTATCCCATTTCCTTTCATATATTTATTAGAACAATTAAAAGCCACGAAATATTTCGACAGTTTGAAAATTCATCAACATTCTATTCTATTACTATTTCCGAATAGAATAGAAGAATATAGAAATTTTATACTCTGCATATTCTCTAATGGCTGATGCCAAAAATATTTTTCGGCATCAAAAATCTTTGCTCGTTAACATGGGGATTATAGATCTATAGGAATTACTATATCTATGGTTTCAGCCTGCTGCCATTTTTTTTTCTTTCAAAAATGTTTATAATTCTAATTCATCTATTTGTACGACTTTATACCCGTACATCTTTTCATTATCAAACTTTCGTAAAATGTTTCAATGACTGTGACACTTATGACTCTATTCACCAATAACTTCAAATCCCTGTTCAACACGAAAACTTGAAAAGAATATAAAGTCAGGGAGAAAATTTTCAGCAAAATTCAACGCGTTGCTGCTACCATCTAGCGGCATTGTTATTTTCAGATTTTTTTTTTTTTTTTTTTTTTTTTAATTAGCTGAAAATAACTAATCGAAGATTATATGAAATCTTCGATAGATGGCAGGAGCAGCGTGCCAAAAATTGTTGGAAAGCTGCACCCTGTCTTTAGACGTTTTCCAGATTTTGCACTGAACTGGGATTTTAATTTAATGGTGAATAACACCGTTAAATATATTAAAGTTATTAAATAAAATTTGTTTTGTATGCAACGATAAACTAAGGGATTTGTTTTCCATTACTGTCTACGTTATTTTTTAAAAGAGCGTTTTTTTTTTTTTTTTTTTAAATCCAGAAATGTTTCGTGATTTATGACCTAAAACGAAAAAAACTGAAAAATTGCCAGTTCGCATATTTTGTCTTATAGGATTCGGAAATTGAAAGTTTATCAGCTTACAAATTTTAAAATACCAATTCAAAGAATGCAACCCATTCTGATTAAAGCGGCATTCTGTAAAAAAAAAAAAAAAAAAAAAAATCCACATTGAAATCGATCTATCATTTGTGAGCTACAGTGCTAGAGACACACAGACAACAACTTATTACACCCTTCTTTCTTGGTCAGGGATTTAAAATAACTCATGCGTTTATATGTGTCGGGGGTTGGATGAAAGTTTAACGTAAATTGCTTATTATAAGTAAAATGTAATCGAGATACAAATTTAATTTTTATTTGCCATTCTTAAAATCTCTCTAATACGCCAACGTTTAGTCTAGAGTAATACATTTGTACCAATATTTCTTGACTTTCCCACGGCCGTCATAGTAGAATAGCGTGTATAAAGGGTTACTCCAATCTATGGCTTCCTCAAACCAAACAAGTTAAAATTTAAAACAATAATTTAAAACATCATGTACATAAGGAGTAAAGGATATAAAGAATAAATTTTATCCAGGTAACTACTGGATAATCCTGATATATCTAGATGTATCAAGATGTATCAAATAATTTTCAGATATATTAAGAAAATATTTGAAAAATAATGTAATTTTTTTCTTTTAAATATTTTCAGCTTCAGCAAAGGGCTTAAATTATATTTTTCATAATTTTTAAGTTATTTTCGAGAAAAAAAAAAAGTACATTATGTTTCAAATTGTTTTTAAAATATTAATATTACACCAAATTAATGGTTACTCCCAATTAATTATCACTCTTAAATTAATTATTATTATTATTATTATTTTGGCACTGCATAAGGTGCCTTTAACGTGATTTGATACCCTAAATTCAGAAATGATTGCCTTCTCTTCCTATCACGTAAGGAATTTTCGCAAAATAGAGGCTGAAACAAATTCGAAGCGTTTTATGTATAAAACACATTAAAATAGGCTATTGTTTACACATTAATTTTTAAATGTGTTTCTTTACATCAAGGCTCTCGTTTGAGCAGTTGACTTTGTGCACGGCGTGAGGGAATTGTTGGGAGGGGGGGGGGGGAGATTCTGTATGTAATATCCAACAATAATTTGCTAACATGTTAACACTCCATCGTCTTTGATACATGCTTTCCATTTCTTTTATGCATACTTTCCAACATACTAATTAACATTCCTTAGTATTGTTAGCCCCGCCTTTTTTCTCATACCGGTATCTTTTTAGAGTATTTTTCTTCGTATTTAATCGTAATTGCATATGGAGAATATTACGCTAAAAATTTACTGGTGTGAAAAAAAGGGCGGGACTAACAACACTACGGAATATTAATGAGGATTTCGGCAAGTATGTTTATGTCTTACTGAAATAGTTCTCGATATTCTTCACTCACATCATCCAGATTTTTCAGAAATAATTTAGAAGGGAGTTGTTGAAAAAGTGGAGCTTTAATCTCAAATAATCATATTTTTGGTCAAAACTGTACGTGATAGAAATTTTTGGATGGTTTTTCCTTAATCAACATCCAAAAATACATCAGAAATCACATCACCTTAAAGAAAAAAATTTCATCGTTGACCTGTGTTATCTTTTATTTAAATTGAGAGACGAGACTTAAAGAAAAGAACCTCTTTTTGTATATTTAGACTAATTAAAAAATATTTTCCCTTTTCCCTTCTCACATCAAGTTAAAAAATATTTTAAATAAAATTGAGAAAAATCGTACTAAAGAAATGGAACACCTTTAGTATAGGACCCCTTAGCGAAATTTGAAATTTGGCACCGAAGTAGCTCGGATGTTTCTCGCCAAGATTTTTACTTAAGCAAATACGATAGCCATTTTAAATCATTGGCAAAATGACGACAAAATTTTAAAACCACCAAGGGCTTCCTATAAACAAAACAAAAACGAAAAATGCTACGGAACACAGTTACTGCATGCCTTTATAGGGAAGAATAGATTTTTAAAAAGTACTGTCGTACTAAATTACATTCTGTTTTGTGCAGAATTATATATATATATATATATATATATATATATATATATATGTGTGTGTGTGTGTGTGTGTGCGTGCGTGTATATATTATAAAAAATAGTTTTTTTATCCCACCTTAATGGATTTGTTAACATGAGTGCGCACATTATATACACGTGAAAACTTCATACTAAATTAAAGAACTGGTGTACACACAATCAATACATAAACTCCATTACTTCTACACACTACATTAAATTAATGGAAGTACTACCGATTTTTTGAAAGGGTGGGGGCCTTTCTTTTTGTGCAAAATACGTGCTACTGCCTTGGAGGCGTCCAAAGCAGTAGAACTATTTTCATTAATTTTATGGGTGTAACGAAGTTTTAAAGTTTATATATTAACTGTACACCAGTTTTTTAATTTAGTATGAGTGCGTACGATTTGACTAATTTATTTGCTCTTTAGTGAATTAAGTAGAATAATTTGCAGATTAGATGATTGCTTAAAAAGTGAAAATTTATTTAATATCAAGTACTTTGACGCGTAAATTAAAATAAACAAAACAAAACACCCCGCCCCCTACCGGAAAAAAAAAACCCGTTAACACTGAAAGTTTATTTTATTTTATTTGCTTTTTTATTTAATTTTAAAATATAATTTTAAAAATACATTACTTTTAAACTAAGAACTAAAGAATGTTGAAGGCGACATTATGTTACCTTAAAATGCAAGAATATCGAAGTAAATGTTTCAAACAAATTCACCCCATTGATACTTTTTTCAAATCAAACTTAAACAACCATCAATCTAAAACATATTTACATCAATTATCCATTTCCATTTTAGAAATCTTGTGTCCAAGAAAATTTTTAAGTACTTTTCAAGAATTAACTGGATTAAACAGAGAAGAAAAGATTTTAGAGGGAAAAAAAATGTCTTGGCCCCATTTCGTGTTCATTTTTAAAATGTATCATTACGCTAAAGCCTCTTGACTATAAATGATGAACTTTACAAAAAAATAACCAGTAAAAAAAAAATTAAGGAGCGAAAGAAAGAAAAAAAAAAAAAAAAAAAAAAAAAGAAAGAAGAAATAAGGGAATTTTTACTACCATATTCTGAATCTGGTTTGCCGTACATCATTTGTATTTCTTTTATGTTCAGTATAAAACCATTTATCAAAGAACAACTTAATGAATTCACCAGTGCAGCTTTTGAAGGTTTGTTCTAATAATGACTTGTAAAATTTTACTTGAATTTATTCCAGGTACTCTTTTTCTTGGGCTAATAACCCTGTGTCGTTTCTATTTGTAGTACGAGAAGTATGAAAAATATTTGTCGGAAAATATTTGCAAACATAATTAGAGTATTAATTCATTTTTTTTTCTCTCTCTCCGAATGAGAATGTAGTTATTTCTTGTATATGGCGAAGGAAGCAAAGAGAAGCTCAAAGTAGTAAAATATTTTTTTAATTGGTTGTTTTTCTTGAGCTAGAACCGAAATCTTTTAATTAACGACCCAGACAATTAATATTTTAGAAGAAAAAAAATTTCTTGTTTAGTGGTTAATTACTTTATGTAGTCTCCTGTGTTTGCAAGAATGTGCAGGCAAATGGAACAAAAATGTACACAAATATTTATTCTCTTTCATTTTTTTAGATGCTGTGTATTAAATCATACATGCGAGATTAAAAAAAAAAAAAAAGTTAAATTTTCGTGGGCAAATATATACGTAGATACATTGGTAGATACATTGTATTTTGTTTTATTTAATTTTTTCTTTCTAGCAAGGGTGTTTTATTAATGAAATGTTCGTTTAAACGTGCCAGTTTATTGATCTGTATATCAAAATATCATGTAAAAAGTTCGAATCAATACTTTTACTTCCTTATACAAAATATAAGGAAGCATTTCAATAAATCTTGACTCCAATAAAAAAGTGCGAAACGTCTTGTTTACTGCCATCCATGTCCCAGTGAGAGATTGTTCCTTAAATTTACTTACTGAGTTTGGTTTCAACCGTTGAATTTTTAATTACGAGATGTTCTCTGTTTACAGCTATCAGACGGAAGATTTTTAGTTTTCAACGCTCTCCTGCAGTAAAATTGCAGTAATGCTACATTCTTAAAAAAAAAAAAAAAAAAAAAAAAAAATCAACAAATATTTTGCCCGTTTATTAACTTCATATAATAATAAAAATAACTGATGATGGTTTTCTTTTCTTTTTTTTTTTTTGTCTGTGACCTCATTTTTCACAAACGGTGTGTCATCATCATGTCTCAGCATCATGAGAGGTATCAGTGTTTGCAGAAATATACCGTTAAAAACGCCAAATTTTCGGAACTACATTATCAGCATAGTCTTCATTTGGTTCTGGTAATCCCCATTGTCACTCAAATCATAAAAAATCTCTGCCAAAAAGATTCCGTCAAGGTAAAAAAATATAATTTTGAAATTCTGTGAAATTTTTTGGGACTATCGACAACTATAGATTCTTTGATTTTTTTTTTCTTTTAATGATAGTGCTAGAGAAAGGTCAGGAACAACTTGACCATTTGATTTATTATTATTATTATTATTATTGTCAAAGTTATTATCTGCATCTTACTCTCGATTTACAGTTCATCGTTTATAATACCATTGCGTTTGTAAAAGCTTTTAGAAGACATTTAAGGGCCTTAGCAACTGAAAAAGATAAAACCTTGTCACTTAAAAGTTAGGTTTCAGAAGGCCATCTCTTTCGAATTGAAATACGGTCTCCTTTGGAGAAGCCTTAAAATTGCTAAATACTTCGCTGAAATATATGCTTATCATTTTATCTTCTTTACTGAAGCGGTTATAAAAATATAAAGGACTTTTTTATATTTGTTTTCTCAATTTTTTAATATTTTATAAGGGGCTGTAATCTCTAAATTTTCTTTTTTCGCAGCGTCATTGGATATGTAACTATCTGTTTTTACTCAACGCAAGTAATACCTTATTTTAAGCTTGTATGTTGTGGCCACCACAAGACTTTCTTCTATATAATTTTACACAAATTCACGCAGTGCAAATTATTTTTTAAATTATTATTTAGGAAAATTGTTTTCAATGATAAATGCAGACGATTTTTATCTGACAGAACACTAAATGCCGAAAGACAGTCACTTTTTTGCAGACATCAGAAGGAATAAGATTATTTTTTTCTCTCTTTTCTTTTCTTTTTCTTTTTTTCTTTATTTTTTGGTTAAAAAAATCTATAACTTTGTATTAAATTATCACAAATCTGTGGTTCAACCATTCGTTTTAAAGGTATTGACGAGATTTTGCGAAAGATACCCATGTTGAAAATTTACACCCTCTAGGGAGATTATTTCCCTCCCACGGGGGAAGCGATGTTCCCTCATGCAAAATCTTTCTTTCTTAGATTACTACTACTACTATCAATAATTCAATTTAATTTTGCAATCACACGTTAAAAATAACGCTCATTATGTAGTACATTTATACGAAATTTTGTTTTATATTGCCATGTTAAAAATTTAGAACAAAATGGGATCACAGCGCCATCTGTTGTGCGATTGATCCCCAAATCTATTCAGCTCCAGTTCATGTCAGTGTGCAACTAAATACAAAATTCGATTAAATTTCGTTCATTGGTTCGTGAGATACAGCGCCTACAAAATTTGTGAGGCACATACACACACAGACATTTTCTAAAAACAGTCAAATCATGTTCAAGGCATCCCAAAACGTATAAACCCATCGAAAACTGGAGTTCGAAATTGGTTCACGAATCCAATATTCTCTCTCTCTCTCTATATATATATATATAGAAGATATAAAAAATGTTGAATTATTTATTGAGAGAGAATAAAATTTTTTTACAAGTATTTAAGTTACTCAAGATTTCAAAATTTGGCCTTTTGTAAAAAAAAAAAAAAAAAAAAATTTTTGAAAGATCCAGTGAAAAAAATTGGGAAAAGAAAAGTAAAGGTTCTGAAGTCTACGAGAATGTTTTCTTATAAAACGATCTCTGTTAATGAAGTTTTAGAAAAAAATTTTGTATTCAATTTCTAAAGTTTACCGTTTTTTAAGATTTCGGATTAATTCGTCTACCACCAATTTATACAAGAAAATATCTTCAGGATAATCATTAGTTTCAACTATTTTGCATAAACATTTCTTCTACATACAAAAATAAATAAATAAATAATGTGTTTTGTTTTATCTTTATTTTATTCAATCATTTATTTATTTATTGTCGAAGAATAATATTGTAATACGTATCTTCTTAAACGCTGGAATGTATCTTTTTTGCTCAAGAGCTATATGACTTGAATTTAATTAAGATTAAAGTTTGTACTGATTAAATCAATCAAAAATGAAAGTCATAAAAATTCAACAACTGAAAAAAAAAAAAAAAAAAAAAAAAAAAAAGATTAGGAATGTGATTTTTATTTTTTATTTTTTTTATTTTGTTTTTAATCTCGTGAAATGATATCGATTTATCAAAAGTTATTGGTATTATTTAATTTGGAATTTTTTCGCGCTATTGGAATGGAATCCACACTGCCCAAGCTGCTAAAATCGGTATATATTTTTCTTTCTTTCTTTCTTCCAAAAATTAGATATTGCAATCATAAGTCAAGTTCTTTTTGCTTATAGCTTGAACTTTATTATTGGCATTTTTTTCTTGTGATTTTTCTTCTTGATTTTATTTTCAACAATTAATAAATATTAAATTTATATGTGATGATGACGTGTGTATTTTTTTTATTTCTAAATCATATTCAAATGTTTTTTATAAAAATATTGATTATTACTTCCTTCTATATTCAATAGAATAAAGTATTGGATTCGTAAAAATTTTCGACTTCCGGTTTTCAATGGATTCACAAGTTTTGATATGTCCAGAACACCTTTGACCATTTTTAGAAAATGTTTGTCTGTGTGTGACGAGAATTTTGCGGCGGCTGTATCTCAGAAATTACTGCACATAATTGCATATAAGTTTATATGTAGATGCACCTTCACATAAATTAGTTCATTAATTCTTAATAAATAATACCAACTTTTGGCACCAAACGTTCAACAGGTGATGCTTCTTTACAGCGATTTTCGCAATTTCAGCGAAGACTATATCTCAGCAACTGTTGTACAGAATTCCACATAAATTCATATATAGATGCACGTTGACATAAATTAGTGCCCATGAACTTTTTGGTGTCAATCGTTTAACAGGTGACGTTACTATACACCTATTTCCGCAATTTCCGGAAAGGCTGTATTTCAGGTTCTATTGCGTATAATCGAGTGATACTTGATATGTGAGAAGGTCATTATGAGAAATTATGCTGATTCATTTTTGGGTGCACATCGGCCAATAAATGACGCTTCTATACTGCATTTTTCACCAAAAACAGAAATGGTGTCATCTGCACTGCAAAAATCCATTTCCTTTGGAAATTTAGTATAACACCTCTCTGAGAGGAAAAATACTTGCATACATAATAAAGAAAAAAATAATTTGTACCGCGTGAATGTGTACGGGAAAATATAGAATAAAGTTTTGTGGTGGCCACAACATACTAGTTTTTCTACAGATTAATTTTGAAATTACAATCCTCCCCCCCCCCCTTTCAATCAAGATCTATTTAAACTGTTTAATTCAAGTCTATAAGACTATTTTTAATCAGTCGTGTTTAAAAATAGATTTAAATAACATATTTACTTAACACAACATATGTTTTTTGATATGTATTTTAAATTATTTTCTTAATAATAAAAGCTCAAGTTTGCCCAAACTAACACTGAAAATAAAGTCATAAGTAAAACAATATATTAGAATAAAGAGAATATTTTTTCCCCATGAGTGCATTTCAACTGAATAAAACAAATACAAGGGATAGTTTAACAAAATTTGAAGAAAAATTCATATTAGATTTGCAACAATGTATTGAGATAAAGAAAACAAAGAAAGTAAAAATTTGTCCATGGTTTGAATAGATTTTGGAAGATTCGCTTACTGATTCTCAGTAAATAAAACAAAACAATTACTATAAAAAAAAAACTATTTTCGTTGAAAAGTGGAATTTTAATACGTTAAGGGAACATAATACCAAAAAATTATTTATGTAGAATTTAAACTAGGTGACAAGAAATTTATAATGTAAATAAAAAAATATGCATGCTATTATAAAAGTAAGTAAAGAATTACGATGTCATTTTTTATTTCTTGGAAACGTTTGGAATTCAAAGCATATACATATCATGATATCACGGGTGAAGCCATTGTTTTAAATATCACGCAAACCAATTTATTTAGGTATACATCTGTAAAAATCAAGCACTAGGTTAGCATAAACAGACTAGTTAATAAATATCAAAATTACATTGTTTATAATTATTCGAATAATCCAGAACCACAATACGTTAATTTAAATAAAAATTAGATAAGTGGAGTAAAAAAAAAGTTCAAAAATTTTATTATATCTGATGTGATTTCTTGATTGCTACTTTCTTCCAAATTTATGAAAGAGTGTTTGAAAATAAGAGATAATATTAATGAATATCATAAAAATAATATCATGTGTAAGTCATAACAGAAAACTTATCGTTATAGATAAATAAATAAATGAAAATAATAATAATAATAATAATAAATTTTGCTTTATGTTACATGGCGTCTCAATTTAATAACTAAATATTAAAATATACAAAACAATTTTTTTCTTGTTTTTAGTAATAGTACACGAGAAATAGGCTTTGTCATATTAGTTGATTTGCCAATCAGAACCAAACATGTACAGTAAATATATTTATTCACAATAAAATAAAATAAAGTAAAATAAAATAAAAAAATAAATAAAAATGAAAATAATACAGTTTTATCATATGAAAATAATAATAATAATAATCTATAATAATAAAGGAAGATGTCTGTCTGTCTGTCTCTTTGTTTGTGCATCTATACGTTCCGAAGTCTTCCCGAAGGGATAGTGAAAACAGAATTTAAGAATTTTAATTAGATCCGGAGATATTAATTAAAAAGTCAACCTATGTCTAATTAAAAAGCCAGCGCTGAAAAGAAGAAGCACAGAGGGAAAATTTCGTGCGTGTTTGTAAAGCGATCGCTGCTCAACTATTGGAGATATTGAAAATACGCCTGTACCACGAGAAAGAACATTTATTAACGATTCTGAGGGTACAAATTTGTTTGAAAAATACGGATTTTTAAAAAGTTTTAAAAAGGGTCCAAAATCTCCCTTTTTCTCGACCGTCTTTTTTGAAACACCCTGTACGAAAGAGTAATAGTCCCATTTCTTAACAACTGGTATATTTTGAAAGGTCATTTAATCCTCTTTCGAACCATATAAACATTTTAACAAAATACGGATTAGCAGTCCATATTTTTAGATTTTACGAAGCATCGATTTTTTCACAAAACATTTTATAACTCAAAATCTTTTAGAGATAAATCATTTCTTTTTTTTTCTTTCTTTCTTTCTTTCTTTTTCTTTTCTTTTCTTTTCTTTTTTTTTTTTTTTATATAGACCTCGATTAGACGAATCAGATCTCGAAAGACTGAGGCATTATTTAAAAAACTGAATCAGTTATAATTTTTTTAATTTTACGCATTAGGCCATAGACTTTGATGAAATTCTCGATGCAAGCATTCCGGGTTTGCCGCTGGTTGGATTACAATGGCAACTCTCGATAGCTCGAAAGCGGGGCGAAAGAGTTTTTACTTCCTGCTTTACTGATTCAGGTCACATGTTTTTCGACTGTGATTAAAAATTGCAAATTTCAAAATTCTTCAGTTTTCCTTTGTCGCACACAAAACTTACTGTATAGAGTTTTCATCACTAGACAAAGTTGGAGTTCAAATTTCATCGATTTCGGACAAAAAACAAAAAATTTACATTTTAATTGCAAATTAAATTTTATTCTAATACGCGTATTTAAAATTCTAATTATGATTAAATTATTTTTAATACATAATTCGAAAGATATTTTAAAGTACTTTTATATTATCGAAAGTGGGATTCGAGATTACACCTGATTTATACGTTTTGAGGCGTCCTGATTAGGTTTTCTTTTGTTTCTCAGCTACTAATTAAAATAATTTCATACCTAATACATCATTTGAAAGCTTTGTTGATTTGGAATCAAACAGTAGATTACAAAAATTTCTACCGCCAGATGGCTCTGTAGTATTTTAAAATTTTAATAATTCAGATTCTAATTATGATTCAATTATTTTTAATACATCATTCGAAAGATATTTTAAAGTACTTTTATTTTATCGAAAGTAGAATTCGATATTTCAGCTGATTTACACGTTTTAGGTGTCCTGATTAGGTTTTCCTTTGTATCTTAGCTACTAATTAAAATAATTTCATAAGTAATACATCATTTGGAAGGTTTGTGGATTTGGAATTTAACAGTAGATTACAGAAATTTCTACCGCCAGAAGGCGCTATAATATTTTAAAATTTCAATATTTCAATATTTCAAATTCTAATTATGATTAAAATATTTTTTAATGCATCATTCGAAAGATATTTTAAAATTCTTTTATATCATCGGAAATGGAATTCCAGATTTCACCCGATTTACACGTTTTCTTTTCTATCTCAGCTACTAATTAAAATAATTTACTGGCATTCGAGATTTCACCTGATTTACACGTTTTAACGTGATTAGGTTTTCTTTTGTATCTCAGCTACTAATTAAAATAATTTCATAAGTAATACATCATTTTAAAGCTTTGTTGATTTGGAATTGAACAGTAGATTACAGAAATTTCTACCGCCAGATGATGCTGTAAAATTTTAAAATTTCATTATTTTAAATTCTAATTATGAGTTTTAAGGTGTGCTGATTAAGTTTTCTTTTGTATCTCAAGATACTAATTGAAATAATTTCATAAGTAATACATCATTTGAAAGTTTTGTTGATTTGGAATTGAACAGTAGATTACAGAAATTTCTACCGCCAGATGATGCTGTAAAATTTTAAAATTTCATTATTTTAAATTCTAATTATGAGTTTTAAGGTGTGCTGATTAAGTTTTCTTTTGTATCTCAAGATACTAATTGAAATAATTTCATAAGTAATACATCATTTGAAAGTTTTGTTGATTTAGAATCGAACAGTAGATTACAGAAATTTCTACCGCCAGATGGTGCTGTAATATTTTAAAATTTGAATATTTTAAATTCTAATGAGCGAGGAAGGTGTTTTAAGTTCTAGAACAGGGATAAAGCGCCGCAGTTGCCACCGAGCGGGACTTTGCTAAAGTCAGAAGTTTGAAAGATCGTAACATTATGAGCGAAGTGGCTGTTTCAGATATTGAAACTGGAAGAGGGTACCGCAGGCGCTATTGAGCGGGAATTTACTGCGATTAAATTTTTCAATAAAGCTATTTTCATTATATGTCAATAAGCTGTTGTAAGACCTGAAACGGGAAAAAGGCGCCGCAGGCGCCACCGAGCGGGAGTTTCGTAAAGTCGGATTTTTCAAGGATCGCAAACCAGCTGGTCGCCGAAGACGGCTAGTAATAATAATCTGGAGTGGCTGCATATCACTCTCCGAATATTTAGTAATTAACGGGTATTTAAATAAACTTAAATTGCAAAATAAGTCAGTAAATAAAGAAAAGAAGTATTCATAACAGGGTATTTGAGACTTTTTCTCCAAATTCGTATATTTATATAATGTACCGTAATGTATGTGAATTTCTTTATGTGCCCATATAAAAGAGGTAAAAATTATTTCTTCACTAAAACATGTTTACTATATTCAAAAATTATTTCTTGACTGTAAAAACCATGCTATAGCAAAATTCTTAAACATATGATAGTTTAATTATATTTTAAGTAATTCAGTACATTTCAAATAACTATCCCATAGTACATCTATTCTGTAAAAATTCTTTCGTCCTCACATGTAAAAGAACTGTAAAGAATAAGTTCGTCAATTCACATAGTGAGCATCATTACTTTACCAAAACAATAAAATGTAAACAAGTTTTTTTTTTTTCCTCTCGTAAAAAACTAAACAAACAACAACAACAACAACAACAACAACAACAAAAAAAAAAAAAAAAAAAAAAAAAAAAAAAGGAGAGAGAGAGAGAAAGAAAGAAAGAAAGAAAGAAATATTAAATTCGAAGTACTCATTCAAGATTTTAAGCGAATAAAATAATAATTAATGCATACGTCACAAACGCATAGAGGCACACAAATACACACAATGCGTGAGAAGAATTTTAATTTTGTATTTATAGGGAAATATGCGTCTTACACCAATAAATACAATAAAATTTCGAAAAATTATTCCGATTCTGTGTTTCATTCGTGTATTTCACAGTTGATTTCTTTTCTCCAGATTTATCACTTAACTCGCATTCCGGCAATGACTCTATCATATCCAAATACTTAACTGTGAGGGGAAAACATATATCAATTGATTTGGTTGGTCTACATTGCTCGTTAATTTTATGGCAGAGTTCAAGTGGGTGTGTAAATCAAGCTACTAAATGCAACTCCTCTCTGTGAGGCTATTAAGCCATAAATGTTCTGGGAAACAAGGCAATTCATAAAATCATTATTGAGATACGTTTATGATGGGCACGGAATGAAAGTGGGGTAAGTCATTATTGGAGTAAGTCAGGCTTATTTCAATGTTGTATTGTCGTGTAAGAAAGATATATGTTTCACCTTCCCATCATATTCTAAATCTGATTATAATTTACATTTTCGGTTTCCAGTAATTTATTTCGGTGCTTCTGCTCCAAAATCGGAAAAAGGGAAAATTTTAAATTTAGAAAAATGCTGAAATTTCTGCCTTTTTGAATTAAAATACTGGCACCAGAAATTTAGCCTGGATAATATTTTAAGATATTCTAGAGTAACTTTTAAGATAATAATTAGTAAAGTGCCATATAAATATTGTTAAACAAAATTTTCTAGTGTCATTTCATTAATTCAACTGAACTTTCCGGTAGACCAAATATATACAAAGCGTTTCAAATAAATAAACTGTCAAATATTCTAGTTGCGTTCGGAAACAATAAAATAGTTTTGGTAAAATAAAAAAAAAAAAAAAGAAGAAGAAGAAGAAGAAGATAATCTCATTAGACTGCCATTTTTTATTATATCATTGACCTGAGTTCACGAGCTTAAATATTGTCCATTTATGAATCTTATTTCATTTTTTATTTCTTTTTGGACGCACGTTTTTCATTTCCTAATTCAAAATTATTAAAAAAAAAAAAAAAAAAACTTTTTCGATACTGTCTTTTTCAAAACTGATTACTATTAATTTTCATTTCTTTTTCTTAAAAAAAAAAAAAAAAAATGATGAAATTCTGGCAAAAGCAGAATTTTGTTTAGTACGGAAGACTATCAGTTTTTTTTTTTTTTTCAAATTATAACATCGCTTTCAAATTATTCAATTATATTTTCGGTAAATTTTCGATTTCGATAAATGTCCAACTATCATAAAACTGGTATCGTAAAAATCCGTAGATTGAGACTAAGAGTCCTCAGTCCTAATAAATAAATAAATAAATAAATAAAATAAACAAATAAAAATTATATACCGTTTCATTGCTTGAATTGTCCATAGTTTAGTCTTCATTGTTATCGTTACTTAAAAACAGTTCTTTCTCCAGATCATATTTAGATTGGAAATATAAGGATAAACAATTTACTCAGTTCTTTATTAAATTCTGTAAACCGCTCATATGACGTTATCGATTTTCTTAAAATGCGTTTCTAACGTTTTGACTAGTTGTAACTCTTTATTTACATCTTCTAAAATGAAAGTTTACTTAGGAGCATTAAAAGTCTAGACTGAGTCTTGACTCTCTATTACTGGAATAAGAACAGCTTGTAAATTCTATTAACCCTTTAACGTGCCATTAAAAGTGTACTTACCACAAAAATCATAGGTATTTAAATATGGAAGCGGTGGTAAACTAATAAGTACAAAACTTTGAATGCACACCATAAAATGCTATAAAATTTATTCTATGTTTTGTACTTATTATTTTAAAACGTCAGTTCTCTGGTGCTTTCTTATTATTTTTGTGGTAAGCTACTTTTCTACGCCTGTCATTTTTACGCTACTATATACATAAAATACATGAATGAGCAAAATAAAAGAACCAATAACTATAACACCCTGTAATAAGTACAAAACTTTGAATAAACACCATAAAATACAATGAACTCGCAACAAGTGTTTCAGGTCGAAAAAACACACGATCCTTTGTCAGACGAACAAAGTAGGCACGAATGCTGTAATCAAAGCGGCAAGGCGCCCGCTTTGATTGAAACACTCGTGCCTACTTTGTAAAAAAGTAAACACTTTTAAATGTGTTCTCTTTGCACGATAGACTACAACGAAATTAAAATGAAATAAAATTGATTAAATTAATGTAATTTATTTATTTATTTTTTTTAAAATATGTCATTCGTATAAATAATATTGTAAAAAAAAAAAAAAAAAAGAAATCTGGTGTGAAACAACCACACGACTTCCATTATCCACTATTACACGTATTATATGCATTTTTTGGAGATAATGTGATCAGAAGACATAAAAGTGACCTAAAGAAGTAGAAACCTAAAATTTTTCCTGTAGGAGAAACTTTGTACACATGTAAAGACATATAAAAGGAAGCTTACATATAGCGAGGTAAAAATAATAATAATAATAATAATAATAATAATAATAATAAATAATGGTAGATTTATTTTTTGAAACACCAATTTCCGAGGTCTAAAACTGACCTACCTAAGCAGGATGAATGTTAAATTTCCTGTAGTAACCACGTAATACATCAGAAAGGATATGTGAAATGGGTTTATGTAACAATTTTCAAGAAAATTGTTAGCACCGTTTTTGAGATACCAAGTTTTACAAAAACTCAATTATTGACCGGAAAACAATAATTACATACAAAAGGATATTTAAAAGTGAGTTAATACAGGGCGCCTGTCAATTTTCCTGAACTAACCAACTGTATCATTCGAAAGGATATCTAATAGAGTGTTTATATAGCAAATTTGAAAACAATCGTTAGAGCCGTTTTTGAGATACGGACTTATGGTCCCAGTTCCGGTTTTTCAGTTTTTGCCAAAATCTGGAAAATTCATCTGTACACTAGACCTGTTTAAATTCTGAAGTTTTGTAGTTCTATCTTTATTAGTTTCGGAGATATGATAGCCAAAAGATTCTATACATACACATACACATACATACATACACACAGACACTCTGACTAATTGCCAAAAAACACTTTTTTGGACTCAGGGGACCTTGAAATGTATAAATCAGCTGAAATCTCGATATCGAACTTTTGGACCGAATACAATACTTCCATTATCTACGGCAGTAGGGTAATGGAAGTAAAAATAGTTCTTTATTATAATCAACAAAATATGTTAACATTGTTCATTTTATACATATATATATATATATTTTTCTGGGATGAATTTTCAATCGAACATTCACTTTACATCTAAATTCCTTTAAAAAAAGCATTAACAACTTCCAGCGTTTTGAGTTCTATTTTAATTTCAAAATGGCAAAAAATAAAAGTAGACCCCCCCCCCCTTTTTTTTTTCCAAATAGTTTTGAAAGGATCAGATTGCTTTGAAATTTTGAAACTGATCTTACTAAAGAAGTTTTTTCGAAACGATTAAATTTACCATTTACCTTCAAACAGATTTTTTTTTTTTTTTGAAAAAGACTTCTTTGAAAATTTTCATTCGAAGAGATTCAACTTCGAATAGTTCTAGCTTTTTGTTCTTCATGCATTTCTATTACGGGACACATTCAGCAGTATAGTAATCTAAGTATTTCAATTCGATTCTAAAAGGTTCATACATTTTTATTTGATTGGTCTTAAGTGGATAATAAATATTTTCTTTCTGTTATTAACTTTTCAGTAATTTTATTTATTACATTTAGAAAAAGGATATTTTGCTTTGAAAGAAAAAAAAAATGTTACATTGCTAATATTGTATAAAGTTTTGTATGTCCTTTTTGTAATATATATGTAAAATTGTGTTTCTCGCATAGCTCACTTTATGTTATGATTATAGATTACGCATTTAACTTTTATAATAAAAAAAATTAAACACTTTTTAAAATTTTGTTTCACATTGTCATTAATTTATAAAAGAATATATATATATATGTATCTATTTAGTACACTCGTATATATATATATATATACACACACTAAGAGACAAAAAAAAAAAAAAAAAAAAAAAACTTGGATATTTTCCTTTTTTTTTTTTTTTCTGTAACTGCCAAATTTATCGTTTAAAAAGCAAATTTTCGAACAGATTTTATTACATCGTCCTCCACATACACTTTAGGATTGAGCCTAATGTTAAAAACAAATTACAATTGTCAGGAAAATTGAAATTTTAGAAAGTATTTCGAAAACGGCAAGGATAAGGCAAATGAACGATGATATATAAAGGTGGAATTACATAGTGCAGAATACATATTTTTATGAAGTAATTGTTTAGATCTAACAAATAGTTTTATTTCACTCATTAAAATATAACATGATTATTTCATATAATAAATCCTAATAGACTACAAAGTATATGTTTATTATATTACGTTTAAAAAGAAAATTTCATATAGATATTAAATACTTCGTAGAATGTAATAAAGCGAATTATTAAATCAAAAATGTACATAGGTATCATGTTATGACTTCCGTATAATACAAACATAACAGTTTTATCTGTTTCAATCATTAGTTTTTAAGTTATTACAAATACAAAAAGTATAAGTCAATTTTTCTGCAGTGCGGCTTTTTTTTTTTTGGTCCCATAGTGTATATGAATATCTTTTATAAACTACTATCATATGGCCATCATAAAACTTTTTTCTATAAAGCAACGTCATCTGCCCGTTAACATGCACAAAAATTAATCAACATGGCTTCAAATATAAATTGTTTACTTTACAGATACAGTGTAATTTTATACAATAGATGTTAAGATATAGCTATACAGAAAGTTGCGGAAAGTGAATAAAGGCAGCGACATCTATGTCAGATATACACCCAGATTAAAACAGTTCAGTTTATTATAATAGATACTTTACATATCATTTTTGAAGCACTTATATGCTATAGAATCTGAGGAACAGATTTCCCAGGAACGAGAGGAATTTCAGCATAGGAGCGATACCTGCTTGGTGGTATATACCAAAATTAATCGTTACCAATTTATATTAAAGTCCAATCAAATATGAAGTTTTGTAAAAATCCCTCGTATTAATATTCAGTGACCGCAAAATTTTAGTAATACACAGGCAGACATTTCCTAAAAATGGTCAAATCGTGTTCAGAATATCTCAGAACATGTAAATCCATCGAAACCTAACGTTGAAATTTTTCGAATCCAATATATAAATTTAGCCATACATTCAGAGGTTTATTTTACTACATGCCAATTCCACAATCAGACTCTAAATTGTTCGTTAAAATACATTTAGGATAAAATAACAAGAAAGCAATTGCTTTTATATATAAGGTTATGCTATATTTCTTTAAAAAATATTTATCCTATATATAGAGATTTTTATTAAATTTTTATACATCTTAACAATGGCAAAGCATAATCATTCATTAAGTTATTTATTGAACACAGCAGATTTTTTCTTTTTTGTTCATCTAAAGCAGATACATTTTACTTGTATGCCTTATTCTATGTTAAATAAAAAAAAAAAAAAAAAAAAAATCCTAAACTAGGCAAAAACAGTTTTTAAACATATAGAAACAAAATTCTAACTTTTTTTTTTTTTTTTACGTTATTCACAAAATTGGCGACGACCGACGTTGTCACTAATACTCAATAAGCATTGATTCTTTTCGACTTATAACGTGTGCATCAGAAAAAAAAAAACCATCATGTAATAATGCTTTACCATTTAGAACTGGATATATACAAAATTAAAAAGTCTCTTGTATTGTGTACTTTTCTTAAAATATTTGAAACATTACGTTGCAAATATATCTAGATGACAGATCATAAATAAATTACACTTTGCCAAACACTGTTATTAAAAAAAAAATCAAGAAAAAAAAAAAAATCTGCAGCGACTCCACTTGCTTTTCCGAACATTAAGCAATTAACAGTTGTATGAATATATTAAAATTACAGAAGTCATAAAATAAACAAAAGATAAAAATATAATAGGATATTTGAGTATTTTTCTTCATAGAGTATGTTATTTAATTTAACGCTATTGCGTATCAAATAATTTGATAAATCAAATAATTTGATTTGCAAGCCCATAAGGAGTTTCCCGTATATTACGCGTTTAATTTAGAAATCTAATTATTTCAACCAGATAAAAAATAAAAGTACTTTTAATAAAAATGCTTCTTACGAGCTCGTAACTTTTATAAAAATCTAAAATTCAGCGTATTCCTTTTACGATACACTTCTTAATTTTAATTAGATTTCAATGACGTTTTTACATAAGTAGCCCCTTTTATTTATCTAGCTTTTGACCGATGTAGTAAAAAAGCGTTATTTTCAAGCATACTCAGTAAAAATTGTTTACTAAATTAAACATATGCATTTTATGTATCAAAATGATATTTTTCTTAAGGTTTGTGAATTTTTCTTTTGTGAATTCTGTAAATATTTGTTGAAAGCCATTCTTGTTAAAGGCAAAAATAACAATAATAATAGTAATAATAAAAAAAGGGGGGATTAATGTGCAAGTTGTACCTGACGGGACTAAAGTGAAAATTGTACCTCAAGGGACTAATGTGAAAGTTGTACCTCACGGGACTAATGTGCAAGTTGCACCGAACGAACAAGCTATTTCTTTCAACGAAAATGCCTACTAACCCTGGACGATAGGTCTAATATATCGTATCATATTATATATCGTATTTATCGTAATATAACTCAATACTTATTTCGCTTCCTTCTTCGATTCGTTTTAATACGCATTTTTTATATGCATGAGCAGCCCCCGAAAAACAAAAACATTAAATCATTAAATTCATTTTTTTACTTATTTTTATTTCATATTATTTCACGCGCACTTTTTATTTCCTAATTCAGAATTATTAAAGGAAACTTTTTCGATATCGCTTGTAACGATACTGATTATTATTAATTTTCTTTTCTTTTTCTTGAATAATAATAATAATAAAAAAAAAAGAAGATTTTGATGAAATTCTGGCAAAAGCAGAATTTAGTTTAGGTTGGAGGACTATTAGTTTTTTTTTTTTTTTCTTTTTTCAAATTATAACATCGCTTTCAAATTATTTAATTATATTTTCGATAAATTTTAGATTTCGACAAATGTCCAACTATCGAAATCGACAACGCAAAAATCGCAGATTGAGACTAATAGGCCCTCAGTCCTAATAATAATAATAATTTTAGAAAACACACACACACATATATATATCTATATATATATTTCTTTAAATATTCGTGGTAGTCTACAGAATAAAAGATACAAATTGTAAGCGATAATTGCACTTGTACTCTTTGTGATTACGATTGTAAATCTGCTTAAGAATATCAAGAAAAACTGTATCTTATCGAGGCACCCTAGAATATGGGACATCTTGCCTATCAGCTTCGGAAACAAAACTCACTCGGGTACTGGTGGGGCTTTAAAACAGTAAACATTTTTATTTTGTGTATGCTCATGCTCAGGTTAATAAAAAGTAACGTCTTTGTTGTATTTTAACACTGCCTTATAGAATATCATTTAGTTCTTACTGCCGAGTTCTTTTCGATCAATAAATTCAGATTTTTCTTAAAGTTATTGCATCATTATATGAAATAAGTACGGAATATTTTAATCGAATTCTCTAATTAGACTAATTTCTATACTTAGAAATTGAAATTTATTAAAATGATTAAAAAATCACCCTATCACAATTTTTGGATACGTTCTATAAACATTTATTGTGATTAAATTAACAAGTAAATAAATGCATTAAAAAGAATAAAATATTTGAATGTTTGCAAACTTAATATGTTCACATCCACTTTTATTTATTTTTATTTTTATTTTTATTATTAATTTACATATTACTTTCCAAGAATGTTCCTTATTATATTTATTTTAACTTTTCTAAACTGAAACTGCAGTCAACAACAAAGTAATCTGTTTAGAAAAGAAATTTATTGCTTATTTAGCTTTTTCTTAAAAAAAAAAAAAAAAAATGTCTAGATATAGCTGATGAAATTGAATTTCAAACTCTTTAATCGCTGAGATCTCGTTTATCTTTGCAAAAAAAATATATATGTATAAAATAAGTATCTCCTCAGCTATCGATTTGCATGAAGGAGTATAAAGCACGGATAGTGTGACATCCTCCTTTATTTTATCTCGAAAAGCATTCAGAAAATACGTCCCTCGAGGCTCATTTTTCATCTATAGCGGGTCAATAGAAAAGAGCTGAGAGAAATAAATTGATTGCTGATACCGTTTCAGGATAAGGTTTTACTTCCCACGCTTCACCTGTTGTCCTGTTGTTTGGCGCTAAAACATCGTTATTCGATTAGATATCTTTTATTTGCAACGGTTCTCTTGTAAAAGGAATGAGTAAATATGCCCATAGAAAGGAAAATGTTTAAATAATAATTTTATAACATGAAGAAAGAAGTGGATTTTCAACACATTGTCGTAGGGGCATTTTTCTATCTTGAACAGTAAACCCCGCTTTTTAGCGTTTCTCTAAAAATGTACGTTATTTAATATGTAAAATGATTTTACATCTTTTTGATTAGATCAATTAAATTTTGTTCTCAGCATCGAAACGGTAAAGGCCACTGCCGTATATATACGTCGGCGGAATATATAGTATTTAACACGAATATGCAAAATGCTTTTTTAAAAGTAAATTACTGTTTTAGAAGAACGCCTAAAGGCGGGGCTCGTTTTTCTATAAAAATGTATCTTTACCAGTGTTCCCACGGTAACGCCTTTTCTACCAGTATTTTCTAAAAATAAATTTCTTCTTAAATGTGCAGTTTTATGTTATAATAAAATTTGTTATATAAAATTACTGGTATGCAAATTTAAGGCCGTGGAAACCCTGTTTGCGTAATCCAGAAGTAATAAGTTAAATATATCGTAAACTAATACATTTTAATTATTGATAATATTTAAGTAGAAAATTCAAGGTATATGTATGTTAGAAAAGAATACAAGATAGGTATTGTTCATCATGAAATAATAAAGATAAAAGTTTATGTAAATTGGTTCCTGGAATCGATTTCAGAATCAATTTAAATTTCTGCACTTAACGTATTGTCCTGTTGTTTGTTCTACGAAAACATCGTTATGCACTCAATTCTTTTATTTCTCTTGTTTATGTTGTTACTATGATACGAAATTTTTCGCAGGAAATTAAAGTGAATTATCGAAATAAGCACAAACTCCAATAATACAAATTCAAACGGACTCTACAATATATCGATAAGAAAATATTTTATTCATCGCTAAGAGTGGCTGTTTAATATTTCTGTGCCAGTTCATATAACTCTTAGAACACGGTTTAGTGCAAGTTTCATGGAATCTCCTGAAATTGGGATTTTTTTTTTTTTTTTTTTTTTCCTTGGGGAAGGTGAATGCATAAACATTAGTATTGCAGTGACAAAAGTTACTGCAATTCTTTGCAGTAACTGTTTCTTTTATTTGATATCTTTTCGATATTGTCGAATCGTCTTATTTACAGAATAAGCATATGAAATAATACTTTTATGGCTTTCGAGCAGCTTTCTCACATTTAGTCAAATAACATAGTTGCCAAAATTTTATTTATTCCGGAGTATTTTTAGCCCTGCCTTTATTTCTAATCTATTTATAGAAAAAAATTCTCCAATATTTAACTACGTTTCAATAAGAAAAAAATTACTCTTAAAATAAAAGTGGTATGAAATAAAGGCGGGGCTAAAAATGCTCCGGAATAAATTAAAATGTTACCAACTATGAAATAAGAAAAAAACAATGTTATTTTAGATGTTAAAACACTGTTAATATACTTCTTTATTCTATCTTTGTATAAATTTTCTGACTTAGTTTTTAGGACAGTACATTGCTAAACATAAAAGTTTTGTCAAAAAAAGTTTAAAGTTAAAAAGTTTGGCAATTTAGGTGCAGACAATAGTTTTAGAAAATTTGTGTAAATTTCTTAAAATATTGAGGGCAACTAAATTGGTAACACTCTTGTTGGTGAAACGTAAGACTTTTTTTTAACACCATAGTCTTATAAAAACTTGAGCTGTACGAAGCATCTATAGCTATATCTGCACCTGTAAGATTTCTTCAAAAAACTTTTTTTACGAGATCTATATCTTCTCCTCAAATCAATGCACAAAGAGAAGCGTTAAACATGTATGATATATATAATGATGTATACGTTTAAATTTTTTCGTAAAACGTACAGAAATTAAATGTGATCAGTCTTTTTTTTTTTCATCGATGTTGACCCATTAACACATAACTGATATCATAACTAATATACATAAGGTAAAGAGCTAGGGATTGTTTGCACAAATAAAATAAAAGGTTTAAAAATCGCACACAGCTGTTTTTTGTCTAACTTGGAGACCCTTCGTCAGTGCAGAATGTGTGAGTGAAAAAGAAATACGGCTATTTATAATTTTTATCCTTTTCCACTTCCATATTTTGCGCTTACGAAAGGCTTCCAAGTTAGACTCAAAACAGCTGTATGCAATTTTTAATGCTTTATTTTATTTGTGTAAAGCATTACAGCCCTTTTATCTTGTGTATTTCTTCTATGCACAAGTTCCTAACTTTTCATGTTTCTTAACTGATATAATTTCATAAAATTAATAATAACTTTTTTTCATTTAATTAGTTGAAATTTTATGATATCATCAGGTTGTAACATATGAAATGTCCGATTCTCACCAGTAAAATTTTTTTTGATTTGGTTCCTTAAACTCTTTTTTTATACAGTCGTTAATTATGTATCATTTTAAAGCTAAAACCTTGTCTTTTTCATCTTGTGTGTTTCAAATAAAAATATTGTGATTTGGTGGTAAGTTTATAGCTTTAATCGTAGGATGAAATCTAGAAATTTTAGAGTGCTATTTTTGTATGAGTGGAAAAGTAAGCATAATGCTGCAGCAGCTGCCCGAAACATCAATGTTGCATTTGGAAACGGTTCTGTAAATGAACGTACCATTCGACGATGGTCTGCAAAGTTCGAAACTGGGGATGAGAGTCTCACAAACGAAGACCGGGGCAGACCAGAGACTGTTGTGGACAATGAAGGTTTACGAGCAATAGTTGAAAAAAATCCGGGCAATATTGTTAGAGATTATGCAGAAGAACTAGGTATATCTCCTACAACCATTTCACGTCATCTAAAATTGATTGGCAAAGTTAAAAAATTGGATAAATGGGTACCGCATGAATTGAATGAGAATCAGAAGCGCAAACGTTTTGAAATCTCGTCTGCCCTTCTTCTTCGCAACCAAAATGATCCTTTTCTCAATCGAATTGTAACTTGTGACGAAAAGTGGATTCTGCACGACAATCGTAAACGTTCAGCGCAGTGGCTGGATGCTGACAAGGCTCCACAACACTTCCCAAAGCTGAAACTCCATCAAAAGAAGGTTATGGTGACTGTTTGGGGGTCCTCGGCTGGTTAATTCACGATAGCTTTCTAAAACCAGGCGAAACCATCACAGCGGAGAAATATTGTACAGAAATCGATGAAATGCACCAGGAACTTACACGTAAATAGCCGGCATTGGTCAATAGGAAGGACCCTATTCTTCTCTATGATAACGCTTGACCGCGTGTTTCAATGATCACTCGTCAGAAGCTGCACATGTTAAACTATGAAGTTTTAGACCATCCACCATATTCACCTGAACTCTCACCTACAGATTTTCACTTTTTCAAACATCTCGATAACTTCTTGCAGGAGAAATGGTTCAGAAATCCAATGGATGCTGAAGCGGCATTCAATGAATTTGTTGCCTCCAGGACGACTACATTTTATGATACCGACATAAAAAAACTTGTTTCTCGTTGGAAAAAGTGTATTGAAGCTAATGGTTCCTATTTTGATTTATAAAGTTTGTTCTGTAAAAATATATTCTTTCATTAAGTAGACCATGAAAATCGGACATTTCATATGTTACAACCTAATATTTTGAACAGTGCAATAATTAAAATGGTAAAACAAAATAATTCTCTAATCCAAATAAAATACGAGGGTGAATCAAATATAAACGAGACTTTTGGACCTGCGCGCGCAATAGTGATGGAAGAACGTTCCGCTGTTATTGGCTGTTAGGTTGGTTTGTCAGGAGTGGGGGAAGCACGTGACTCATCATCATAGACTCGCTCAGTGTCCATCGTTACGATGTCCGAGCAGGAGGTACCTCCCTCTATTGCGCAACGTATTGTTATCAAGTTTTTAGCTGCAGAAGGTGTAAAACCGGCCGAAATCTTGAGAAGATTGACTGCACAGTTCGGGGAAGAGACGCTGTCGCGAGCTAGAGTGTTTGCTTGGCATAAACAGTTCGTGGAGGGCCGTGAACGTGTTGAAAATGAGAGCCATGACCGCAAAACCCCGCACCAGCATTACAGCGGGCAACATCGACAGTGTTCGTCAACTTGTTGAAGGTGATAGGCGTCTAACAACTTCGGATATTGCAATTAAGGTTGGAATCCGATGAGAAAAGTGATTCTCCCCCATGACAATGCTCGCCCCCATACAGCAGCCCTGACCGTACAAAAATTGGAGCAACTGGGTTGGGAGACACTGGAACACCCTCCATACAGTCCAGACCTGTCTCCCTGCGACTTCCATGTCTTTGGTCCTCTCAAGGAAGCTTTGGGAGGGCAAAAATTCCACAGCGATAATGAAGTTGAAGCATATGTGCGCAATTGGCTACAAACACGACCTGACTCTTTTTACCTGGAAGGAATTAAAAAATTACCTATACGCTGGGAAAAATGTGTTTCTAAATCAGGAGATTATGTAGAAAAATAAACTATGATTGTTTGTGCGTTTAAAATCAAAATAAATATTTTAAAAAATAAGTCTCGTTTATATTTGATTCACCCTCGTACCTTTATAAGTGTTTCATGTCAAGTCTGACTCAATTAGAGGTCTCCATGTTACATGAGTGTCTTCTTTTTCTTCATCTGTTATGAACAACTAAACATTTGAATTATTTTTACTCGATGTACTCCACGTGAATGCAGCTGCTTCGACCAGTGAGTTTTTTTTTTTTTTTTTCTACTGTTTACTTTGTTTATTTATTTTTTGTTTGATTCTCTGAATTCTCGTACTAAATAGTTTTTTTTTTTTTTTTTTTTTTTTTTTTCTTCTTCTTTCTTCTTCGTATTTGACTTAAATTTTTTAAATGCAAGATCGGGACCCGCTATTAATTTCCTACTACAGCCATTAGCGTAACAAAATCGTACATTGGTGCTCAAGGGTGAAACACGTCCTCCCTGGTGAGTTTTTTCACCTTTCTGAGCTATTCCTAATTAAAACTTGTCTTAAATAGTATCTTAATCGTTTATTTTCTCACCTTATTGGTCTATGTGGTTTCAGTGATCTTGTATCTGGTACCTGTTTCTCGGCTTTCACTATGTTTTAAAATATTATTAATATATAAATTACGGGTGAATAATGACATTAAATGCCAGAGCTTTAAAAAATCAGGCAAGCTTGGATAGTTGACATTTCTGAGTTTGTGGAAAGTTTTAGACATTTTTTTTAATGTAAAACTATTTGACACGTATTTATATTTATATTTATATTTATTTTTTATTTTTTAAATAATAGATATTTCTTGCGATTTTAGAAGTTCGAAAAGGAAAATCATCTATTAGTTTACGAAAAACATACCAATTTACGTGAAGCAATACTTTTTGTGCCAAAAGGAACCATGGTGTTGACAGTTATTTTGTGTTCTACTAATTCCACACTGCTGTTAGAATATAAATATTTATGGTTGAATTTTTCCAAAAGGTCAAAGGTTATTCAAAATTCTACGCCTTTTTTTTTTTTTTTTTTTTTTTTTTTTTTTTCAAATTAAATTTTGACTATTAAAATTTTCTTGTGTCAAAAATGAATCATTAAAGCATATATTTTAGTGAATACAAACTAATGAAAAACCTCAAGCAAGTAAGTTATGTGTGGTTAACGTTTGGTGTATAGAAATATTTGACCTTGAAATTACGAAAAACCAAAAATTACATGACTTTCAAAATCATTAACTGCTTGTACCAAGAATGAAGTTAATCGGTAAAGCACTAACAAACTAAATTCATAGATCTATTATACATTTTCCAAATTTTACGTAATGCGGCGGTATCCTTTGTGGTGAACATGTGTTTTGTGGCGCTTTTTAAAAGATGTCCGTTAAATTTATTTAAATATTTATTATTATTATATACAAAATTATGACATTGAACTTTACGTAACTGGCTGAATTGCTATCTGAGCATACTAACAATTACAACGGAGAGGAATGGCAGGTGTTACTTATATTACATGCTTTGTTCACAAGAAAATTCTACTGCTACATTTGATGATAATGTTTCTTTAAAAGAGAAATTAACTTCTGGAACTCATAACTTTACTAACAAGGAAACATTCAAAAGGTGTCATCTTAAAAAAATATTGAAAAAAAAAAAAAAAATGTGAGTTTACTCTTCCTAAAACACCAGAAAGTGAAAAAAAATTATCGGCTGAAATGAATTACAGCGACCACAAAAAATAATCAAAAATAAGCATATTTGGCGATTTCACATTGTTAGGCGATTGATTTTGAGTACTTGGCGGAGATACAAAACACGGTTCTGTTCGTACACGGCAATCTCGGTGCTAGCGAACTGAACTCCTAACAGCGCTAAATCGCCAAATATGCTTAACCCTATAAGCGTTAAGCCCGTCTTTTTCCGGATTTGAAATGTGTCTCGTAAATGGTCAGGCCCTTCTTTTTCTTGATAAAGATTTTCGTCTCTGAAGCGTTGAACCCGTCTTTTCTTAGATACATATTTCCAGGGCTGAGTGGTCAGGCCCGTTTTATTCCAGATTTCACTTCCCTCCTTTCGCAGACTCTTTGATTGACATGTGGGTTGAACGGATAAGAATAGTTTACAAGCAAATACAATTGATTCCCAACCAGATCTTTGGGGTTGTATCTTTAACAATACTCATGTATGTTTTGACATTAATCCTGCAGTTGAAAGATAACTTTTACTTCTTTGCTTTTAAACAAGTTCACAACATTTCTTTTGAAATGAAATAAATATTTCTCCATGTTGGAAATAAAATTTAAATGTTACATTCATAAGTGTAATTGAATTTTCTATATGTAGGGGCGAAAACTTACATTTAAATAATGCTACTATTATCTTAATAATACAATGTAATCTTATGATTTAAAATCACTTATTTAGCTCTGTTTTAATAATTTTCCGTGTAAAATCATTTATAATTATATAACTTTTTTTTTTTTTTTTTTTTTTATTAAAAAATATAAGTTATACTATGTTTATGGTTGACGCCAGAGTCATATGAATAAATATGAATAAACATTATTCCAGATTTAACATTAAATTAAAAACGAATCAAATACTTTCTTCTTACGCTTATAGAAAAAATTACAAATAAGAAAGATCCAATAAAAAAAAAAAAAAAAAAAAAAGAAGAAGAAGAAGAAGAAGGAAAGATTTTGGGAGTCTGCATATACAGTAGACTGCCAGAAATTCGCACATTACAATCAATATAAACAAATAAAATTCACAGTAAAGATTCCAAGGGAAAGAAAATGGAGATAGTACTTAATTCAATAGTTATATTTTAGGTGCCGAATGAGACAGATAAAGGCAATTTTATTTGAGGTCTAGGTCATTTATGTTTGAAATAAATTAATAATAATAACTATTCAAAGACTGAAAAAAAAAAAAAGTTTTATTTATATTTCTAAACATAGTGATATATATATATATATATATATTATAATGCACAAGTCAATTATATCAAATGTTTTTATACTTAAATTTTGTATCTTATATAATAAGGCAAATTTTTATTTTTTAATTGAAAAAACATTATGCAATATAAAACTTCGTATATTTTTTAATCTTTAATTGCTTATTATTATTATTATTATGCATATTTTACATACTTATTTATATCACTATTATTTTAAAATAATCATTATATCATAAAAACTCTAATTCAGAATTGTATAGGGAAAAAAAAAAACGGAAATCCACAAAATAAAAAAAAATGTACAGTTTTTGGTCCCGAAGTGTGCGGATTTTTTTTTTTCTTTTTTTTTTTTAGTATACTGTATATATAGTATGAAGAGGATAGAGATGAAAAATTAGATAGATAGATGAAATATAATGATTTCTTTTTATACAAATGCAGGGTAAAGGAAAGTAGTGTGAATGTCGCACCATGTTATTTATTATTCAAATTAATAGATTTGTAAATTTGATACTACACATAAATTTTTTGGCCTGAATAATATTGAAGGGATGAGTTATATTATGAAGCAATAAGTGAATGACTAAATTTTTTCATATTTTTCACGCAATTTTTGAGTAGCTTTGATTCAAAATATCTCACTATTAGTGTTTTAGAACACTTTATAAAAAACTTTCTTTGAATAATAATTCAAGAAAAAATAAATAAATAAATGAAATCTAAACTTTTATCAAGTAAACTGTATTGATTACTATTATTTGCGCAATGGATATTTATTTTTCCAATTGTTAGGATCAGATATCCTGTGATATCAATTTATGACTGTTTGTTATTGTACTTTTAATTATAATTCATTTATTAAAATAAATTAATATTTCATGATGACGTTTTTTAGCACTTTAATTTTTTATTAAAAAAAAAAAAAAAAAAAAAAAAAAAACTATATTTTTAGTACATATATATAAAAAAGGCGGAATAAACTTACTACATCTAAATTCTGCAGTTCAGATGGCATATTTTGAATACTTTTATAATTATACAACATCCTTCTCACAGTACTAAAAAATCTGCGACTCATTCTCTAACATTGAATGAAATCAGAACTAAGTTAAGAAAGCTCAATATATATATATATATATATATACTAGCAGGCTACGCCCGCTTCGCTGGTCACTATTTTTAAATGAATCACAATAATTAATGAATTCTCAAAATTGCATTAATTTTTATCATGTGATAAAAAAAGAAAAAAAAAATCTGATCAGGAAAAATATCGCACCGGGTCCCCACTGCCTTCGGCAGCGTAGACCCGTGCACTGCGCGCAAGTATTCCTTCACCATCCTTATGACTTCTCAAAATTCCATGTTATTACTCATAAACTTTCATTCTCAAGAAAAGGAATTAAAAAATATATCATTTAGCATCGGGTAAAAACTCACACCGGGACGCCACTGCCTTCGGCAGCGCAGACCCATGCGCGCTGCGCGCGCACGTTTGAGGATATACGTGCGCTGTACACGCATATTCCTTCTCAACTCAAACTTTTATTAAGAAAATTAAATTTTAAAAAAATCTTTTATCATCGGGTAAAAACTCGCACCGGGTCCCAAACCCATGCGCGCTGTGCGCCTATTCCTTCCCCACCGTTCCAGCCCCTCCTAATTAACTTGCATATACCAATTTTGAACGGTCTTACTCAATTAGCTGAGATGCAAAAGAAAACCTGATCAGGACACTTTAAATTGTAAATCAGGTGAAATCTCGAATTCCACTTTCGATAATGTAAAAGAACTTTAAAGTATCTTTCGAACGATGTATTAAAAATAATTTAATCATAATTAGAATATGAAATATTGAAATTAAAAATATTACAGCGCCATCTGGCGGTAGAAATTTCTGTAATCTATTGTTCCATTCCAGATCAACAAAGCTTTCAAATGATGTATTACTCATGAAATTATTTTAATTAGTAGATGAGATACAAAAGAAAACCTAATCAGGACACCTCAAAACGTGTAAATCGGGTGAAATCTCGAATTCCATTTTCGATAATGCAAAAGTACTTTAAAATGTGTATCAACTAAAATAAGCTTTCAAATGATGTATTACTTATGAATTTTTTTAATTAATAATTGAGATACACAAAAAAAACTGATTCAGGGCATCTCAAAACGTGTAAATCTGGTGAAAACTTTCAATAATTTAAAAGAACTTTAAAATATCTTTCGAATGCTGTATTAAAAATAATTTAATCATAATTAGAAATTGAAATATTGAAATTTTAAAATATTACAGCGCCATCTGGCGGTACAAATTTCTGTATTCCACTGTTCGAAAAGCTTTCTAATGATGTATTACTTACGAAATTATTTTAATTAGTAGCTGAGATACAAAAGAAAACTAATTCAGGAGACCTCAAAACGTGTAAATCTGGTGAAAACTGTCGATAATATAAAAGAACTTTAAAATATCTTTCGAATGATGCATTAAAAATAATTTAATCATAATTAGAAATTGAAATATTGAAATTTGAATGTATTACAGCGCCATCTGGCGGTAGAAATTTTTGTAATCCACTGTTCGATTCCAAATCAAAAAAAGCTTTCTAATGATCTATTACTTATAAAATTATTTTAATTAGTAGCTGAGATAAAAAAAAAAAAACCTAATCAGGACACCTCAAAACGTGTAAATCGGGTGAAATCTCGAATTCCATTTTCGATAATGTAAAAGTACTTTAAAATGTGTATCAAGTCAACAAAGCTTTCAAATGATGTATTACTTATGAAATTTTTTTTAATTAATTTCTGAGATATAAAAGAAAACTGATTCAGGACACCTCAAAACGTGTAAATCTGGTGAAAACTTTCGATAATTTAAAAGAACTTTAAAATATCTTTCGAATGATGTATTCAAAATAATTTAATCATAATTAGAAATTGAAATAATGAAATATTGAAATTATAACAAATAATTAGCAATAAATTAAAATTGCGACTATAATTTGAGATTTAAACTATCCTATCTCTCAAGTTGGATCGAACTGCACATGGTGTGCGAATTTTATTATAATCGGTTAAGTGGTTTAGGAGTCCATTGAGGACAAACATTGTGACACGAGATTTATATATATATATATATATATATATATATATATATACATATTTCATGATGACATTTTTTAACACTTTAATTTTTTTACTTAAAAAAAAAAAAAAAAAAAAAAAACTACTTTTTTTTAGAACATACATATAAAAGGGTGAAATAAAATTACTACATTTAAATTCTGCAGTTCAGATGGCATATTTTAGAATACTTTTATAATTATACAACATCCTTTTCACAGTACTAAATAATCTGCTACTCATACTTTAACATTGAATAAAATGAGAACTATGTTAAAGAAGCTCAATATATATATATATATATATATATATATATATATATATATATATATATATATTTAAATAAATAAACCTAAATAAATTTAGAACATTTATATTTATTAGAATTAAAAAAGGAAGAAAGGTAGCTCTTAAAATCTTTCCTATAGCTTTAGTTTTAGACAGATTGCTTTTGCATAGTCCTAAGCATAGTTTAAAAACAGTAAAGCTTCAAATATATAATTTGTTATAACTGTGGTGGAAAAATGATCAAAAAATGATCTTTATAATTTTATTTATAAAGAGAATTGACTGGAAATAAATTTGAATTCACGGGAGTGGGGGAAGGGACTGCATATTTCTAGAGAAAACGTAAGTTAAAAAATTTGACCGCAAACAATTTTTCTATCATATTTGTGTAAATTTAAGTAGAGATAAAGATGAAAATGCAGGACTATATGGTAAAAAAGAACTATTCTAGTGTGGCAATCACATAACTTTCTCTTACCCGAAATTCATTACCATAATGACAGATTGTACGTTAAAGAATAAAATAACGAATACTGTAAATTAAATGTTCATTAAAAACAATTTAAAATAGGCGAAAAACATGTTTTTTCTGATTCAAGGAACTTCATAACGTGTAAATATAACAAAAACACAATTTCGAAAAGTTTTCCGAAAAGCAAAACTTTATCTACCATACATATGGATAAAAGAAAGTAAAAAGTAAAAATGTAGATAGTAATTACCGTAAATAAATTTAGAAAAAATTATTTTTAAAAATTAAAATTAAGCGGGCATAAATTAAAATAGCCATACATAATAGTGAACATTAATGCTTGTCAAAACTGTCCATAATATTCTTTATACTAGACTATATTAATTTATATATTTCAATTATATTTCGTGAAAACAAATTATTACTTTAATGTTTTTGATATTTATAAACCAAACTTATATAAATTAAATCCTTTAGATATATTATATTTTTTAATATTATCAACTCTGTTAAGTTATACTGAATGATGATCAGATCATAATCATAAATGGATCGTCTTTTGGAATGCACGGTAGTCATTCATACTGTCAAGATATTAGAATAATGTATAGGATCATACTCATCCAAGAAGCATGAAAACAGTGGGGGGGGGGGGGGGGGGAAGAGAAAAGAGGAAGGAAAGAAAGAAAACTAATAATACATACAAGCAAATGCTATTTTATTCCATTCTTCTTCTTCTTCTTCTTCTTTTTTTTTTTAAGAATATAAATACATACAATCTATAAAATGTTAAAACAGATTACTAAATTATCAGATGAATCCCTTATGATTTGGAGATTATCTTAAACGGAAATTTGTCCATTTTGATTTTTTTTTTTTTTTTTTTTTATCTTTTGGAATGCACGGTAGACAATCATAAGAACCTCTAATATTGAATATATATTCCTTTGGAAAATATGTTATTGCATTGCATGAAATGCTTTAGATAAATGTTATTTTATCTCCAGTGTTTTTCCGTAATATTAAAACGAAGATTAATTGCAGTGCTCACTCGAGACTCAGCAGTATGAAAAGCCCAGTGTCTCCCCGCCCCCGTCCAAATTAATGTCTTACACACAACATTTTAAATAAAATTGCTTCATATTAGTTTAATTCATTTTAAATAAAAACGATTACACTTTGTTTGTTCTACAGTTTAATTACAAAAGTACTTTTAAAATTTAAATGTATAATATAGAATTATATATAATCAGCTACCTTTAGAAGTAAAATACACAAATTGCTTTCAATAGAAAAAATAGTCTTTCTTTGTATTTTTTTCCTCCATTCTTTATTTTTTAAATTAATTTATATTAAAGTTAATCAGTGTGACTTCCATCAAAATTTTATTTTTTTCCCATTCACAGATATAGAGTAATCCAATCATCATGCATTTTAAATCTATTAAATAATATAAATTTAAATAAAGGATTGGGGCGATGCAAAGAGAAAGCCATATAATTAATCCATTGTTTGTTAAAATTCTAAAATTCTATAAAGAAATATTATTTTTTTCAATAAATAAATAAAAACAGTTATTCAGTAAAATAGAAAAAGAAATTAAAATACTAAAATATTATGTTTAACATACATACTTCTAACAAACGCGAGGGTGAAAATATTTTATTTATTTCTTCCGTGGAAAACAAAATCAAATATATGTTATTATAATCATGGAAATTTCTTTGTCATTTATTAATTTTATTACCACAGCAGTTTTGTATTAAATAATGAATAACACTGCTCGGCATGAAAATTGCCTCTGACATAACTTCAGCATATTGTAAAATACATTATGTAAAATGACCTTCTGAATCCAAATAGGACGACCATTTTGACCTATAACCCATCGTTTTTTAGGAATGGCCCCCTATTTTTATCATTTTTCGGTGATTGTATGGCTCTAAATTTGATTTTTAGGAGGGGGGGGGGGGGGTATCTTAATCGTTAAATATCTTCTGAGGGGCTACAGCGTTGGAAAATTCTAATACATGGACTACAAGCGATTTTTTTTTTTTTTTTTTTTGTGGGGTGGGTGGGTGGGGGGAGGATTTGCCACTGAAATTATGCATTACATAACTTTTATTTTTTAAATATGTTTAATGTTATTTTTTCAACTTTATATTTTTTCGTTTTCAGGTGTTAAATTAATTATTTTTCATTCTTCAAATTACATGCATGGTCATAAAATTATCGTACATGGTAATAAATTGAGGGAGGGGGTGGTGTAGCTAGAAAATGGTGGGTGACTGGGCAAAATGGGAGTCATATTCGGATTCAGGAGGTCACATAAGAATTAGCAAAAATGGTGTGAGATCTCGAATTTTTTTTTTTTTTTTTTTTTTTTTTTTTTTTTGCCGCGTAGTGTAATTTAGCTATAAAATGTCTCATTTACTGATTAAAATAGTTTTATCTGCAGATGATCACATCTAACTTCTTGAGCTGCAAAGCATAATTATTATCAAATAATTTTCAGTCCATGCATTTTACTAAACACATATTATCATTTAACCCTTTAACTTACATTAGCTTCGCAGTGAAATTAAACATCCAACATTGTTTTATGCAACAATAAAAAAAAAAAAAAAATTACAATTGATTTTTTAAACATTTGTTTTTTCCTGTTTGTTAGAGATGATGTCTACGCTCGATCCCAGATACGCTCGTCTGCTTAGCTGTTCAGTAGCGATTTCTTATAAAACTTGCGCAAAGACGGGCTAGGATCCTTAAAATGATCCAACGGAAGGCATACATCTGGGAACCTAGCCTAGCGCATTCAATTAGCTTTAATGTCCCAACACACTTTTCGTTAGACAGCTGCACTACTCCGAAATTCGTCAAATGATGTTTCTAAGAAAGCCATACGTAGAAGGCATTTTAAATATCTTAGTAAGCGCGATAGCGCCTTTCTGCTTTGTTAATGAATTCGTGCCTAGCTTTTATCACCTGATGAAGTGATGTACTGTTATTTTGACTTGAAATAACTGTTGCAAGTTTTACAACTAATAAAGCTTCCTTGCAATGATACTTATTTATCAGGTTAATTATATTTGAAAGTAATTAGTGTAACATGTACATGTTTCGAACAAGTAACTTCTTAAAAATTAAAAATGCCATTTTTCTTTCTTTTTCTTTTCCTTTTTTTTCTTTCTTTTTTTAAATATTTATGACCAATTTTTATTTTAACTATTAAAAAAAAAAAAAAAAACCTTTTTTTTTTCTTTTTTTTTTCGACATGAAAAAAAATACATTTACATATTTATTTATATATTCTTAACTCATGAAACATAGAATCTAGGAATATATAGTTTTTATAATTTCAATACATTTTTTAAAGTCGTATTTATGTCAAAAAATTTATTTACCGTCAGAAATTTCCTTTTTATTGTTATTATTATTATTATTAAATTTATTTGAATATTTGTCATTCATTTTAATTCATAAAATCTGATATCATTATTTTAGAAACTTTAACATTCTTTTAAATAAATTATAAATTCTTTTAAATAAATTATTATTCTTTTAAGTAAATTTAACATTCTTTTAAATATTAATTATAAATATTTTTAAATAATTTTTTAATATAAACAAAGGAGTCAAATCCTTCTGAAATTATAATAAATACAAGTATGTTAACTTTATTATATTTTATTTATTTATTTATTTATTTTCAACATAAAGAAAAATAATATAATGATAATGGGCAATATATATATAGCATGTCGGTCTAGCAAGATTTTTTTCAATTTTATTATTTGCACATTTGCACGTTCATTTTTCTTTCTTCGACATAAAAGGAAATATATTTATCTGTTTATTTTATTTTTATTTTCGGCATTTTTATTTTTTTTATTTACAGTGTGATTTTTATTTAATATCATTTGTCCCAATATCATACTGAATTAAAAAATACGGCGTTAGCTAGATATCGTCCTGATTAATAGGTGTACCAATTCTTCATAAAATTTAATAATCTGGACAGATGCAATGTCAAACTTTCAGCATTTTTTCAAGGTGTAATACGATAAACGGCGAGAATGGAAAATCACTGTCTGAAAGAAATAGTAAGACCTGTTGTATTATGAAAAAAAAAAAAAAAAAAAAGTGTTTATCTCTGGTAATGTTTTTAATTGACAGCTAATCTCTTTTTACTTTGTGTTTGATAAGCGAGGGGACTGAAAATGACAATGGAAACAACTTCAATTAATTTTTAAAAATCCAGAAATCTGGTTTCAAGTGCTTCGTTGTGAGTCAAAACAGAAAGTATGAAAACTTTTGTAACTCTTCAGACAGCTGTTACACAAACACATTATTATTACTGTTATTATAGATCAAATGATGTGTAAACGAAGAATTAACAAAATTTACTGGCATATTTGACATTCGATAAAAACAAAGGTAAAAAATTAATCTAGTAAATACCCCCCCCCCCCCTTAAAAAAAAAAAAAAAAAAAAAGAAACTAATAATAAGAATAACAAAATCCATTTATAAAATTATCAATAAATAAATAAATAAATAATAAATTAAATAAATAAACAAAATAAACAAAATAAATAAACATTTAAATAAATGTATATAAATCCAGAGAAGTATCTTTGTATCTATGTGCATATCGCTGTGTCTGTGTGACTGACTTTCTCTGGTGCTTAAACTAGTGATCGCAGAGCTACAAAACTTAGCAGAACTTGGACCATAAAAGTGCACCTCATTAAAATAGTTTTCACCATTCTTTTTTTCTTTTTAATTATTTTAATTATTTTCTGTTTCGATTTCATTCATTGACACTTATGTTTTCTTTTCTAATATTTATTAATTCATATCAATCTGCGTACCTTAGCAACAGCTATTGCGCTATTTATTTTTAATTTAATTTTTTTTATTAGAGGGCGATTTTTCTTTTTTCTTTTTTGTGTTTATTGAATTCAAATTGTAAAATAGTCGAAACATATTGAATTTTAAATTAAAGAAACTATTTAAAAATTCATGTTTATGCATAATTTTTATAATGTCGCAACTTTTTACTTTTCATACAATTAAATTCTTTGAAAAGGATTTTTTTTTTTTCTTTTCTTTTTTTTTTCTTTTTTAATTATTTTTTGTTAGTTCATTTTATTTATCAGAAAAAAATTGTAATATAGTATAAAAGATTAAATTTATTAAAATGGTCTTATATTGGTCGGAAATATATGGTAATATAGTGCGAAGAGTGTAGGATATAAAATACACGGCTTGAAGAAAAATATTTAATAGATGCTGAGACACAGTCGTCTTTAAAATCACAGTTCTTAAACAATAACAGCTCCACCTGTCGTCGATAAATACCCAAATTAAAGTACTGAATAAAGACCCTTCTGAACATAGTGTGAACTTGGACCGATGCAGTGCAGGAAGGAAAAAAGCGGCAGTAAGCAGTCAGTACCCAAATAAAGTTCTAGAGCGATTTCAATGTAATTATTTTTATAACTATTATTATTTATTTATTAAGCGATTAAAAGGGGAAAAAACGGTTGCTCAATTCTTTTGATTTTTTTTTTTTTTTTAATATGGTGACTAGTGAAGTTTATTAATAATAATAAGCAATAAAAATGACTTGAAAAAAGATAGGACTATGACGATCTAACAAACACTATCATTCAAAATAACAAATAATTTGTTTATTCATGTTGCCATTTTACGATTAAGAATCTGTTGTTTTCTGCAAATTATCTCAACCCTTTCATTACCAATTTTTTCTCTCCATAAAACAATAAATCTTATATTTAGTCATAAATTTATTTCAAAAGTAATATATATAAACATTTTTTTTAAATAGGAGTGATAGCAAAGTACGAATTAATTTAGCTAACAAATCAACTGAGAGGTGTTCATTTATGTTTAATATAACCACTGATGCCATTAAAAATCATAAATTTTCAATAAATAAAAATGTCAAAATTTAGGAAGAAATATATACTGTAGTTAATTAAAAAATAAATTATAAACATTAAAAAAATAAATACAAAATATTTCAAACAATTACTTTACTTAACCCTTTATATCCCAAATTACCTTATTTTTGGAGAAATAGTTTGAAACTTTTTATTGTATATATATATATATATATATTTTGCTGCATGAGAAACATCTCAAATTAAATTTACCTTAAACTATAGTTTAACTATAGGGAAACATTAAACTATAGGGAGTTTGAAGTTCCATTGAAATCCTGCGGTAAATTTAGGCTATATTGAGTTTTTTTTTTTCTTTTTTTTTTTATGGGACTTTAAAGTCCCGGTGGGATACAAAGGGTTAAAATCAATTTAAATCAAGAACGTTTTATTTAATTTTATAAATACAGAATATTTTATTAATAAAGAAGCAATCTTTATTTGATTATTTAACAAAGCAAAATGTGCATTTTTTTGCGAATATGTTGAAATTAGTTGAAAAACAACAAAATTAATTTCCATGGACTAAAAAATAATTTCATGCTGTATTGTAAGAAATTTATTTCAAAATTTATTTCTTCTTGCCAGTTCAAATTACTAAACACTGATCTACATAAAATTTAAAACAAGTTTCTTCAATTTTTACCACGTGATATTTATATAAATTCGAAACGTCTCCAAGAAAAATAGAACTGAAATTCTTTACTCTTTATTATATAACCATGTATTCCTTTATTTATTTGTATTATTCATTTCTCTCGACGAAATTAAATTCTAAATATTTAATTTATTATTAACTAGCAAGCCAGTGCGAATTTTTCGCACTTTATTTCTTTCTAACCCTTAAAATTATTATTATTATTTAATTTTAAAGCCATAAAAGCGTCATGTTTACACATGCATAAGCAAATTTATTATTGAACTTTTTTTTTTCATATTTTATTTTATCATAGATATAGTAATAAGACATAGATTGATCATCGAATTTGAAATAGTGATTCCTTTTCATTTGGGAGAAGCTGGCCATTTTACTTTCTTATGGATATTTTTCCTAGAGTTAATATACACGGTAATACACACAGATAATTTAGCTAATAAAATTTACGAATAATTTATGTACTAAAAGAGAATGAAAAACTCTAGCTACCAATTTTTCATTCTTTTTCTTTTTTTAATTAACTATACTCTAGTGTACTCATATCTGCAAAAAACTGACTTTCTTTCGGCATTTATTATTGTACTTCTTTGAGATAAAAATCATCTGCATTCATCATGGAAAATAATTTTAATAAATTATAATTAATAAATAATTTGTATTGCGTAAATTTGTATAAGATTATATGTACAAGAAAGTCTTGTGGTGGCCACAACATATTAGTTATGTATCAAAACGTCCACGGCTGCTAACTACATTTAAACGAATTTTTAAATTTTCATATTACTTACTAATGTAAAATGATAAAATTTAAAGAGAGCATTTCCTTAAATATAAAGATAGTAATTGTTTCATAATAATAACAAAGAACTGATTATGAAAATGATATTTTTTATAATTTATTTGAATATAACTTATTTATGAAAACTTGTCCCGTTTCTTTTCATATATTTATTAAAACACTTAAAAGCCGTGAAATATTCCGGCATTTAAAAAATTCATTAACATTCTACTCGATTACTATTTTCGAATTTTATACTTCCTATTGTCTGATGCCCAAACCTTTTTCGACACCAAAAGTCTTTGCACAATAACATGGGGATGATACATCTATATAAAATACTATATCTGTGCATTTTATGCACAAAAAAAGTAATAATAATAATAATTCGTAATTTTATTTTATTTATTTATTTATTTATTTGGAAAGAATTAAAATTTTATATGTCCATTTTTAAAGCTTTTACCAAGTTATTATTTTCATATTTTAATTAATTTTATAAAATCTAATCGAAATTTCGTTACAAATAAGGTACCAAATGAAATTGGTGTTTTATTAGTATTATACATAAATTACTCTTTAAAATTTTCAGTCTTAACTCTATATAGAAATATCTATGCACTTATTTTTTCTGAAAAATAAAGCAGTGTTTGAGTTTTCCCTGAAAAATCAACATAACTTTGCTGAGAGGCAAATCTGGGTAAAGGATTGTCAACTTCTATCGTGAAAAGATATTTCCATTGTATTGATACACGCCCTTGCAACAAAGGGATTAACCTGCTGCTTAACTCTGTGTGTGTGGGAAAAATTTTTTCTTCTCAACTCTAAGATTTCCAGAAGTACAACGCTGAATTCTAAAGACCGGTTACTATTTTGCAGTATACAGTGAACTTTTCAGGTATTTTCATTGCAGCAATAGAAAAGAAGCCGTAACGTCGAAAGGGTTAATTTTGATAATTTTTTGTGGTCGCTGTAATTCATTTCAGCCGATAATTTTTTCACTTCCTGGTGTTTTATGAAGAATAGAATCACATATATATATTTTTTTTTCAATATTTTTTGAAGACGACATCTTTTGAATTTTTCCTTGTAAGATCAGCAACATTTTATTTAAGTATGATTTAGTTATACTGAAAACCCTGAAGCATCCACTGGCAAATAGGCCATTGCAGCAAATAAGTTTGAAAGAACTCAAAAATGATACCACAGTTCTAAATGTGTTTAGAAGAGGCTGAGTATTTACAAATAGAAAAATAACAGGTTTATTTTACACACAAAAATTATGTATTTCTAACATCTTTAGGAAAAGTGGTAAAAACAAATTGGTGTAAAATATTCACCAGAAAACATAATAAACTAAACAAGAAGTACATAATTTGCTTGCAAACCTTGAACGGATCCATAACGTGCAACTCCAGGTTGACAAAGGAAAGAACCTAAATACAGTCGGCAGTATAATTTTTCGAGCACTAGCCAATAATTCCTATATTAAAAAAGTACACTTAAGACTGTTTTGTTAAATAAATCCTTGTCGAATCATGTTCTTAGACTGACTAAGAACATGACTCGACAAGGATTTATTTAACAAAGCAGTATTAAGTGTACTTTTTTTAGACAGTGATTATTGCTAGTGCTCGAATAATTTTGCAGCCGACTGTATATAATATGACTAATTTTCAATTACAGTCGGTAACAAAAGTATCCGAACACTAGCAAAAATTCCTATATAAAAAAAAGTAGAGTTAATACTGTTTTGTTAAATAAATCCTTGTCGAATCATGCTCTTAGTCAGTCTAAGAACATAATTCGACAAGGATTTATTTAACAAAACAGTATTAACTCTACTTTTTTTACATAGGAATTTTTACTAGTGTTCGGATACTTTTGTTACCGACTGCATAATTAAGTACACAAGAGTATTTATAATGGGAATAGCAATAGTATCTCTAAAGTAAATTCCTTAGAAATAGATGAATCATACAAATAACCTCAACATTTAAATCGAAGTTATTTCATTCAAGGCATCAAAATAAAGCTTCAATGCATACAAAGAGCAGTTCAATAGCATTTGCATTTTCTTATGTTCTTCAAACAATATCTATATATTAATAGGCAAGCATAAAATTTGTTGTCCCTTTTTAACATAGTAATTATGGGAGTAGAGGGTTGAAAATGGTATCATTCGAAAGGTATGGTTAGCCGAAAGGTGCGAATACAAATATTATTTTCTTACGATGTCAAGAAGGTATTTAAAAATACATTTATTTTTTATGCATTTTCCCCCATTTTTCCCTTTTATACACGTATTCCTTCACATTAAAAAATACCTAAAAGTAGAAAGTTGTTAAATCTGGCAATTTCATAAAGCTCAAATAAAACCATAGACACAGTAATTTGTATAATGTAGCATCACTATACGCAAGCGAAGTGATGACGTCACTGTCTGTCCATGGAGCCATGTAAAAGATTTTCTATGTTAATTGTCCATTGAGTTTTTTGTAAAAAATTATTAAAAAATATCGGAAATTATCTGCCGATTTTAATTCCGATATTTGGGTATCCGCGATTGTAATGAAATGCTCGCCCTCTGGTGGGCTAAGGTGAAATTATCACACCACTGCATATCCTCATATTATGCAATCGACTTTCCATGATGAAATGGCGGAAAAAGAATAATAATTACACGTGGCTGTTATATTTACTAACAACTGCAGTGTTCAGAGAGCGCCATCTATCGATCATTACAAACGCGGATAGTTATATATAAGTTACTGTCTACATGTGTTTGATTTATTTTTTCTGTAAAATTGATAAAGTTTTAATTTAAAATCACAAAACTCCAGAAAAAAAATGGCAAACTTCCAGTTTCGAATGTAAACATAAACATTTCATTTCAAAGGGTGATATGGGTGATATTTAAACAATAAATATTGAACTAATATAAAATGGATTTGTTACTAACTGCTGCATGTATAAGTAGACGATACGGAAAAAATTCAGATTTCCGTTTTTTGCTGAATTTACATGTTTTGAGCTTTCCTTACGTTTCAATTAACTGAAATTGGCTACTTATTTTTTAAAAAAGTGTCTTTATTGCTAGCTTTTGTGAGTAGAAGAAGAAAGTAGAAGATACACAAAAACTTCTGATTTCCGGTTTTCGGTGAATTTACACGTTTTGAGATTTCCTTGCATTTTAATTAAGTGAAATTGACTACTTATTTTTATTTTTTAAAAAGTGGATTTATTATTCTTTCCTCTGCATATATAAGTAGAAAATATAAGATTCAGAAAAGCTTTAGAAAAATATCTTTTTTTTTTTTTTTTTTGTTCAAACACTGTACTTTATGAACCAATCGAATTAATTTAACAGAATTTTATACTTGGTTGGGCCTTGGTTTGACATGGTATCTATTAGCTTCTGGGCTGTATCACACAACAAGGGGCGTTTTCGCGTTGCGATTTTCTCTCATTTCAGGAAAGGCTAATATCTACAAAGAGAAATAGTTATATTAAGTAAAACTCTGCTGATTCAGTTAGAGTGAATATCGGCAAACAATTACCGCAGCTGTGTTGCAATTGCATTCCGTTTAGGACAAGGCAATAACTTTGCTTTGCCTCGCTTTGCAAAAAATATGGTCGAGTTTCGACCACTGGGCGATACTAGTTATTATTATTACTTAATCACTAAATGTATATTTTTCAAAATGAATATAAAATAATTTGCGTAAGGTAATATTTTGAGTTAAAGAACAATATTTCTCAATAGGATTAAACTCTGTTCCTGAAAATAGCTTTAAAATTTTAGATACGCATGAGTTGTAATAATATGTATTTTTTAAAAAAGTGTCTTTATTGCTAGCTTTTGTGGGTAGAAGAACCAAGTAGAAGATACATAAAAACTTTTGATTTCCGGTTTTCGATGAATTTACACGTTTTGAGATTTCCTTGCATTTTAATTAAGTGAAATTAGTGAAATTGACTACTTATTTTTATTTTTTAAAAAGTGGATTTATTAGTCTTTCCTCTGCATATATAAGTAGAAAACATAAGATTCAGAAATGTTTTAGATTTTCGGTTTTCGATAAAGTTACACGTTTTGAAATTTCCCGAACTCAATTCGACCATTTTTGAAAAATATCTTTTTTTTTTTTTTTTTTTTTTTTCTTTTTTTGTTCAAACACTGTACTTTATGAACCAATCGAATTAATTTAACAGAATTTGATACTTGGTTGGACCTTGGTCTGAGATGGTACCTATTAGCTTCTGGGCTGTATCACACAACAAGGGGCGTTTTCACGTTGCGATTTTCTCTCATTTCAGGAAAGGTTAACATCTACAGAGAGAAATAGTTATATTAAGTAAAACTCTGCTGATTCAGTTAGAGTGAATATTGGCAAACAATTGCCGCAGCTGTGTTGCAATTGCATTCCGTATAGGACAAGGCAATAACTTTGCTTTGCCTCGCTTTGCAAAAAAAATGGTCGAGTTTCGACCACTGGGCGATACTAGTTCATTTAATATTGTTAAGTTAAAAAAAAAAAAAAAAAAAAAAAAAAAAAAAAATCAACGAAGACATACATACGAAGTTACTACAAAAAGGCGCATGTGATTTATGATGATCAAAAAGAGATTAAGAAGAGAACTTATTAGAGAAGTAGTAAATTAATTTTCTATGGACCTCTACAACTATATGGAAATAGCCCATTTGAACACTGATCACATAAATAGTGCGTATAAATTCTACAAGATGAATCGCCTGACGATATAGAAATAAGGAATCATTGTTACTCGATGATCATTTGAAATACTTATTTCTCAGTTCATTTTATATATTTATTATATTAAGCTTCAAATAGCAATTCATCTATTCAAATAAATTTATACCTTTATGGTACCTTTTTGGCACAAAAAGATTTTGAAAGGTCAAAATTTCACAAAGAGTTTTTCTGTTTTGTATAATTTTGAATTGTGTTTGATCTTTGTGCCAAGGGTCAACCATGCATATTTATGTCCTAAAGGTTAGTGTGGAAGTAGTAGAACACAAAATAATTGTCAATACCAAAGTTCACTTTTGACACAAAAGATATTATCTTACGTAAATTAGTTTGTTTCTCTTAAAATAACAGATGACTTTCAATTTTAACTTCCCGAAACCGTAACTTTTTTTTTTTTTTTCAAAAGTTGAAAAAACACGTGTCTAATAACATTACTCGGCATAAAAATTGCCTCTGACACTATTGCAGCATATTTTTTATCTAAAATGGCCTCCTGAATCCGAATAGGATGCCCATTTTGCCCTATCACCCACCGTTTTATAGAAATGGCCCCCTATTTTTAACATTTTTCGGTGATTTTATGGCTATAAATTTAATTTTTAGGAGGGGGGGGGGAGGATTATTTTAACCGTTAAATGTCTTCTGAGGGGTTACAGAGTTGAAAAATTCTAAAACATGGACATTTGCGACAAGGTAATTTTTTTTTTTTTTTTTTTTTTTTTTTGGGGAGGGGGGGATTTGCCACTGAAATTATGCATTACATATCTTATATTTTTTTAATCTGTTATTAATTTTATTTTTTAAACTATATATATATATATATATATTTTTAGGCGTTTAATTAATTATTTTTCATTCTTCAAATCAAATTCATGGTCATAAAATTATCGAACAGGGAAAGAAATTGAGGGTGCAGGTGGTGTATCTAGAAAATGGTGGGTGACTGGGCAAAATGGGAGTCATATTCGGATTCAGGAGGTCATTTTACATAAGAATGAGCAAGAATGGTATCAAATCTCGATTTTTTTTTTTTTTCAGAGCAGTGTAATTTAACACAATTTTCAACCAAATCAAAAATGTGAACTATCCAAGTCTGCCTGATTTACCTGAGTTTTTTAGAAAAACTGACTCTTAAATAAAATACTTGATGCTAAGTATACTGTGAAACATTATGTTTAAGTTTCTGGTCTACGCAATGTCTTCCTTTGCAACCTTTAAAAAGGATAAGTTTTGGCCTAGGATACTAGTCGAAATTTGCATTATGCTAAAAATGTAGCATTTGAGTAAACAAAAAGAAACATATGATGCGTGTAGGGAAGACAAGCAGAGTGTATTGTTAATTTACACACGCACATGCACGCACATGCACGCACACACACATAACTAAATTTCAGCTCATTTCTATGGATTTTAACTGTAAATCACTTAGCTTATATAATACTGTAAATTCGTATTTCACTTACATCGGATTGTTTTTGGAGATTTTGTTTGAAATAAAAGATTTTGACCATATTCAATTCCTCCATTCGACTTTTTATTTTAGTAATGAATGCTAACTTCTTATTTTATGTGTGGCTAAGCATTTAATTAAGTACTATTTCATAAAAATACGTAAAATTTAATAGAGCTTTAAGGAGATTTTCGTTTTAAATACATGTATATTTCTTATTTCATATATATATATATATATATATATATATGATATTATAATATATTTTTTCAGTCAAATAAAAGTTGAAAATATGTAACAAAAATAACTAAAGATAAACGTACATGAAAATTATTAAATGTGAAAAAATCATAAGTAAAACTTACTACAAAAACATAAAAAAAAAAAAAAAAAAAAAATAGATTTAAATTGTCAAAAATGCCCTGTATGACTTGAGACATACGTGTATATATATATTTCATATTTATATATATATAAATATGACATTACATGAAAATTATTAAATGTGAAAAAATCATAAGTAAAACTTACTACAAAAACATAAAAAAAAAAAAAAAAAGATTTAAATTGTCAAATATGACTTGAGACATACGTGTATATATATATATAGATAGATTTCATATTTATATTTTTAATACATTTTTATATTTAAAATCCTCCTGCTCCTCAAGGAAAAAAAATTAATCATGCACTTATATGCAGGAATTTAATAATCTAAAATACTGATCAAATTGAATTCATTCATTTTTAGAAAATTAAATAAGGTTAAAAATCTAAAGAATTAGCTTTGTGAAGTTTGTAGAGTATGTAAACACGGATAGTTTGACATCTTCTTTTATTTTGCCTCGAAAAATATTCCGAAAATATATCCCTCTGGGCTTATTTTTTGTTCTTCCCTCTTACGTCGATAGAAAAAAACTGATAAATATAAATTGATTGCTGATATCAGTTAGGGATAAAGTTTACTCCCCACGTTTTACCTGTTGTTTGGTATTAAAACATCGTTATTTGATTAGATCTTTTATTTCCCACGTTTCTGTTGCAAACATATCGAGTAAATAGACTTCCAGAAAGAAAAATATTTAAATAAGTAATTTTCTTAGATAGGGAAAAAATAAAGAAGAATGAATTACGTGAAAAGAATACATTTTATTTATTCCTGTGATGCCTGCTAAAAACTCTTACATATATTAAGCACAGTATGTTCAAAGCTGAACTATATTGATAAGAGTAACGATTTATGCACTTGATTCATCTTATCCAGTTTAATGTTTTGTAAAAGTGTGCAAACAAGCATTTTGTTGAAACAAACATTGTTTAAAATTGTTCACCTGCGGGAAAGTCTAACGTTGTTGGATAAGAAATTTCTATATAAACGTTGTGTGTTTCGAGTTACAACAAATACCATTTTCTTTCATCAGGAAAATTAAAGTAGACACGAATGTAACAGCTTATTTTGTCGGCAAGTGCCCCAATCATGATGGTAATTTTGAATGTTTTTGTGTGTATTAAATTTCCTCGCAAGTGAATATTATATTGTATGAAATTATAAACTTCATTTAAATATATTAATTTACATACTTTCTCCGTATTTTCATATCAAATATAAAAATTCAGGATGTAAAAAATGTGACAAGATCTTGATGTCATTTCGTAAACTAGGATCAGCATTTTCCCTTTCGTTAACCAGATATTTTCATAAATGTCTGTTTCTTTATCGAATTTACTGGTGAAAATACGAGAGTTAGAGAAAAGAACTGTTAACGAAAAGAACCAAATGAAACATAGAAAACTTCGAAAGGCGAAATTAAAATTATAAACTTAGTAGGTAAAGTATGGAAATACCTCTAAGGTAATATCAATAATTAAAAGTAACAGGTAATAACTGATACCTCTTACTATCGTTTGTTATCTTTGTTAATGTGTATTATATACAAAAATTTAATAGGTTTTCACACACACAAACATATATTTGTGTGCGTGTGTTACTTGAAACGTATCAGTTTTCGGTTTTATATATATTATATATATATATTATATAGTGATATATTATATCACTGAAAATTGTTACGTTTCAAGTAAAACTTTAAATAGTTTTATTTGCATTAAAAACAAATTTTGAGTGCAAAAGAAATCATCAAAAAATTATCATTTTTCTTAACATGCATTTTTTTTTTTTTTTTTTTTTTTTTTTATAAGTTGGTCATCGCAATTAAAAAGTACTTATGAATTTCGTTTAACTGTGTCACTGTTTGTTCGTGCTCTAACATTCAAAAATATATTTAGGTTGAGATAAAATCGTTATATTATGGTAAAATCTTATTTATGATTAACTGTTAATATTTTTTATTGATAGGAACATATGTAATCTTTATGATTGTTTTAAATATTAAACAAAAGGTTTGCAGTACATTACTATCTATAACATTTTATTTATGGCATATTTTTATGATAATATGCTACGTCAAATTAAATAATATTGCCATATATTACTGAGATGTTACCTTTTAGAAATAATATAATTAAGCTCAATTTTTCATCTTCAATGTAACTCAAAAATATCACTATTCAAATAGTATATAAGGGCTTTTACTTAAATTTGTAATTTTCTTTTTTTTATGCATTATGCATTTTAAGTAATTATGCATTATGTATTTTATGATACATATAAATATTTTATATTAATTTGCTTAATGCGCTTCATTTACTAAAATTCATGTGATGAATTTTAGCCAATTTGTTGTAAATTTTGGAAAGTCCTCAAATAAAATATTTCGAAATAACATAACGTTAGAAATATTAGAAATTACATAATATTTATTACAGATTACATTTAAAAAAATTATATATTTAGTATTGATGAGAAAAGTTTTATTATATGAAATGCTTAATTTTACTTTTCTGATTAATTTAAAAAAACGTATCAAGGAATATCTCTGACTAAATAATTAAAATTTTTGTATACACTGCAATATTATTTGATTTAAGATTCAGCTCAAAAGTTTACTGAATTCAATGTAACAATCTAGGAATTTAATGTTTTATTTAGTCGGCCGATACAAAATAAATGTGTTCTCCATGCATTCACCACTTTTTTTTTCAAAAAGGTTATCTGATTTCAAAAATTCTTGTCATTGATATGCTTGATGTTTTTATCTAATGTCATTATGTTTACAAAAGACATTCAGCTCTTTCTTTATTTCTTTTATTCTTCAAATCTTTAAAAATAATCTTGTTTGTATAATAAGATTAATGATACTAAAAACTTTTTACCGGCAAAATCTTTGTGTAAGAAAGTGATTTTTAATCTTTTTTTTTTTTTTTTTTAATTGGAATAGCGTTTGTTTTTAAATTGCACGTGTCACTATTTAAAACATATTTAAGTTTGGTACTTGCATAGTTACTTTCCGTACACATGAATTGTTGTAATCGTTATTACTTTCTCTTACCCATATACATGGCAAAGAAAGTATTGTTTTTGGGTCAAATTTTTTAAATTGAGTTTTTATTATATTTACACTTTTTGAGATCCTCTGAATCCAAAATCATGTTTTTAGTGGTTGTTCTGTCTGTTTGTTATCAGCATATCTTAAGAACAAGTAATAATAGACATTCCAAACTTGGTGTTTTAAATGTGTATCATATAGGGATGCTACACTAAACTTTTCGCTGAGATCAAGCAAACGGTTCGTGTATACAGGGACATCCAAGAGAATTTAAGTACATTATGTCTATGGGGGAAATTGCAGGCAAGTAGAGTTTAAACGTCTATAGACAGCACTTGAAAAAAAAAAAACGAATATATATATTTTTTATATGCGTAAAAACATGTTTCATGTAGAATATGGTACGGAAATCTTTCACTGTTCGTTTACTGGGCTACACAAAAGAACTAGATTATAGTGCGACAATACTTGAAAATTGATGGAAGTGTATTTCAGGTTGTGCCGTGTGTTATTAATATAAAATTATATATATTTGCACCATGTGGTGTACGCATAACCATCAGAAGATATACAGGGCTGCCAATATTTTAGCGTAACATTTTTTCTTATTGTTAGTGGAAGTGCTTTACTATAATATTTTACTATGTCCAGTAAAGCTGCTCAGAAATTTAAATTAATTCCTCGTAGCCATATGGTAAATACTGCATTTTTAAAAGATAAATATTTATCGCTTGGTATTTTGTATATTTACATGTTATGAGTTTTTCTGAATACCGAAGCAAAACTTTTAACATTTGGTCTTTGTCTGTATCTCTTAGAATAAATCAAAAATCAATAATTTTAGGCGATCCAAATGTTGTATTTTGAAGTTAATACGTTTGGTATTAGAAAACTTTGATCAAGATTGATAAGTTTCAAGGAATATTGCGTGTGAAAGTTGTCTGATTAGTTTTAAATGAACTTTTGAATTTAATAACAGATTCGACTTCTATATAAATTTAGGTACAATAATGAAGCACGGGGTTTGAGAGGGTGGTAACCCTTTCACATAGACTTATTTGTCACATAAAGCTGTCTCGAAGCCTAATTTAAATTGTTTTAACATAAGTTTACATACCAGTACTCGTTATCTTACCCCTTAATCTCCAATCTGTATTTATAGTATTAAATTTCAGGGTAAGAGAAAGTCGTGTTAATGACACACCAGGTTTTTTTAACGAAAGACAGTCGTTTTGTCTCTCCATCATAAAAACTAACTGTTTTGTCTTACTTTGAAGAGACTTTGTAATATTTATTTATTTATTTAGTGTGTGTATGTTTGTAAGCGTATTTATGTTAGTTTTAGGTCCTCAGATTCATGTCATTTGGTTTTTTAAGAGTGATTTCTTAATGTGTACGCTTACCGCTTACGCATAAACAACCTAGCATCGAAGCTATTTGTTTTATTCAGGTTAAATCTAATAGATACATTATAATTCATTTTGGAAAGAACATGAATGGATTTTCGAAAAAATCGAAATGAATCTTATATTTGAACGACTCTTCGATCATTTAAAAACTTTTCTTTAATATATAAAAGTCTGTAAGTGTGATAGATACCAAACTACATAACAGAATTTTCTAAAGGATATAACAGGTTTTAGGGTCGGATTTGCTACATGAATATTAAGGGATAGTGGATGTTATAAATCTTCTTGTAAGTTCTCTCTAGGGGTTATGAAAAGTTGCATTTAAATATCGCTCCTGAACTGCAATAGTGGTACAAATCAAAAAATAAGTTTTAGGATAAATGAGTTTAAAATTTTCATTATTAAGGAAATGTATTTAAGCCTCAATTTAAACATGCCATACGGTGTATACTTTGAATTATAAAATGTGCTGGTATTGCTGCTGGAAAGAACGTATTTTTTACCCATTGAGACATGTATTTATTCCAAAAAAGTTTTTAGTTGTGCCACTATTACAGCCCATCAGCAATATAACTGTATTAAGTGTATTAAATTTTCTCGAAAACTATGTAAATTAAAATAATAATGATTTTTTTTTCTAATTTTTTCTAATTTTTAAAATGTTTCCTTCTAACAAATTTTTAATTTAACCCTCGATTTTACATTATTATAGTTTAACAATATATTTTTAACATATTTCGTTATTACTTTGCGGATTCACTGCTAAGTTGATTTTATAAAAATATTTTTATGTTTAGATGTTGAAATTTGACACAAATTTTTAACATTCAAGTATAAAGTACGTTTAAAATATATTGTTAAACTATCATAATGCAGAATCGAGTGAACAACATAAAAATTAGTTAGCAGGAAGGAATTTAAAAGTTCTCATGAAATTAAAATTTTGAATTTTATTTTATTAAATTTTAATAGCTTTCCAGAAGTTTTAGCAGGATTAATAATGTTATAATTTAATGCAAATTTGTAAAAGTTGTTATATTGTTTTAGAACTCTAAGACAATAATTTGCAAATAAGATTTATATCGTCCACCGTCCTCTTAATATAGGATATTTTATTTCATATTTTGAATGGTTTCGAAATTAAAATTGTTCATGTGTGAAAGGCTGTAATAAATATAAACAAAAATTTTCTATAAAAAATGGGCCCTCGTAGCTAAATTTTACCTGTAAATTTTACTGGTGAACCGTGCCTTTTATACTTTATGCCGTAAATTTTACAACTAAAATTTGGCAGCAGGTTTTCAATTTTTTGCAGTGCATGAATGTACTTAAATAATAAATTTATTTGAATACGCAATATCAAATAACAATATTCGGAAAATTTAGTCATCTCACTTTAGATTTTTTTTTAATCGTGAACTTTAAAAGCCTATACAATAAATAACGTTACAAAAATTAAAAAAAAATATTTAAAGAATGAGCGACACATAATGTGAACAAAGATTTTAAAAATTTTCAAGAAATTGAATTTTTATTAGTTAATATTTTTTTCTGCAATTATTTATTTATTAATTTAAAACAAATGATACATTTATTAAAACAAATGATAAAAACAACATTTAATAAAAACAAATGATACATTTATTTTTACAATTTCACTTTAAGATTCCTTTGGTTACTACAATAAGTAATGATTATTTTGTTTCGTTAATTTGTATTCAAGTGTGAAGCTAGATTTATATATATACATATGTGTGTGTGTATAAGAAAAAACGGACCTTGGATGTAATTAAATATTATTTTCTTTCAAATCTGTTATTTTCATTCGGAACTACTAACTCGCAAATTCATTCACTCTAACTCGCAAATTATGAAATGTCAACACAAAGCTGGCCTTGAATATAGTAATTTAATAGTATTTTCTTTAAAATCTCTACCTTTTCTACTTAATTTAGTGACTTTTGGACTGTGATCTCATAATAACTATTTACAGGCAATTTTCAACTTTTGTTAAAATTGGTTTTAAGTTTGCAATAAAAAAAAAAAAAAAGTTTTTATATTCTAATTTAATAAACCATATAAAGCATTTGAAATATAATAGGAATAGTTGGAAATTTGCCAACTATAATTGTCGAAATTTAATTCGAAGTCAACTTACCGATTATGACATTGTAAAATGTAGAAGCAAATTTTGCCTGAAAAATGACATTTTATTTCTTTAAAATATTCTATCAAACAGATTTTTATCAAACATGACTAAGAACTACCTTGATTAAACCAACGTTATAATAAAAGGAGCCACTGTGAAATCAATTTATTCGTTCGGAAGCTATAGTGAATCAGACCGACAGACAAAAGCTTCAAATTTATAGCACACCTTTTTCTTGGCCGGAGTGTTAAAAGTGAAACATAATATTAATGATCTTTGCATTTCCCATTTTAAATCTTAATATACGTTACCTTTCACCGTAACTATATAACATTTACATTACAAAAAACTCCTTTTATTTCCTATGATTTATAAGTTTAAAACATAACCATGTCACATCAATATACTCAGATTGAAACTGATTGACAACGAGTGGGATCTTTTTTTTTTTTTTTCAAAGAGTATAAAAATGGAAAAAATGGAAAAAATGGAAAATTTACAAATTGATGAATAATACTAGAATATACTAATATAAATTAAATCACCCACTTGAATTCTGATTCATGTTACATCTGGAATTTATAGTTAGCTTAGACACAAATCTCCAAAATTACGTTCCAGCTAGAGCAATAACGGTTTGTTAGTATCTAAAATGGGGATATCTAAATCTGGCATAGATATATATGCGCACATAATGAATCTGCTAGAAATAGAACAGATTTTGTAAATTGCGACAGCCATTTAAATATTTTTATGCATATTATACGTAAGATAATATAGAAGGGGTGATATGGCATTAAAAGTTTCGGCTTTTAAATAAATATTGTATCTAAAATAACTAAATTTAATATTAATTCTTCAATCCATCGTGACTAATTACATCGTAATTCAAAAATTAGATTTTGAATACTTGAATATTCAACATGTTTTTATTTTATCTCTAAATAAACTTAAATTACATTATTGTATGCTTATATTTTCTTCCCTAGTTTTGCCTTTTCTATTGGAAATAAATCTATAACTATGACTTATTGCATAACTTTATGAAAGTTGTCTTAAAACAAATCAGTAATATGATATAAATATAAGTACGTTGATGATAAATATATTTATCCATTCATTTGCATCGAATCAAAACTTTTTTAACTTAGAAAAGGGAAAGAAAAAAGAAAAAAAAAACTACTTTTATGAAAATAATACTAATTTCATATATGCTAATTTCATTTCTATTGCATATAAAAATAGAATAGGAAAATTTATTTTTATTAGAAGATATTTATTTCATTTCTAGTTTTCAACAACCAAATTAGTGCTAAGCTCTGTAATTAGTCAAATTAATACCTTTTTGAATGCTGCTAATGCTACCATGAGAAAAATTACTTCTTAGAATATTCATTGTTTATTCATTCAGAATTTATTTCTGATGAGTGTAGTAAATTGGTATTTTATAATGCTTACAGACAATGCGTAAATTTCCTACAATTACCAATTAATCAATAAAACATTTTCCCATATATCGAGATGAATAGGGTTTACACCAGCCATGAAAACTTAGTGGTTCAAAACAAGCACAAAGATTACGTATCAGGAACCCAAAAAAGTGTAAAATGGTACACAAGAGTTAAAAAAAAAATAGTATTTTGGGGGCTCCACGAAATTTTCTTCTATATCATTCTACATCTAAGTGACATTTATTGTTTAACATGCACAAAGGTTTAATCATAGCTTCTCACAATAAAGATTTTATATATAAAGTTTGTAATTTTAACGAACGGATGCTGAAATGTAGCCATGTGGAAAATCATAATAGATCAGTAAAACTAGCACCATCTGCAGACTGATATACACTCAAATGCAATCAGTATTCGTTTTCATAATGGTTATCTCTCATACCAAATTTGGTGGTTTTATATGCCACAGAAATTAAGATTTAGCCTTTCTATTCACGAGGTAAATTTCAACACAGTAGCATCTCCTGTCGGCTGATATGTATTTAAATTGAATCAACATAAGGCTTTTTAATAGACCTATCTTATATTAAGTTTTGTGCATTTTCATACAATAGAACCCGGTACTTTTCCATTCCCATATAGCTTTCCAGTTCACGTGGGGAACTTTAGCATAGCAGTGCCATCTATTGGCCGACATGCACCTAAGTTGAATTAGCAGATCTTTCATAATCGCCCTCTCACCAAGTTTTGTCCGATTATACACAATAAAATCTGAGATATAGCCTCTCCATGAATGGAAAAATCGCAGTATAGAAGCGCTACCTGTTGATCTCTTTGTAAACCCAAAAGTTGCTAGACAGTAACTTATGTCATGGTTCATTTATACGTAAGTTTATTTGAAATTATGTGCTGTAGTTATTAAGATACAGTTGCCACAAAATGTTTGTCTTACGCACACACATACAGCAGACATTTTCTAAAAATGGTCAAAACTTGTTCTGGGCCTCTCAAAACGTAAAAATTCATCTAAAACTGAAGACAGAAAATTTTTCTAATTCTTTGCCTATTTAATCTAGAAGAAGATAATAACGTTCCAGTCCAATAAACCACATGACTCTTTTAATTTTCACATTATTTGTAGGTTCACGATTTTTATAGATATTTCTATTCCATTTATTTGTGTTTTTAGTTTTTATGTAATTTAGGTTGAAAAATTTAATTTAATTCATTTATTTAAAAATCTATTATAATAAATTATGCAAGAAACCATTTTAACAGTTTGCAGTGAAACTGGTGTTAAAAGATGAAGAAGATAATACCCTAAATTTTAAAACGACACAATTAGGTAAAATGATGGATTAAGACTTTTCGTTCAATAAATAAATAAATAACGAAAAAACTCTATTTTGGAAGAGTGGGAAAGCAAAAACACGTAATAACAAAATGGAAACGGCACTGGTATGCAATCTTGAAATTCGCTATTGAAATATTAATTATTCACTACATATTTTGTTTTGAAAATTTCTTAACGAATTGAAGAAAAAAATAAATAAATAAAGGGTTTTCAGGCACAACGCGGATCATAAACATGTAGAAAGAAAAAATTAGCATTTAAAAAATTTCAAGAAATTTTTGGTTTGTCTGTATTAACTTTTATAATTAAGATGAAAAACTATTAAAAGTTTAAAATTAGAAAACATTTCACGTGTATATATAATATATAAAAAGTAACAAACCACTTTAAAAAACACGTAGATACAATATTTTTATTAAAAACGACACAAAGCTTTTCGCCATTATAACAATAGCATCATCAGGTGTAATTGCGTTACATAGAACTAGCAATATATAAACAAGAGAAGTTCAAACGGTTTAAAGTTACGGTTACAAAAAAAAAAAAAAAAAAATTCTCCATTTCAATATCATTTTCAGTATCATTTTCAAAATACTGAAAATGATATTGAAATGGAGAATTTTTTTTTTATTGTAACCGTAACTTTAAAATTTTTTTTATTGTAACCGTAACTTTAAACCGTTTGAACTTCCCTTGTTTATATATTGCTAGTTCTATGTAACGCAATTACACCTGATGGTGCTACTGTTATAATGGCGAAAAGCTTTGTGTCTTTTTTAATAAAAATATTGTATCTACGTGTTTTTTAAAGTGGTTTGTTACTTTTTATATATATTAAATTTATTATATTTATTTGGTTTCTCTATATTAACCTGATCAAAATCAAATAATATTTAATTTAGTAAATAAATAACTTTGTAGGTAAACATTTCAAATATAAAGAAATGTAACAGTTATTTCATGTCAGAATGTATTTCATGTCACACGCCCTTTTATCAGGAAAAAAAGAAAAGAAGCTAAGCACGAGTACACCACCTAAGCAACAAGATTCGTTCACTCTTACTAAGAAATTTCAAGTGACTTCAGCATTTAGTTTCCTCTAAAACATCTTTTGTTATAATTCGGAGTAGTTAGGCTATCAAACAGAGAAGGAACGAAGATTTAAAAATTGATTAATACAAGGATAAAATATTGAAAAATTGTTGCATAAAATAATGTTAAATGGTGTTAAATGTTTAGTTTCAGTTCGAAATAGCCAACATTAAAAGGTTAATGAGGTTTACCAAATAAATAATAAAAATTGGAGTTAAATGCTTGTTTTGAATGCATGGATTTTCGTCTACAGGGCTGCACAAAAAAATTCTGATATATTAGTGCTATCTTTGAAAGTGGTTCGAAGTGTATTTCAAATTGAGTAATGATTTTTTTTTCTTTCTTTTTTTTTTTTTTTTTCTGTGCGAAATTTAAGTATACTGTTTGGTGAGTACGTAAGCTTGTTTTCAATATATAGATTTTGTCTACAGAGCTGCACAAAAAATTTCTGATATATTAGTGCTATCTTTGAAAGTGGTTCGAAGTGTATTTCAAATTGAGTAATGATTTTTTTTTCTTTCTTTTGTTATTTTTTTCTGTGCGGAATTTAAGTATACTGTTTGGTGCGTACGTAATTTACAGAGAATATACAAGGCTACTCAAAATTAATCGAATGAATTTTAAAGGGTGGTGTGGGATGTAATTATCTGAATAATAATAAGTATTATTTTTCATTATTCAATTACAGTGCTAAATGTTTTAGGAATCTACAATATTCAAACGAGGGGTTGAGGGGGGTGGCAGATGTATCTCACACAGGACTGTATTTCAGATAAAACTTACTGTTTCTAAAATGTTTTGAAGTCTTAGCTTTCTAAATTTTTATATACCAGCCTTTTATCCTGCATTTTTAACTATGATAATATGTCTATCTATAGTATTGAAAGGTAAAAGAAAGTAATGTGAAAGCCACTAGATTATTTAATTTAATGACAGATTTCCAGGCTCTAAACTCTAAGAATCACTCTTTTATTCTTTGTTCATAAACATAAATCATGCATACTTTTAGAAGAAAAAAAAAGTATAGAAAAATGAAATTACAATAAGAAATAACATGAAAACTTTTATTATGACTTTTGAAAAATTCAATGGATAAAACATGTTTTTATTGATGAATACAAATGATTCTTTTTCGTATTTTAGGATATTTTATAAATTCGAAACAAAGCTTCATTCGGTCACCATCGAGATGAAAAATGTCAGGCATTAAGATGGGTGTCCCGCTCAAATAAATTGGCAGATAAACGGTCTATTTGTCTGAAAAATGTTTGTCGGGAAATGGGAAGCTTTTATACTATCTTATTCTATGGCCTTTCCCCCCTTTTCAGACAATAGGTTTTTATAGCAATCTGACAGACGATCGCGTGCAGAAAGTAAATTCACTCAATCTGTAGAATATGACAGGTGAAATAAAACTGCCCCATTTAAACCAATCTGTAATTTTGGGTCATTTCACATTTAAATTATATCCGAATTTTTTGAATAGAGTTATTTTTTTAAGGTAGTCCGATTTCTTTATCAGTTTAAAAAATGCTACTACAGTCTTATAAGATCAATATTAATTTTAATCTATATATGTATGAATAAAATTAAGTATTTATTTGTGAAAATGTTATAATTTATTACCGATTAATGTGTGAAATTATGCACCGGAAAATGTATTTATAAACTTTGAAAATTTATAAAATTTTAGATAAAGGTTCAATTAAAATGCAATGTGTAAAACTTATTTTCCGAATGTTGAACTTTATTTAAAAAAAAAAAAAAAGAAAACTTTAAACAGTTTTTAATGATTATTAAAGACATATATGAAGCAATGTATGTCCCTTTCATTTATAATGTCTGTATAATGAGCGAATCTCATATACGCAATTTTTATTAACAATTGTGCTTTATGAAGAAATTCTCGACTACTACGAACTTAAAGTACACAGGGTTTCCCAAAAAGTTCGAGACACATTTTAATATTTTTCTAGTTATAGATTTGTACGTTATGTAGATCACGAAAGTGTTTAAAATAAAGTTAGATTTAAAATATTTTTAAAGAAATAATTATACAAATAACTTTTTAAAAAGTTACACTTTTTACTTTCCGAACACTATAGTGAGGAAAGTATTGTAATCATGTCAAAAATCCGAATTCGAGATTTTGATGTTTCTATACGTTTCGAGGTCCAACGAGTCCGTTTTCACTATTTTTACGATGATGTATGTATGTGTGTGTGTATGTATGTGTGTATGTATGTGTGTATGTATGTGTGTATGTATGTGAGTGAACACGCTAGCGTCTAAACGCTTTGTTCGAATAAGCTGAAAGTTTGTACGTATATTGTAAGTCACCATAGTACGAACCCTATAGATTTTGGTGAATGTAGCACTTATAGTTTTTTTACAGGGACACAAAGAAAAATTCTTTATCATTATGGCCAAGGGACCAAAATCTTAAAAGTGCGATAGCATCTAAACGCCTTATTGAATTGAGCAAAAACTTTATACACATATTATAGGTCACAGATACTCAATCTGTATAGATTTTGGAGAATCTAGCACTTATAGTTTTTTTACAGGGACACAAAGAAAAATTCTTTGCCAAATTTTTAAAAGTGTGATAGCGTCTAAACGCCTTATTAATCTCAGCAAAGAATTTGTACACATGTTACAGGTCACATTTGAACCAACTGTATAGATTTTGGTGAATCTAGCACTTACAGTTTTTTTACAGGGACACAAAGAAAAATTCTTTATCTTTATGGCCTATGAGACCAGCGATAGCATCTAAACGATTTATTCAATTGAGCTGAAAATTTGTATGAATATTATAAATCACTGTTGCACTAACTATAAGCATTTTGGTGAATCTATCATTTATAGATTTTTACAGGGACACAACGAAAAATTCTTTATCCTTATGATCTAAGGGCTCAAAATTCAGTAGCGTTAAATAAAACCTCGTGTGATATATGGAGAAAAATACTCAAACACTCTGTTATGGTCTTCTCTTTTTTGTTTGTGTAGCAACACCTCTTTCTTTATTTTATCTACAAAACTGTTAGTTACTCAATGTTCGGAAAGTCGAGTGGAGTCACTCCAGATTTTTTAATTTTTATAACTTTTTAAAAAGCTACAGTTTATTAATTTTCATACTTTCTTAGACAAAAGTAATCAGCTAAAAAAATGCTTCCCATGCTCGGACCAGTGCAAGAGTAAAAAAGCTTTTCTTCTACTATCAAAACGCACCGAATTATATAATGTATTTTATTTAATATCGGAGCTTTCCGCCCCTAAACGAACAAAAAAGAAGCACAGACGATTTTTAAAGCCAGAAAGTTAAGAAATTACGTAAAAGACAAAGTACCATAACTAAGTGAGTTTTTTTTCATAAGATGAAGGTAATTTTAACTGCTGTACTTGTAGAAGTATAGAGATAATTTTTTTAACTGGCCGTATTTCGCTGGGAAAGCGAAAAGTTTTTTAAATTATCTTAAATATATATATATATTTCTTCAACATAATCTTCAATCAGACATTATTTGAACTCTTTTGCAATTTACATTGCCCATATTTATTTCTAACAAGCACAAAATTAAATCACATGTTAAACTTCTTGAGACACTTTGTATTATATACGCTATGATAAATGAAACTCTCTTATTTCGAACTGAAAAGAGTTTTTATGATAACATTTTTTATAAACTATTAAAAAAGCTCTTCTTTCGAATTCAAATAACACGTTAACTGTATTTTAATAGGAACTCTTCTGCCCACCCAAAACCGTCTAAAAAAAAAAAAAAAAAAAAAAAAAAAAATGAGCCTTATATACACAACGACAAATGTAATTTATTAAAGTAAATAGTATTGTAAGTTATTAGAATATATTAGGACAGCAAATTTTGGTTCCAAATAATCAGTTTGCAAGATATAATATTACACAAAATATCTCTCTCAACAAATCTTCGCATACACTAAAAAAAGAAACAGAAAAAGAAATCTCTGCTATATTACAGAAAATTTCTGGCAGTAAAGTTGCCAGAAAGCATCCGCACACAATGAAAAAAGAAAAGTAATAAAAATTTTCTGAAATAGAACAATACAGAAAATTATCATATTTAGAAGAGGTTTTTTTTTTTTTTTTTTTTTTTTTTTTTTTTTCGTATGCAGAGATGGAACACGGGCGCAGAATTCATACCGGAATCTGTTTAAGAAATTTCTCTACCTGTAATATCGTTGATTTAAGTAACAGAAATTTTTCTTATATTGATAGTGGTATAAATTCTGCGCCCGTGTTCCATACCTGCGTATGGTACTACTCTGTAAAAAATTTGCATTAAATAAAACATCGAGTTCGACCAACCAGGATCGAATCGGGGCCCAAATCATATAGGCGACGATGTTACCTCGCAGCCACGGAAGTCCAATTTTCTGCTGTTACTCAACACTTCCCAATCTTGATTTGATACTAAGTTCTCCATTTGCAAAACGGAAAAAAAATATGTAACAATCAGATAAAATTTTTATCAATGACTACGGATTTTATCTGGTTACAAAAAAAAAAAAGTTTCCTTTGAAAAATTATGATGTAGTTTTACACTAAATTTCTGTAAATTTAGAAAACAGAAATTTTTTCTATGTGAAAGTTATAGATTTTGTTTAACAGATTATTTCTATTATATATACACTTCCCGCCGCTTATTAAAATCACATTCGTTCTCAGCGAAAGTGATTTTATTATGCGGCTGATTTTTATATCCGGCGAACGTTGCTACACTTAAGGAAAAGGTATTATTTCCCTGAATTTGGAAAGAAACTTCAAAAGGTAACGACTAATGGAATTAGTGAACAATATTAATCAATTTTTATAGATAATTAATTAGTTATTCCTTCAATATAAGCGCATTCCAAGTTCCCATGCGCTTTCCTTTGAGGAAAATCATTATGACTTTTACAAAAAGTTCATGTGCTGTTCTTACAAATTTAAAAATTTTCCGTGTAAGCCTCATTAGTTAAGTAATTTCAAAATAAGAACTAGAAATTGCTTTTTAATAATTAGAAAAAAATAAAAGAAATATATCATTTCAAATTAAATTTGTAACTTTTTACGGCGGTTTGAAGAATACGTTCCTTGAAATTGTTACGGAGATAAGTTATGGGGCGTGTTTAATTCGTAACTATGCTGCAAGTGTAAAATCTTCGGCAATGAACGATAATGGAGAGTTTCTTGTGCTTTATTTTCTTTTTCTATTAAATAATAATAATAATAAATAAATAAATAAAAATGCAAATAAAAAAATTTCAAAGTGATATTTTTGGCTGCTGAGGAGATATCTTTGAGTTTATTAACCGGCGATGCTGATTTTATTAAGCGGCGGCTTTAAAAATAGTTTGTATTGATTTGATTCCGGATCTGACAATTTGATCAGATTAAGTGGCTGATTTTATTAACCAGTGAATTTACTGCGGTTACTGTATATATATATGTAATTAAAAAAAAATTACTGTGTACGTGTTAGCAAATGTGTACATCGGTTTATTCTGCTGGGTTACAGTCGTAGATTTATTTTTATTATTATTAAAAAAAAAAAAAAAAAAAAAAAAAACATTACTAACTATATCAGGTACCCAACTTCTGTAAGAGTGAATTTCTATGAGTATTTCTTGATTATGGAAAGAATATTGACTATAGTGCGATGTTTGCGATGCGTTAATTAAAAGAGACAATCGACAATATCAGTTATGGAACTTAAATTAAAAGTATGCCTTCAGTTCTATTAAGTTAATTAAATTACTTTAGAAAATAAAACGATTGCTTTTATGCTAAAAGGCAAGTTGTTTCAATAAATGAAATATTTTGATGGGTTAGGGCATCAAATAAAAACACGAAATATTACATCTGAAGTTTGTTTGTCCAAGACCACTTTTTGATTCCAGTAAATAAACTATAAAACATACAATAAATTTGGATAAACATTAATATATACTTATCCTGATAAGTATAAAAGCATCTTCCATGAAACAGACAAATTTTTTGTAGTGAATATTGAGATAAAAGTTATTAAGACAATTGATTCTTATATAATTGAGGTTAAAAATGGCAGTAGAGAAGACTTCATTTTTTAAAGCATCTATGCTAGTTATATTGATTTTTTTTTTTTTTTCCAGTCCTATAAAAGTTCCAAAAACCTTATCTTATACGATTAAGAAGATTAATTTTTTTTTACCTCGAAAAGGAAATGATGCTCTACTAACTTTTTTTTATCCGATTTTTATTAGATATTTATTAATTTCTTTATAGTGTGCTTCCATTTAAAGTAAATTTTATGCCCTTCACATTTTAATGCAAAGATCACTTCGATACATATTTTTTATAATATTCATTTCAAAATATTCCCAAAAAGATGTTCAATGGATATGACGTCTTCCCTTTAAGAATATTAATGATTGTTGTAAGTTTTATCGTCTAACATTCTCTATATATGCGGCACAAAGACTTTTCGATCATCATTGAAAATGATGGCTATCCATACATTAAGATCGGTGTCGCATCCAAATTAATTGACAAGCAAATGCACTGTATATCTAAAAATTATTCGTCAATCGTAAGGATAAAGGAGATGCATCATAGTAATAGTTTTTAGTGATTATTCAGCCTCATAACTTTCTGTCTTTGGATGAATGATCACTCGTAGAAGAATTCGAATTTCTGAGGAATTATAAATATATATATATATATATATATAGTATAAATAGAAATAATTGCATTTATATTAATTAAATTGCTATAGGTTGGGTTGAGGTTATCACTATACAGTCACTTTTTGCACTATTAAGGCTAGAACAGGATGGGATGTACGACTTAAAGTGGATTCTAAACCGCTATGATTATCCATTCTTTTATGGGATTCGAACCTCGCCACTGAAGACCAGAGCACTTACCACTCGGCCACTAGTTGCGGTTGAGGTGGAATGGATTTAACGTCGCACTAGAACTACTTAGTGGGCTATTCGTAGGCTGTCCAGTTCAAAGTACCTTTATAATTGAGAGACAATAAAAAAAGCTATAATTATCTATTACGGACGTATTTTTTCATTCTTAATAAATGAAGACTACAGATAAAATATCAGTGATAAATAATTTACTTTCTACAATTTTTCAAAAACGTTTTCAAAATAAAGGCTGTCCCCAGAAAATGGGGACATTTGGTCAGCTTAGCTATTCGCCGGAGTCTGGGATTCACCTCTGTTGTCACACAGAGCCACCAGATGTGTAAAAAATTACAATGAATTATTTAGCTAAACAGAATAATTAATATGATTAATTGTTTAATCCATATGATTAATTACTTAATTCATATAATCAATTGTTTAATTCATATGACTAATTGCTTAATTCAATATATATACATATATATATATATATATATATTACAAGAAATAATAATACAAATGTTTTGTTGAAATTGTTTTATGAGTAAAACTTCTTCATTTATTAAACATATTGCATTAATTGTTTACTTTCTAAATTTTATATTGTACACCTTAAAGTAAGACTCCACTGAAATTCACGAACCTTTGTTGAAAAATATCATCTTATACTTTTGCATTACTTTTCAAGAATATATTTTTCTTTTCTTTTCTGCTTAAAAATTAACTGATATCGTCACATAATATTTCAAATCCATTTAAAAGTAATTTTATACAAACCATCCATTTTTGTAAGATTGTTCAAAAATAGCAATGACCTGACTTCAATGTATCTCTAAGTGTGAATTTCAAATCGTTTATAACAATAACAGCAATAGCATAGTTATGTATTTTGAACATTACCAGCCTTAACACTAAAAGAAATTAAACAAAAGTAATTAAATTAAGCATTTTCTTCCAAATATTTTTTATAGACTTAAGTTAGTAAGCTATATTTCCACGCCATTAGAACATTTTTTCCACGACGGAATTTTAATCAAACGTCACAAGTTTTTTACGTTCAATTAGGTGTTTGTTTTGGGATTGAAGTTTAGGGCGACTGACTATATGAGGTTTTGGGCTTGGATAGATTGTTTTACTTGGGGAAAGGGGTTTTTCTAAGTCTTCCTTGAGCCTATTATCGTAATTTTCCGAGTACATTACGGCAGACTTCAAAACCGATGAACGGGACATGGGTTTTAACCCTTTCAGGACCATAAGATTTCCAAGACTAAATATGCCAATACAACACAATATTTTAGCTATTGTGGGTGTAAAGTAAGAGAATATCACCAGAAAAACATAGCAGGGTGTATAGGTTTCCTATAATTTCATGGGAAATATTTTCCCTATGGACCATAAAAGTAAATAAACAAAGAGTTAGGTTTATTATTATCGGTATTTTATTTATTGCTTTGTAATACAAATTTATTGCTTTGTAATATAAAAATTATCAGAAAAGTAAAATAAATAGCTAGTTATGGTATTCTACGAAACAATTTCGTTTACTTGTGAAGCACAAGTGGACATTGCACATAACACATTTATTATGTGTCCTATTTTCTATACGTTTTTTTTTATTCGTTCAGAAACACATTTGCTGCCTTGGACATACGTTTTATTTTGACATTCAGTAAAAAAAATATCGATTCAATAATAATTGAACAATCGATAACGATTTTTGTAGAAGGGGAAAATATTTCCCTTGGGCGTGAAAAGGTTAACCTAAGCATCTTCGCAGTCTATCAGCTTGGAGAGCAGAACTTCTCAGCCTATAGTGGGACCTTATTCTAAACATACCTATAGAAACATAAATTACAAAACATACACACATATTTCCTATAGAAACATACATTTGTAAATTTCATTAACATATGTTAGGAGTGTTATATTTAGACGTAGACAGTCTGACAGAATGACAAGCAGATGAACCAAATATAAAAATATTTTTCAGTTTTTTGGAACATGTTAAATACGTATAACACTAATGAAAAACAGAATATCCTGTAATGTCTCCGGATATTTTTGTATAGTCTTATAAACAAACTTATAAACAAATTTTTGTGATTCACTGTACACAAACGAGTAATGATGTGCATATCACTTTCAATAGGGAATATGGCAGAGTTAATATGGATAATACGTATAAAATTCAGGGAACCCTAAATTTGTTTGCAGAGGTTTATTCGCAGACGCATATATAGGCGGACAGACAGACAAACCGAAATCATGAACTCCTTCTAACTTTATTAGAAAGTGTTAAAAAGTTTTTTAGGTTAACATTCCAGGGATTTTATTTTATTATTTATTAAATATTATTGTTGTAATTATTATTAGTATTAGAGCAGCTTTAGATAAAATGTATTGACATTTTTTTATGTTGACATTATCTGTAATATAATAAATAGTCTTTAAAAATTAATTTTGAAGGAATAGTTTTAGCGAAATTACTTTAATAAAATAAAACTTGTTTTCCCAATAGTTCAGCAATGTATTTTAAAAATATTTAAATAAGAAGATTGTCGTAAGTTATTATTACAGGAATGTAATTAATTTCATTTTCTCACTCAAAAAAGTTGAACCCCTTAATTTTTATTTTCTACTTTTTCTAAAAAAAAAAAAAAAAAGAAAAAAAGATGTACATTAAAATAAATTCGAAATTTGTTTAGAAGTATTTTACTTTATTTCATATTTAAAATTTGCCATCATATAACAGCGTGTTTACTCTTTCTTCAAAACTGAACGAAGAATGAATAAAGTAAGGGGTGGGGAAACAAAAATATTTTCTATATAGTAAAACATACTTCATGGCTGCCATTAAATAATAATAATAATAATAATAATAATAATAATAATAATTTAAAAAAATGAAAATGAAACTTAGCAGTTTTTTTTCCTGTGTGGAACACCTAGAATCAAATTTTATTGTGATTCCAAGAATTTTCATACGGATAAAAGTAATTATGAAATAACAGTTTATAGAAGCTAGTCTGTTATTTTAAGCTCTACTGGAAAGCTAAAAATTTTTACTCATTTCTTTATGTAACTGCAAACTCATTTACGACATAAAAAAAAAAAAAAAAAAAAAAAAAAAAAAAATGAAACAAGCATTACTTTATGCCATATCATCTTTGAATCCCCTATATTATATAAAGTTCAACGTTCTGAAACGTGATATTCCGTCAGCACGTCGAGTTATCGAAGCAAAACTTCAGCATAACTGCTGTCCTCTGATAATACTCACTGATTAATGATAAATTGAAAACGGAAATCGCGGCATAATTACACATTTGTGACTTCAAATACTAATTTAATTTCTCAACTCCGGTCAAAGATTCATTATCGTGAATATTTGAGTAAAAGTGCAACCAAAAATTTGGCCAACTACATCTTCGTTAAGTTTCTCCGATAGCAAGTCGCGGACGTTTCACTTCTGCTGAAGAATTCGAAACGTATGACTCAGCAGGATCATAATTGGAACTATTCACTTGCTGCGTATCCGCATCTTTCAGACATCGTTTAACACGATATTAAAATTGAAATTTCATGTCAATGATTCCCAGGTGATATAATTTTCTATTGTAACCAAAGTTTCTGTAAGATATATGTCTTGTTTTAATGTAACAGTTATTTAAATTACTTATTTAATATTTATTTCAAGGCAATAATTTTAATTAAAAAAAAAAAAAAAAAAATGTATAGTTTTATTTAACCATAATTTGGCATTTCTCTTAAAAATCTCACAAGAAATTGAATACTTTTACTCCTTAAAAATGTTCACTCTCTGAACTTTACTGAGTTTTAATGAATTTTTAAACCACATTTTTAAAAGCAAAATTTAATCATAATAAATTTAGTTCACGTTAAGAAACTTTTTACTGATTTAACTATCGCGAAAACGTATGCACAAAAATATTACCAGACACAATTTATTTCATTCAATAAGTACAGAATTTATAATAGAAATATTTGTTAAATTTGAAATATTTAGTTTATAATAGAAATATTTGTTAAAATATTTCTATTATAAAAAATTTCCCGTTTTTTTTTTTTTCTTTTTTTCCTAACATTGTATGTATAGTCAATATGAAATATCTAATTTACTTCTATATGAATTCACGATCTGAAATCTTCTTTCTTGCACCTCTCATTAACACACATGCTTCTGTTATATAAAGTCTCTCAATATTCGGTTTCGCGAATTACCATCGGACTTCTATTTAAAGAACCTCTATTTTGTGAATTTCTCCATTTTATTAACGTTTCCTTCGAAGTAAGATTATTTTAAGATCTTCCATCTAAAATGACCTTCACATAAATCTTAATGATCTAAAACTGGATATTTCAAGAACCATTTTGAAATTGAGATCATATAAACACCCACTAAACCTATTACTTTGAATAGAATGAGAAATAAAAACAATGCAGCTAAAAGCTTTTGATAAAATGAAAATTTAACTGACTGAAATAACTGAACTTTTATATATTAAAATGCGCTTAAAGAGTTCGATTTATATTACAGTTTGATGAAAGTGCGCCAGATAAAATTCTTAAAGCATTTTAAAAATTCGAGGCATATTACGACAGAAAACACATTTCCTACAAGGTCTCAGACAAAACTGACATTTTCGGTAATTAAAAAGATCTCGCATACGATATGTATTCCTAAAATTACCCCGTTATAAGATGTATGGTAACTCATAAAACATTAGAAGAATAGATAGCACTTCTAAATAATAATAATAATAATGTTATTATTAATAAAATAAAATTATATGTATGTGAATTATAAAATTATTGTTATTATTAAAAGAATAATTGTAAGAAATGTATATAATTTGTAAAAATTATTAATATTTAATATTTTTTTTACATGATATTTAGTACTTCTGAATTTTAAGGTTCTGTTTATCTAGTTGAAAGCATTATAAGGGCGAATTTCTATTTAACATATTTTCCATGTAACGAATTTTTTGCTAAATTTTGCAACTTCGTTAAATAGAGGAGAGAGATGAAATATAATTTGTTAATACTTTGTTTCTATCACTTGGTCGACACTTTGAGTCCACTCTCTCATTTAGAAAGAGAAAATAAATAACAATACTATGATTTAAAAATAATAATAAACATTTTAAATAAATCTGGTATTCCTATTGTTCATGCTTCATACAAATAATTTTAAAACTTAAAGAACGTCTACTTTCAAATTGCACATGTAAAGCGAAATGCAAAGATGGATTTTATAAAATTAGAAAGAGTAATTGCATAAAACCGATCCAAAGAAACTGATATTGATTATATAATTAATTGATTATGTAATATGTCTGTTTTTGAATGCAAAAATAAATACTTATTTAGAATAAAGTATAATTGATGTAATGTTTTAGCACTAGAATTTACGTTTCGAATTCTGATTTTAAGTATAGTATTGCATACTTTAATGGATTGTAATGGATTTATTATGTCGTCTAGTTGCAAAAACCAGTCAACTCCTTAAATTTGGAAAATAAGTTTTTTTTTTCAATTTTTTTAGTTCTAAGTAAGCGTTTTCACCATCTGGAAACAAAAACCATGCCAAAGCCGTTTCATCCCCCGATCCCGATCACCCGTGTGTCTGAAAATCACGGTGTGATGCAAAATCGGTGAAATTCGAGTTTCAAAACCGGTAATCGTCACATCTATGAAATTGCTATTATGTTCTACCCGACTATAGCAGCATACTTGTTGATTAGATTAGTGTTATCGTGTTTTCTCTCGCCTGTGACTCCTCTTTCTTGGTGCACATAAAGTTTATAATAATTGAATTTCATATTTTCTTCGACAATGGAGAAGTTTGTAGAAAAAGTACCTTCTAAACAATCAAAGACGAGAAAAAGGAACGACATGGAAAAGGAACAAAGACAAAGTTCAAAGGTAACATAATAGTATATTAGTTAGCATATTATGAATAGTTAATAAGATGTTATTAATTTAATAACATACCTATGATGATTCAGCAGGTTATAGTGATGTGTTTGTTTACAATTCGAATGGTTTTCTAGTGCATAAAAGTAGGTATATTCCACTGTACATTAAGCAAAAAAAAAAAAAAAAAAAAAAAGCCGCACTTGGATATTTTCCATTTTTCTTTCTGTAATCGGTAATCTTATTGTTTCAAAAGTAAATTTTTGAACCGATTTTATTACGTTGTGTTGTTCCGCGTGCAACTTAAGATTGAGCCAAGTGTTAAAAACAAGATGCAATTGTTCGGAAAATTGTAATTTTAGAAAGTATTTCAAAAATGGCAAGAATAAGGCAATTAACGATACCACAAAAAATATTAATTTTAGAAAGAAAATAAAAAAAATATTTTAATACGTGGGATGTCAAAATGATTAAATGTTAACAAAATATTAGTGATCTGGTTTTTAGCAAGATATAATGTTTTTTGGCTGTTTAAACTGCACATTTGTCCTTAGGTGGCCACGTTACTCTTCCAGTCGCGATGACCGCAAGTTAAAAAGCCAGCGCTTATAAAATCCGTTTGTATTACATTTAGAGCATATCAGGGATTCAGAAAAAGTGTTTAGTAACATAATTTATCTAAATACAGTGAAATAACAACTAAACAAAGCAGGTTTAATTGCCAGAATATCTGAAAAAAAAATCATTCTTAACGGAAAGAATTAGAAAACCAAGACATTAGAGGGTTAAAAAAATTAAAAAATGATCAATTAATTATTGAGCTGAAGTTGTTCTCTCTGATGAATCAAGTTTAACTTATTTCGAACTGACGGAAGCAAACAGATCTGATCACGAAAATGTGACTGGCTTAATGAAAATCGCACTTTTAAAACAATACATATTCCTCGTACATTACGATACGAAAATGCATAATATTTCGGTGAGTCTGGCAAATTTTCATGTTGAAGGGATCAATTAACCCGAAATAAAATTTGGTCATTAAAAAATTGATAACTGACCGAGTACTTTGGGGGTATTTCAGACTCTTCCATAATCAGCATTTCAAGATGATAATGCACCTTGTTATATGGCGCTTGTGATACGTTTATTTGATTCAAGTTGTTAAAATTACTTGTCCATTCTCATGAGCATCTATAATTTTGTAAGTTATCATAACTTTTTTTACTTAAAATTAAATCCCACGAAGAATATCGCAGGATTTCTTCTTTATTAGACCTGAAAGTTGTCCTAATCTCAATCCGCTCGAAAATGTTTAGGCTATAAAAAAGGGTGGGGATTAGAAATTTGTAGTTTAGTCCATTGAAAGAACTAGAAAAAAAAATGCTTATGATATTTGGCACAGTGAAATTATTGAGTTTCATATTAAAAAACTGTAAAATATTATGCCATTGCACATTAAAGCAGTAATTCCGTATAAAGGCGGAATTATCCAATCCAGAATACATATTTTTATTAAATAATTGTTTAGATCCAATAAATAAATAGTTTTATTTCATACATTAAAATAGCACTTGTTTATTTCGTATAATAAATCATGATAGAATACAAAGTATATGTTTATTATATTACGTTTAAAAAGAAAATTTTACGTAGATTCTTATTAAATACTTCGCAGAGTGTAATAAAACAAATTATTAAATCGAAAATGTACATAGGTATCATGTTATGACTTCCGTATTATACAAACATAACAATTTTATTTGTTGCAATCATCAGTTTATAAATTATTACAAATCCAAAAGATATACGTAAATTTTTTTGCAGTGCGGCTTTTTTTTTTTTTTTTTTTTTTTTTTTTTATCGCTTAGTGTATGTATGTCCGTTTCACTGTATATCTCCACTGTATTCACTTGTGATTAATGAATTTGCGACCGTTTCTGATAAATTTTCATAATTTTCTAGAGTTATTTTTTGTTGTGGTTATCAGTAATTTTTTATCAGATTTTTTATTTTTATCAGTTATTTTATTTTTATCAAATAACAGAAACCAGTTATTTATAAATAAATTTTTTTTTGAACAAATATTTTGTGTATTTACAATCTTAAAAATACAATATTCATATTAAATTTAGCTAATATTAAATTCTGGTTTGTTGCAAAACTGGCGAACTACAAAATAAGTTGCAAAGGTGACCAAATCCAAAATAAAAATTTGAATTTCATCCCCCATCACTTGTCTTTGCCACCTTATTTCGAATTTTCAAATATACTGCTCTTACGATTATAAAACTAAAGAGTTTTGGTTCCAATCTTATTTTGGTTAAGCGTGGCAAAAGTCAGCTTTATCTCAAAATTTTACTTTTTGTAGATGACCGATTTTGCAACTAGACGGCAATAATATCTGATAGCATTTTGGAAATATTATTATTATTATTATTTTACTCTTTAAACTATCTATACATTTAGACACAATGTTTCTAAATTAATGGGAAAAAACTAAAAGAATATTAAAATACATTATAGCAAACATTTTTTGTCTGCTAAAGCGTAATCAGAACTGCATTGTTAGAGATATAAAATATCTCGCACCATGAAAAACAAAAGAAAATTTTTCCAAACATTAATGATATCTAAGATTTTATAATAGTTAGATTCTCTAATAGACTATTTCTTATTATGAAAAATCCAAAGTTGTCTACATTAAATGGTGACGACACTTTTTTTTTTTTCGGATCTGAAATAAATGGGATTCAGATCCTAATACGTGTTGTAAATGAACACCTTCTGCGCCTCTATAATATCGAATTAAATATCCGGAATTTCGGTACAAAGATAATTACTAAATAATAGACTGTGTACTTTTTTGAACTTCTCGACCCATTTCTCAAACTTCTAGTAAGTCCCGGATATAAATTTGTAGTGTCCTTATTGTTGCTAAAGTTCCTGAAAAAAAAAAAAAAAAAAAAAAAAAAAAAAGAACCTTGGTACAACTTGCAAGATACTTACAAGGTGAATTGAACAAGACTTTAGCTTCCAATGCAAGAAATTCTCGTAATGTTTTCCAACATCTTTTAAATTTTGCTTATTTAGTTTAATAAAGATTATTTTATCGATTTACATGTATGACAGATATAATACAATTTCGATATAAATGTCTTAAGCAATAATTATCAGTTTATATATATACATATATAAGATGTTAGCTCGAGTATCGATAGTATATCAACTTGAGGCTTGAAATATAGCTTTTTTAAGTATAAATCATTCTATATTCATGACATTCAGTTAGATAAGAAAGGTGTTTCGAAAATTTATATTAAAATATATAGTTACAAGCTTTATTTTCTGCATGAAGTAACATATTTTTTCTTTACGCATATACATATATGTCTACTCGAAATATATTTGGGTGCCGAGAAAAAATATAGAGAAAAAAATTAGTTTTCTGATTTTAAAGAAAGATTAATCCTATAGCGTTCAAACGTTATAAGTCATGTCAGTCTCTGTCAATTAAATAAATGAATTCTTTATTATTTGGAAGAATACATTGTTTATCGTGTATCACTTGTAATTCTGGATATTTTTATTTTACATTTTTTTTTATATATATTTAAAAATATTGCGTGATTTTAACTTAAAATTATCAAATAATCTGTAATATAATGAGTAGATAATTTATCTTTCTTTTCAACATTTTTATAAATTCATTAATTTATTTACATAATTATTCTTTGTCTTGAGTTTCGCTAACGTTATATATATATATATATATATATATATATATATATATATAATTTTTTCAATATTCATAGTAGAAATTCAATATTCATAAAAAGTACTGTTATCTAATTTTTGATAGATTCCCACGTTTTGAGACGTCCTGACACGATTTGACCACTTTTAGAAAATTTCTGTGTGTGACAAAAGTTTAATAATTAACCTTGACATACATTAATACCTGTCAGCTTTAGAGCGAATCATACATCAAGCGGCTCTGCTATGCTGCGATTTATCCCATTCATGGACGGCTATATCTCTGCTTCTATTGTGTGTAATAAGTAAGTAAATATTTGTATCTGCTAGGATCATAATGAAACACTTCGCTGGTTTAAATTGGGTGGCTCTGCTGTGCTGCAAATTTTGTCATTTATAGGAAGGCTATACCTCAGCTTCTAAAGCGTATAAATGTACCAAACATGACATGTGAGATTGCCGTAATGAAAACGAATGGTAACGTAGTTTAGGTTTATATTGGCTCAAAAGTAACTCTGTTATTAACCAACTATTGCGATTTTTTATATGGTTACGTATCAACAGTTATTGATTAAAATTACTCCAAACTTCATATGCACAATCCTTATTGTGAGAAAGTAGAATTAGACATTTATTCATGTTAACCAGTAGATGGCGCTTTCCTGTAGAATAATATTAGAGGTTAAGGTTGGTTGGTTTTAACATTACGCTAGAGCTACGCAGCAAATGATATAGAGTAAGTTTTGTGATGGCTACAAACTAGTAGTTTGCATTAAGCATTAAAATATGCATCAAAGATTTGAAAGAAAAATGCTTTTGCGTTTATTTGACATTTCGCTTAGTGAAATGATGAATAAACTCTTGTTTTCATCGATATATATTTCGTGTTCTAGATTTCGAAAAAAATGAGGGGGGGGGATATTGAGCAGATTTTGAAATGTCTTTCGATGTTAGATAAATTATCTTTATGTTTTACGTGATAGAGTATATATCAGGCCGCTCGTGATGGAATGGGATTTATTTACTAGGTGGATGCAGACACTGACGTAGAATGAAAAATCTTTATTTTTTCTGATAAGTTTATGCATTTTACTAAAAGGTTTCTCTCTTTAATGATTTTTGTAACATCATTAGAATTCAAAATATTTTTACGATTAAAATTAAACACATATCTTATTTTAGCATCATCTGCTTTTATTTTTTTTCTGCATGCATAAGGAAAAAATATTGGAAAAATTGTCAAGTACGGTTTTCAGTGGAGTTACACGTTTTGAGGTGTCCTAATCACGATTCGACCACTTTTAGAAAATGCATGTCTGTGTCTCACCATTTGTTTTCAGTAAGACCACCTTTAATAAAGCAGAATTTATGACACCATCCAGTCGCAAAAAAAAAAAAAAAAAAAAAAAAAAAAGAGCAGCTGAGATTTTAATTATTTAAACACTGATGATCAAAGTATAGATGATCAAAACTATAGAAAACACTTGAAGTTCTTTCCAGGTGGTAAGCAGCTGATCGTGGGTCTCTGTGATTCTAAGAAAATTTGTCTTGAAGATGTTTAAATAAATAAAAATATAGCAATAGGATTGAATTTTAGAATATTAATTAGAACAGAACTATTTCTTTAGTAGTATCAGATGCGTATTTTTAAAAAGCACCTAAAATTCTTACTATAACCGTTTACATGTCTTTAAAGCAACTGACATGAAACTACGTATAAATCAGAAGACACATTATCTAACTTTAACAAACAAGTTTGTTTTTTCTCTGCTAATGAAATTGTATGTAAAAGTACTAAGTTTCAAGAAAAGTTTAAGGACTGTCAAATTATATACGTAGAACGGTACCACGCTCCAAAAAAGGGAGAAGGGGTTATTATATATATATATATATGTATGTATGTATCACAATATTTTTGTGCTAGTTTTAGTAATGTCTTACAATCCATTTTATTTTTGTTGTGTTGGTTTTGACATGTATCTATTAATTGCTAAATAATTAAGGTTAAAAAAATCTATCATTTACATATATATATAAATACAGGGGTATAAATTAAGAAGATAAAGTTACTGATTTGCAGGACCAGTAATTTTCAGATTTCAATGGTCCGTACATACTTTGACTGGTCCGTTTTTCCATTCTATTATATTGTTAAATATATTTAAAATTTTGTAAACTGTTTCTTTTAATAAGACTTATTTTGTTTATAAACGTACTAGTCAAATATGATAATTTTTTCCTAAATTAATTAAAAAATACAAATGAAGTCTTGTGTAAATCAAACATTTATGCTTTAATAAACGAGCTTAATGTTACATATTTATTATTATGCATTAAAAGCAAAAAAAGGTTTTGAAAGTAAATGCATTTACTAATGTCATAACATACTATTTTGTGATAGATTGCAGTTTTAGGGAAAAATAAAAAGTAAAAAAATTGAAACGTTTCATTGGTCCAATGGACCATTAGAATTTATATTTTGCTGGTCTGTTGAATTTTTGTGGACGTGGACCAACGGACCACTGTTAATTTCGATCCCTGATATATATATATATATATATATATATATATATATTTTTTTTTTTTTTTCTCATACTTATACATACAGCTTAATACATTCGAAATCTTTCAGCTACTTTATATATATATATATATATAATTGTGAACACACAGAATTAATTTTAAATTGAAAACAATTTGTTTAAGAAGGTCAGTTTTTATGTAGAATGTTTTAAATTTACATAAAAAAAAAAAAAGAATAAATTAAAGGAAAAAAATATATAACCAGATTGTTTGTCTAAGATTTACAATCGCATAAAAGTTAGACAGTAAAAAAATAAAGTATTTTATATTTTATAAACTTAAAAAACTACAATTACAAGCAAAAATTAAAAAAAAGTTATTTTTTATATACTAAGTATCTAAAAAAAAGAGGCATTTTATCATAGTTTATTTATTTGTATAATTTTCTGTATTTTGTCATAGAAAAAAAAAATCATTTTTTGGTAATTATAGTTTTGAAGTTTTTAAGAGATATGATATATTTAAAAAAAAAAAAAAAAAAAAAAATCCTTAAATTTATATTAAGTAATATGATTTTGCTTTCAGTTTAATAAAAACAAAACTTTTTTTTTCTTTTTTTTTTTTTTTAAAGTAATAATTAATTATATATTTCATTTTTTTTTTTCAGGAATCTTCTTCTTTTCTTTGTATTAAAAGTTTGATTATAATTACAGAAACAAAAAACTATGTCACAAATGATTTATTTTATACGTTCTGAAAAACTAAAAGGGATTTTTCTAGAATAAAAAGTGTTGTCCGCTCAGTGTTTAGAAAAATTTAAGAACTTGTTAACAGAAAATTTTAGAAAAGGCTCTCTATTTCTAAAATTTAAAATTTTTATATGATAAAAAAAAAAAAAAAAAATCGGAAACTTTAATTTTTTTTATGTTATACTTACTATATATATATATATATGTGTGTGTGTGTGTGTGTGTGTGTGTGTTGGCAAGGGGTGCGAATCGGGGACTTCCGTGTGTATACACACCTTCAAACTCGGGACACACACGCAAATGGGGACGTCCCCAATTGCCAAAATTTAAGATTCGCATCTTATACTATTTAATAATGGATTTTTAGTATCTGGACATTAACAGGATAAAAAGTTTAGGAAGTCTCCATTTGGAGGTATTTTAAAGCAAAGTGTGTATCTAGATTGTGTGTCGGAGAAGGCAGGTGGGAAGAAGTGTGTATCATAGAATATCTTAGGTCCTCGTTTGGTCGGTAAAAATACATATCAGGCGCTTGATGAATGAACAGGTGGGAAACCTGTTTATGAAGAAGGGGTAAATAATTACTATTTACTACGTTGTAGTAAACCGTACTTTTTTTCCCACGTTAATAGTAAAGTAGGTTTTTAAACCTACTTAGTTTGGGGCTATTATGCTTTCTTTAAATTAGGTTCTTGATTTAATTCTTTTCAAAAAGTAATCTCAACATAAAAGGAATAATAGAATTTGCTGAAAAATGATTTTATAAATGCTTTTATTATACTTAGTTTAGCATTTAATTTTTACATGCAAATTTTAACCTTGTTTATTAAAGAATGTAGTCTGATTAGATGAATTTGTTAATACTTATTTAATATTTATATTATCAGTAGTGCTGACATATGATTTTTTCATGTTACTTACTGTACGCATTTTGTAGGATTTATGTTGCATATACACAATAGTTATTTAACAGCTAGATTTAATACCTTTTAAATATTTTTAATCAATAATTATTACAATATTTTATTTTAGGAAGAAAATTATCAACTGTATTTAATAATTAATTTCTATGAATAAATAATGTTTATTAAACGTAATTATTTATAACCATTTTATGAAGTGATATTAGTGTTTCGTTATGTTATGTTAAAAAAAAAAAAAAGAAAAGAAAAAAAAGAAAAAGAAAAGAAAGAAAAAGAAAAAAATTGCAGCATCTCTTACGGCGAAAATTTTATTAAAATTCTTGTTATGAAAGGATTTATGTTAGATTAGAATATATTGTGCATTTAAATGGTTGAATGGTTTTAATGCTATTTTAACGATCTTCACAGCGCCCCTAGAGTTCAAAATTTGAATTTATAGTGGACTATAAATTTGTGGGTGCCTTAGGTATTTTACAACTATTATAACTATATTAAATAAATTATGATGCATATACTCTGTAATTTTCTTTATACGTACCTGTGAAATGGAATATTTTGTAAAATTTTCATCATTAAAATAAAAAGAAAGGGAAAAAAAAAAAAAAAGGCATTTGTTTGAATTTATTTGGTGAAAACTTACGTCATAAAAAAAAAGGGGGGGAGGGGAGGAATCTTTTTTTTTTTTTTTTTTTTTTTTTTTTTTTGAGGGGGATGGGGTGAGGGGGAGAGGTTTTTTACTTTTAAATGTTATGTAGAACGGAAATTATAGCGATGTTAAATTATTTAATATTTTACTATAATGATTTTAATTAAGTTATGTAAGTGACCCGGGAGCTTAATGCAATACATCAGATTGGAAAGATTAGCAAGTAGAAACATGAACGGTGGGTTTTTTCAAGATACGTGAACAGTCTGGTAATGTCTGTCAAAGAAAGAAAACACCACGGACATTTATGAACAGGAGTTTGTCATTAGAGTCAGTATTTTTTACGGTACACCAAAAGCCTGATAATGTTTGTCAATATTGCAGTTCATTAAAGCAATACACTCGATTAGTGGTTATGGCACTACAAAACTCTCGAGTAAGAGACTTACACTGCCATAAGTTACATATGTAGCGAAACAGTTGTTTACTAAAAGCGGCTAGTGTGTAATAAAGTAAAATCAATTATTTGATACCATAAAAAGGATTTAGTGTCTAATATCCAGAATAATATATATATATTTTTTTTACACCTGAAATGTCAAAAATAAATAATTTTACGGACGCATAAAGGGCAGCTCAGTTATTTATATAGCATTGCATAATTGTGCAGATAACTACATATTTTAACTGTAAAACTATTTATTTTATCTAGCTTTGAGAAAAAACGAAATTGGTAAATTAAAAATATGGTGACATGCATAAAATTAATACACGGATTATATTCTGATAAATACAGCGTAAAAGAAAAATCATACACGCCGCCCTTTTAGGACCTAATACACACCGGCAAGTTAAGACCTTTTACACACAGCCAAATGAGGACGTGATACACACCGGCAAATCAAGACCTTTTACACACAGGCAATTGAAGACGTGATACACACCGGCAAATCAAGACCTTTTACACACAGGCAAATGAAGACGTGATACACACCGGCAAATCAAGACCTGTTACACACAGGCAAATGAAGACCTTTTATACACAGGCAAATGAAGACGTGATACACACCGGCAAATCAAGGCCTTTTACACACAGGCAAATGAAGACGAGATACACACCGGCAAATTAAGATCCATTACACCCCCCCAAGTAAGGACATAATACACACATGCAAACAAGGACATAAATGAAGACAAATGAAGACAATACCGCCAAATGAAGACTTATTATACATCGGCAACCAAGGACGTAATGTACAACACACCGCACCTACAAGCCAGGACGTAGCGAATACAGAACTGTAGTAAGCAGGGGCTAAAAGCAAAGCTGGAGAGTATGATGAGGGCTTGGTCATCAAATTCGAAAGAGTGGAACCAGAAATACTGATGACGTAGCAAGAAACACAGAAGTCCGAAAGACACTTAAGCAAATGAGATTTATAAAAAAAAAAAAAAAATGTGGTACTTGAATTTTTATAATTTTCGCACTTTCTGAAAGCAAAGTATTAACATGCCATAGCTTATTTAAAAACAAAAGAATAAATAAAATTTTTTGATTATCTATATTTTACTAAAGCGAACGAGATTTAATAAAATTTCGTTATATCATCATCAAACATCAATTTCAGCCTTTATCATCTACTGCAATATGAAGGCTTCTCTTAGGTGATTCCAAACTGCCCTATTTTCTGTAGTTCCTCTCCATTCTGCTCGTTCTAAACGAGCTCTCCATCGACACAGTGTCTCTTCCTCTGTCTTTTCTTATCTCTCGGCATCCAAAATAAAACTTTGGTGATCCATCTATCATCATTTCTTCTCGCAAGATACCCAACGTAGCTCCATTTTAACTTCTTGACTATAGAAATATCATCAATAACTTTTGTTTGTTTCCTAATTCAAGTGTTTCTCTTTTTGTCTCTTCGGGTGAATCCTAACATGCATCTCTCTATGCTTCTCTGGTTTATTTGAGAGTTTTGTATAGCTTTACATGTTAAAGACCAAGTTTTTGAAGTATAAGTTAAAACAGGCAAAATGTACTGATCAAAAACTTTGCTTTTCTAACAAATTGGAAGGTCACTTTTTATAACATACATATATACATACATATATATTACATATAATAATAAGCAAGAGGCCTCCCAAACGGTGTGAGGTACGACCACTCCAAAAAAAAATCTGGAACGTGATTTTATTTTGATAAAATAAACGTCGTGTTATACCAGGTTTTAATTAGTTAAAAGTAAACTGTTCCATCCATCGCTACAAATGTTGGCATACTTATCAATCCGACAAATATCTATTTAACGTCGCAGTAAGGTCTTTAGTTCTAAAGATATTAAATAAAACCCCATTTTAACTTTAAATTTTTTTAAAAAGAAAGAAACAATGTTGCCCCCAAAACAGTTTTTAATACTTTCCCGGTTTAAAAGGAAATAAATTCATTACCAGAGTCATAAAAAAATTCGAATAAAGCTAATGTCAAAATAGTTTTTTTTTTTTTTTCCATTTATCTATATAATTAATAGGCATACATGAGATCATTGTTTCATCAATTTTTTAGGACCGCCGTCCTATATTTTCACGCAGGAAGAAAACATCATCATCATCATTTGCAGGACATCATATTGAATTTTGTTTATTATGAAATAATCTATTATAGAATCGAAGAAGTTATAAATTTCTAAGAAACTAGTTGGCATAGATGGACTCTGCTCAGTTCCCCATCATATTTATGTTCTCATAAATTTCTAGTGCGAGATATGTTATAATCATGTTAAAAAAAAAGAATTTGACCAAAGCTTCATACAGTGACAGAATGAAATCCCCGCCTAATAGGATATCCACCGTTCACTTCGATATATTTTACTTATTATAATCTATTAATTTATTTTATCAGGGTCAATTCCGTTGTTTAGTTTTCATGCTACTATTTCCAATGCAATAACCCTGAAAATTCATATTTATATAAAAAATTTACAATTTCGCTATGTTGGTAAAATCGTAAATTACGAATAATTTACGAAATTTTCCTATTAGAATATTTGTATTCAATCATGTTCAAACAAATATCATAAATGTAATTTTGAAGTTGTCTAATGTATTTATGATCCTCAAAATGAAAGTTTATGCTCAATTTTGCCTTATTCTGCCATGTTAAGTAAATCGTAAATTCCAAATAACTTACGAATTTTTTACATTGGAAAAATCATACTCTATGATATTCATGCCAGTATCCTAAATAATATTTCGAAAGTGGTTTGACATATTTATGATGAAAATATCCCTCAAGATTGACGTATATGCGAAATTTTACTCTATTCTGCCATGTTAAGAAATTCGCAAATTTCCAATAACTTACGAAATTTTTATATTGGAAAATTCATACTCAAATTTTAAACGTGGAATTCTCAGATTTTTGTTAGATTTTGAGGGGGTAATAATATTTTTTTCAGCAAGACTTACATTTTTTTTATACTTCTAGAGCAATAGGAAATAGTTTGAAGAAAGAAACTTCTGTATTATTGCCTTTCCCGTGGCCTAAAAGTTGAAAAAACTTTAATTTATCATAATAGAAAAGTGCATGGAAGTGGAAAGCAATCTTAAATAGTTTAAATGTATTCAAAATATCATCTATGCTGTATGAAATGGTATTGAAACTGAATATTAAAAAATAAAAAAAGTATATATATATATATATATATATACCAGAGAGAAAGTCTGACTGTTTCACCCTAAAAAGAGACCCCATAAAATATTAATTTAAAGAATAACTGAAAAAAAAAATTACTAAGATTCGAGCTGTCCTTATAATTGTGATTTTGCACTGAAAATCATTAAAGCGGAGCTAAAATAAACTTTTTTAAATCATAAAACTACACTGTTTTATTAAAATTATAACAAATTAATTTAATGTAATATCTGTTTTCGTCCCTAAATATAGCAACTAAATTACATCCAAAGTTAATTTGTAGAAAGAAAAATATTTATTTCTTTTTAAAAGAAATCATTGCGAACTTGTATTTCATACCTTAAAAGCAAAGAGGAAATGTTATCTTCAATTTCAAAATATACACGACTGTCGTGAGTTAGTTGTATTCATTTGAAAACTACTCTTTTAAGCCCAGCCCATACGTCAATCACACATATAAACATAGAGACTCACCTCTCTTCATTTGCACAGATATTCGTAACTCTACTCATTTAGAAGTTACTGTTACAATTTTCACCAATGCCTTTTTTTCTGGTTTCCATTGTTTTCGTTGGCATTTTTATCGAGCAAAAAATAAAAGGGGGGGGATTTATAGAGTTCTTATATATTTAGTGGTTTGTAGAAGGAGAAGAGGACAAAATAAAAATAAAAAAGTATTTTATTTTTCAATTTCAAGAAGATTATACATTATTATTTCATAATAATTAAAGAAAAATACCTTAGATATGTAAAGAAGGGCTTTTTTGGCAGTGGAAGACACACACACACAAAAAGATTTTTATATAACTTTTCACTGATTTCAATGAAACTTCTTATTTTATATAACTTATTAAGGAAAAACGCAGTAATTTGGAATCTTTGTAAATCTACGGGAGGGGGTGGGACAAACGAAAATTTTATTTCTTTTGAGTTTCATTTTACGAAAAATTATCATCAATTATTCCCAGAAAAATATCTTCAATTGTTACTAATTAAGAAATAAATGCAATGTAGTTTTGATATAGCTGGGGAAACTGGAGATCAGAAGTAAAACAATATGGTTTTTATATCAGATTTTGCTGATTTCAAACAAATTTTGTTAACTAATATTTAAAAATACTCGCAATATAAACGATTTACTTATAACAAATATTACGTTTCAAATAAAAGAATAAATAATAGAGATAAAAATAAAAAATAATTAAAAAAACGCCCAAGTAAGGAAAAAAGAAATTACAAATATTCTTTATTAATTTTGTAGGATATTATTTTTTTTTTAAATACACATAATATAAAAAACTAGTATATTGTGTGCGTAACAAAACTTTCTTCTGTATCATTCTTAAGAGTGCCACGTACCAACAAACACGCATAAAAAATAAAGGTTTTTTTTTTACAATAAAAATTGCACGTATGCAATTTGGTGGAATTTCAATCATATGCAAAGCCACAGAAAATCATTTATAGCAGCGCCACCCGTAAACTCATACACACCCAAATTTGGTGAGTTTTCTTTTTATAATGGTGATCTCACATATTAAATTTTGTGCACTTATAAACTATAGAAGCAGACATATTTCTAGTACACGGAATTGCAGTTAATTGAATCAGCATGTTATTTCATAATATCCCTTTCAAATCAGTGGCGTAGCAAGCATAACTGGCGCCCGGGGCAGGATTCCTTTTCGGCGCCCCCCCCCCTCCCCACACCTATCTATGATTTTTTATTTTATTTACTTATTAATTTTCCGAATTCCACTTTAAAATTTTTGAGTTCAATGCAGTTAGTATTTGTAGAATAACACATTTTTTTTCTTCTTTTAACTTTCACTTACGAAGTGTGGTAGAGAAGCACATAGTTTTTAAATCAAATTTTGGAAATTAAGTTTTTGTGATATTTTCACAATATGAGGTGCCTCCAAATTCTAAAAACAGGTCTTTAGCGGTTGGTCTGTGTGTGTGCCTGTTATCGTGACTTAGGTTTGAATTTGGAACCTCCCGTCTGTCACATAACTGCCAACATCCTAATTAAAATTCCGTAGTACTATTAGTAACCGCCGCTTTTTTCACACTGGTTTATTTTTAGAGTAATTCTCTCCAAATATAATTAAGATTAAATAAGTAAATCCATATTCATGCTAGTTTCGGGGAAAACCACGAAAACTTCTGAATGGCTAGGTTAGATCGAGGAGTGTGACTTGGTTTTGAACTCGAGACCATCCGTCTATCACATAGCTGCCAATATCCTAATAATATTCCGTAGTACTATTAATATTCTCCACTTTTTTCGCATTACACCGTTTTATTTTTAGAGTAATCCTTTCCAAATATAATTAAGATTAAATAAGAAAATCCATATTCACGATAGTTTCGGGGAAAACCTCGAAAAAGTCTGAATGGCTAGGTTAGATCCAGGAGTGTGACTTGGATTTGAACTAGAACTCGGGACCTTCCGTCTGCCACATAGTTACCAACATCATAATTAATATTCAGTAGTACTATTAGTATCCGCCGCTTTTTTCACACTGGTTTATTTTTGAGTAATTCTCTCAAAATATAATTAAAATTAAATAAGAAAATCCATAATCATGCTAGTTTCGGGAAAAACTACGAAAAATTCTTAATGGCTGGATTAGATCGAAGAATGTGACTTGGGTTTGAACTCGGGACCTTCCGTCTATCACATAGCTGCCAATATCCTAATAATATTCTGTAGTACTATTAGTATACTCCACTTTTTTCATACCGTTTTATTTTTAGAGTAATCCTTTCCAAATATAATTAAGAATTAATAAGAAATCCATATTCACGCTAATTTCGGAGAAAACCACGAAAACGTCTGAATGGCTAGATTAGATCGATGTGTGTGACTTGGGTTTGAACTCGGAACCTCCCGCGTATCACATAGCTACCAATATCCTAATAACATTCCGTAGTACTATTAGTATACTCCTCTTTTTTCACACTGTTTTATTTTTAGAGTAATCCTTTTCAAATATAATTAAGGTTAAATAAGAAAATCAATATTCACGTTCATTTCAGGGGAAACCACAAAAACTTCTGAATGGCTAAGTTAGATCGATGTGTGTGACTTGGGTTTGAACTCGAGACCTGCCGTGTATGACATAGCTGCCAATATCCTAATAACATTCCGTAGTACTATTGAGGGCCCACCAGCGGCCGAGCGGTTCTGCGCTCAAAGCTGGTAGACGTGAGGTGCGGGGTTCGATCCCAGGTCACGCGCGTCGGCCTAGTCGTTCGGAGTTTTCCGTGGTTTCCTCCGAAACTTGCGTAAATACGGGCTAGGACCCCTTAGAAAGACCTCCACGGAAGGCACTCCCCCTCAGGCCCAGGACCTACAGCAGTCAATCGGCCTTAATCCCAAACACCAACACCAACACCGTAGTACTATTAGTATACTCCTTTTTTTTCACACCGTTTTATTTTTAGAGTAATCCTTTCCAAATATAATTAAGGTTAAATAAGAAAATCCATATTCACGTTAATTTCAGGAGAAACCACGAAAACTTCTGAATGGCTAAGTTAGATCGATATGTGTGACTTGGGTTTGAATTCGAGACCTGCCATGTATCACATAGATGCCAACATTCTAGTTAATATTCCGTAATGCTATTAGTGTCCGCTGCTTTTTACACACTGGTTTATTTTTAGAGTAATTCTCTCCAAATGTAGGTAGTTAAGAAAAAATAAGAAAATCCATATTCACGGTAGTTTCGGGGAAAACCCCGAAAAATTCTGAATGGCTAGGTTAGATCGAGGAGTGCGATTTGGGTCTGAACTCGGGACCTCCCGTCTATCATATAGTTGCCAACATCTTAATTTACCAACATCTTCATAGCACTGTTAGTATCAGCCGCTTTTTTCGCACTGGCTTATTTTTAGAGTAATTCTCTCTAAATGTAATTATGATTACATAAAAAAAAAAAACCTCTAAGATCGTTGATATGAAAAAAACATGAGTACTAACAGCAGTACAGAAAATTAATTAGGATGTTGGCAGCTATGCTATCAACTTTGAGAGCAGAATATTTCTACCACTGGATGGAAGGATGGTTGGGTTTAACGTCGCACTAGTGCTGCGCAGATGGGTAATTGGCGACGGTCTGGGACACACCCCTAGAGGTGGTCCGGAGGCATGCCATCACAATTTTGATCCTCCACGGTAGGGATGGCTCTCCCGCTTCGGTGCCCCCCCCCCCCCCCCTACTGGAAAGGAACACTTTATTCAGTAAGTTTCCATTGATAAATTTTCCCTATGACTTTTACCTTAAAGCATAAATACATGGAGATTTGTAGAAATAAAAAAATTCTTGATTATATTTTCCACGTAACTCAGAATATCAAAACTGTAAACTAAACATGCACTTAATACTTATACCTCTGGCAAATAATTAACACCAAATAGCAAAAAAATGTAAATAATGAATGTACGGCCCTTTTATCGGCTTGAAAATGTATTAATTTAATATTTTTAAAAATTTGCTGAACTATAAAGAAGTTTGCATTTTACTGTACTTGATAAAAGATATGTTAATATCTGTGCAATTAACTATTTTTAATTATATTTGGTGTAATAAATATTTAAAAGCAAGGAATTTCCTTTCGTTTTTATTTTTAAAGATTCTCAATTTGTTATCAAACTATCTTCTACAGAATAACATTCGAAATTTGAAGAGCCAAAAGAAGGGGGAAAAGTCATTTATTAAGCATATTTCTATGACTCAAACATTTTTTCCTTAATAATTAAAAAAAAAAAAAAAAAAAAAAAAACATGAGTTTATGTTTTTTTTTTTTTTTTTTTTTTTTTTTTTTTTTTTAATCGCTAAAAATAAAATATTTAGTTTGCACAAATGTTGAGTACACTTTTTAGGATGAAGGACTATTAGTTTCAAACTGGATTAAAACGTTGCATCGTTGCCAGTTATTGTATACCAGTCTTGTAAAACACCAAAAAAGTAAAAATAAATTAGAAATATCAGTCCTGTCCTTACAAATTCGGTACCCAATGAAAGGGGCGATTTTTGTGAATTCATGTGTGCAAACAGTTTTTTTGACACGACAATTAGATTTTTTTTTTTTTTTTAATTAACTAAAGTATGAAATTTGGATGGCAACACTTCGCCTTCGCTTTACTTCATTTCAGTCATTTTAAAAAGTATGTGGCCCAGTTTTACGGTCAAAAGATGAGATAAAAAGTAATTAAAAATTAAAAATTTTACAGATTAAAATTAATAGTCCTCCGCACTTAATCTCAATTCTGTCTTTGACAGAGTTTTTAATTTTTATATTTGTATTAGTGTCAAAGTTACAAATGGGTTTGTGTTTCTAGTTTCGTCTTTCATTTCATGACATTTAAATGATTACAGATCATACTAGGCCAGTCGTATTAACCCCGACGATATAAATCTTTGTTGAGTTCGACCAATTTCTTTAAACTGCCTTTTATTATAAAAATGCCTTTCACGCAATATAAAATTTTCAAAGTTGATATTTATAAAGTGAAAAAAGTGATTCTCTTATTAAACTAATTTAGTTTATTCATTTCTTCTTTTAGAGCACCCCGATTTTTAAAAATATTGTATCTCAAAATTAGTGTTTTATTTTTATTTCGCTCGTAGATTCTATTTTATACTTTTAGAACAGTTTTGCATTTTTTTTTAAGACCACCCATGTAAAATCTCAAAAATATATATCGCCTTTATTTCTATTCAATTTATCAATATCCAGTCAATAATAGCTCTTGTGGATACTCATTTATAGTCTTCCAATTAGAAGTTTCTCAGAATATACATGTTTAAAAGTGCTATCTGAAACCTGAAACTTCCAAGGAAGTCGATCCCCAAATCGGAAGATACATACCGTCCTTTTCATAGATCTTTCTTGATTGATGAGTTTTACGAGCAGTGGTTTTTCCCCAACAATTTAGATTATTTTCTTTAAAAACAGAAATCCTTTTACGAATATATATCTTTGTAAAACTATATTTTCCTTTTCGTTCTTTTTAATGATTCGAGCTGTGTTCAAATATTATTTATAACATATTTTATCGGACAAATCAAGAACGCAAACATTTAATTATATTACATATTAATTTAAAGTATATTTCCGAGAAATCGATCAAAACAAAAATGAAAGTTTACGAGAAAACTTGTTTGTCTTGAAGATCATTTGGCGCCCCTCTGCCAGAGGCGCCCGGGGCATGATAACCCCCCTTGCCCCCCCCCCCCCCTCGCTACGCCACTGTTTCAAATATCAAGTTTTCGAAGCTATGCACAATCAAAAGCTTAGCTATAGCCTTCCAAAAATGTGAGAAATCGTAGCATTACAACGGCACATGTTAGACGATTTTCACAGAAAACCAACTGACATCAGTATATGTCAAGGTACATTATAAAATTTTACATATTAGATTTTGAGCCAGAGCTGGAAAAAAAAATATATATATATATATATATATATATATCACATACACTTAGCAATTCAAAAATTATGGGAGAACATCAAAAAATTTCATTTTAAAAATGACACAAAATTATTCTAAAAAATCAATTAATAATTAAATGTTAATTAATATTTAATGATTATTCGTATTAACTATAAAATATTAGCAATTATGAACATTTATAAAACTCCAATTTTGGTTTTAAATGGGTGATATATATTTTTTATTTTTATTATTATTTTTATTTTTATTTATTTATTTATTTATTTATTTTTTTTTTTGGGGGGGGGGATTATAGGAAAATTTTGAAATAACTAATGGGGGGGGGGGGGTTGACTCCCCTCAGCGACCGCCCCACCCTCCCTTTCCTACGCTTATGTTTTGTAGATACAGTTCAATCGTTACAGTCATTAAAAAACTATCGTTAAAAAGAAGTTTAATTTTCAGAAATGATTAAATGTTATTATTATTATTATTATTATTATTATTATTGTTACATGCAATTAAAACTACATTTTCCTAGTTTTCAAATCTACCTTTGCTGAAATTGTAAATCTTTCAATGAAATACTTGATTGATGTTTCCTATAAGTACTTTTGAAAATATTTTTAAAATTATGGATAAAATAATTTAGAGATTTCTATTTTCATTCAAAAATTTTGATAAAATAATATTCTGAAATTTTCAGTTTTAATTTTCTGAAAATTTCTTAATGATTTCGAATTGAATTATGCATAAATATTGAATTTTTGAAAAAATATTGCATTTAAAACTGTTTTTTTCCTCGAAAATATCTAGGATTTGTAGAAAATTTTAGCACAAGATAGAATTCAATAAATATTTAACAAACAGTTTGAGCAAACATTCTAATTAAGCAATTTATTAAACTGCTCAGGAAATTTTGTTTTTCCCACTCAAATTCGAAAAATATTTATTAATTATGTAATTATAAATGTACAATATCAACAACCTTTTCTTTAGAACAAAATTAATGCTATATGCCGACATTAACATACAAGTAAACAATACATTTGCTTTAATTTTTTTTTAAATTATTTTAACTAAAATGCACAGCCAACGGGGCTCAGGAACCCAAGGCTATCGCATGGAAACCCAAGACTTATTCCTTGCGCACAAAATTTCTGAGGGGCACAAAATTATATTAACGGTAAAAATTGCCCAGTTTTTTCTTCTTCTTTAAAATCAACTGTTCTTTTTTTTTTTTTTTTTTTAAATGAATAACATTTTATATTAAAATCTATCTTGTTATTATGTATTTTTATATTAAAACTCTCAACAATTTATATTATAGTTTATTATTGAATTAAAGATGAAATTTGTTACATAGCTAAACTTGAAAAATAAGAAACAGATAGGAATTAGCTATTATAAGAAATATGTCCTACGGTGTGTATGGAATGTTAGAGGGGAAGTTACATCTGTATAAAATATATATCACAATCTTCATCATTGATTTATAATTTGTATTTTAATTTCTCTCATATTTCATTTCATTTTATTTAATTATTTTCAATACTTTGAGATACTTCAGAAAAAAGAAAAATATTCATAATATTCCTTAAACACTTAAATCTTAGACAATTATTATTACTATCATTATTATTATTTTGTGCTATATAGGAAATTTGTATTCTTACAACAAATTAAACTTACAAACAATGTAACTTACATATTAAGTAGCTTAGTTACTTAATGTATAATAATTCGTCATTAAAATGATCAAAACCAGGAAGAAAAATAAGAACTATTCAACAAACAATCACATATGGAATTTTTTTTAAACATAGAGAGATGATAGCACTTAGAGCAATATGAATGAAAACTTAATAAATGTTTCATATAACATTTCATATTCATTTCAAATTCATTATACAGAGCAAATGTAAGAGCGAACTAAACTAGTTTTATGGTCGCTCAAAAAAGTATTTCACTGTAATGTTGAATAAATTCATTAACAATCTTAATAAAATACTGTTACGATGATGTTAATTTAAAATTATGTTGTTTACTAATTAAAAAAACGGTAATTACAATACTTAAGAAAATATAAACTAATTTTTGAATCATATTTGATTTAATGCAATTAATAATAGATTTTTATGTATTACATAAATGAATTCATAATTACTAGCGGACCCGTCCGGCTTCGCACGGATGAACAAATTTTAGCTAAAATTGGATTGATATAGAAAAAAATCAACAAATAGTATATTAGTTTATGTGTTTGTGAGGCAATATTAATAACTGTTTATAAAATTGTGACTTTTTTAGGCATATTCTAAAGAAAAGTTCCTAAAAAGAAGGAATTTCGAAATGTAGAAAAATTTAAATTATATGAATTAAAAATTAATGTGTAGGTAAATAGATAAAATACAGCATTGCTAAAGGAACGACATTTTACTGACATTTCCATGACGACATTTTACTTATTTATATGTTAATTCTTATGTTTATTTCTATTGCTATTTATAACTTTTTTTTCCCCATTTTCGCGATGTACTAAGATGAATATCTCTATTGCGTAAGTAAAGCCATTGGCGCGGAATGTTTGAGCTATTTCAGTGCTAAATTTCAAATTTCGAAAAGGTACTATATTAATAGAAGAAATAATTTGCCTGTCTGTGTTTGACGTACAGTACAAACTATGGCACGTTTAGTTTAGAAATTCTCTTCTATAAAAAGAAATTCGTGCATATTTGCAACATATATTTTCGATATTCCTATTAGAACTTTTAAAAAATTACATTTCATGCAATTTTTCTCTTTTTTTTTTCTTAAATATTATTTATTTAAATTAAATTTTCAAGCTGATGGTAATAAAATTGAATGTTGACGATTTTTACTAAATGTTTATTTATTTATTCATTTATTTTTTACATAAAAAGAAATATTTCTTTACTCATGCGAATAAAAAGTATTGAAAAATGAAACTTATAACATGATTTATTTTTTATTTATTTTTTATTATTTTTTTAAATATAAAACTAACGTCGTAATAGTTTTAATTATTACTAGTTAATACCCGTCAAAATTTGACGAATGATGTGCAACTAAAATCTTTTCACGGCATAAAGTTTAAAACACCCTTGTTTGAATATTTCGCATTGCCCTTAATCGGTTTAAAACCCTTTGCTTTAACCAATTCTCTTTTGGTTGGAGGGAGGAGGGATAAATTTCATGAAATTTCAATATACAAAATTTAAGTATACTTCATATATTAAAAATGAAATCCCAAGATTTGCCATGACAATAAGTGTAAAAATCGGAGATAACAAAATTATTAATATTACCAACTATTTTTAAAGGAATATATATGGTTAAAATTCCTCTATGCATTAAAATTCAATGAAAATGTCTTGAAGGAAGTATAATATTTAAAATTTTGTTTTTCTAATGTTTAATTTAGGTTTTCTTTCACATCTTTTAAAATTATAATCTTATGGTGCTGATATAAAAATTACACTTTAAAGTTTAAGAATAAGTATCGTAAATTTTAACTTTCTAAAAGTTACAATAAGAATTTTAAAATCAATATTTAAATAATGCTATTAAATATAACCTATTAAATATTTTAGCTTTCTCCTTCAAATAATTTATTTAGTTATGTTAAAGAAATTATAACACCAGCTTAAAGCGGCAGGCACACTTGCGATTTATTTTTTAATCACTCTTTCTCTTTGTATTTTTCCCCTTTTCAGTTAACTTTTCAAGGTAACTATTCTTTACAGGCAATATACGTTTAAATGAATAGTAAACATGTGTTTGTAAACATCTGGTTTTACTATAAAGTAGAAAGCGAAGTCCTGTCGCCAATTTCAGAAGGATAGGAGGACTTTCAATGTTATTAACGATAGGGAATCACAATGAGGATTATTTAAAGAATTCTAATTGGCTTTTTTCTGTTTGGCTGGAAATAATGGAAATGTCAGACTAAACAGATTAATTTAGAAAATATCGACTTTCAGATTTTCTTTTATAGTTTAGAATCAGTCATACAATCAGTAGGTTATTTAACAGTGCTTAACATCCTAAATATCGTGCTAATTTATTCTTACATGCTTTAAAAAGATGGATAAATTTCTTTCTTTCTTTTTTCTTTTCTTTTTTTTTTTTTTTTTTTTTTTTTTTTTTTTAAATAAGATTATCAACATCACCGAATAAAAATAATTCTTATTCAAAGCCAAATGAATCGAATATTCAACCTGAAACAGGGTTCAAAAAAGGATCCTCCAGAAGGAAATTTCAAAGTAAAAGGGAAAATACATTTTCTTGGATTTCTTACAATGAAATTAGGATAAAGTGTTTTGTCAAGTATTTAAAGATACAGCTGAAAGCAATTTATTGCCATTCATTAAAATTTTCAATAACTAGATTTTACAGAGCGGATTTTCACAGTGGCACAATGCAATTTGGCTTTTTAAAATTCACCGAGAAGCGCCGGGTTCGATCCCAGATAGCACTCACCGATCTAGTCATTTGGAGTTTTCCATGGTTTTCTCTAAAACACGTATACATACGAGCTTAGACTACGTAGAAAGATCCCCTTTTTACTTTCGAAACAGTTGTAGGTGTCTGAAAAGGGAGAAAGGCGCCGCAGTCGCTACATTGCAGTAATTCGCCAATATTAGAAATTTCAAAAATCATTTGCATAAATAAATATGCTGTTGTAAGTGTCTGAGACCGGGAAAATTGCCATTTGAACCGTACGTGAATTTGTTATGGTCAGATTTTTTTCTTTTTTTTTTCTTTTTTAAGTCGTAAATACGGTCAGAATTTTCAAGGGTACTTTGTAGTTTGTACGGTAAGCAAAAAGGCTGTTGTAAGTGTCTGAAGCAGGACGAAGGCGCCGCAGCCCCTCACAGAGCGAGAATTTGCTACTGTCATACTTTTTAATGCAACATTTTTTCTTAGCCGGTGAATCAGCTGGTCGACAGAGAAGGCCAGTATTACATGAATCTTAGCGTTTTTCACAGATAACATTATTAAAAAAATTATGATCCACCTCTTTCAGGTGCAAATCAGCACATAGAAAAGAAATCTCATATGCCGCCATATTTTTAAAAACATTGGTGGGGAGGGGACTGTACATCCCCCGCTCAAGCTTTGTTCCTGAGCAGAGCACCGACAGCATTTTTTTAAAGTCGACGCCCCTGCTTCACATTCTTTACTGTGCCAGGCAACATCATACGTGATTTATGTAATCTTTCATTTTTTCGATCGCCTTCGTCTATGAGTAGGGCCGGTGACAAGAATTACGGGCCCCTGGGCAAATGAAAGTAAGCCCCCCCCCCCCCTACACATAATCACTTCTTAAATTGCAATCGAAAAATGGTTTTAAATTTTTGGGTACTGTGGTATTTCAAATAGCTCCAATGAAATACAGTGATACAATAGGTAGTACATTATCGAACTATACATTTATGTAATGAAATTTGATTAAATAAGAAGTCTGACAAAAACATACAATTGCTTTGCTTTTCATTCTCAATATAATTAATTTACAAAAGAAGACTTGTGATCAATCAGTGATTGATATATGTACTATCTATTGCACTTTAAAGTTAACCCTTTAGCCGTTACCTATTTTTTCACTCATCCTTTCTAAAACGTTAAGCACATTCGACTAGGAACTCTTTTAAATAGGTTTTGAGTAGAAGAGGTATTGCTTTCAAGAACGTTAGTAATTTTTGGGGGGAGCAGGGGCGGAGTGACAAGTGTCAAATCTCATAGATAACAATGCGGTAGATAACAATAAGGAGCTAATCCTGACTCCTGAAGGTCATTGCTGTGAAATTTTCAGACAGTAAATTTTTCTCGTAAAAATATGGTTTGATACTTTTTAGCTGTATTTCGTTTCAGTTGAACTGATTTGATATTTTTAAAAATGCGTCATTTCACTCATGTTTACAATCTTTCTTCCATATAGCAATTAATTTTACTAGAGAAAAATAAGCATTACATCAAAATAAATGAAAAATAAATAAACAATAATAATAATAAATTAAAATTATTTTAGAACTTATTCTCATTTGAAAAAAATCTACAAGTGAGCCAAAAAAATTATTAAAACTGGAAGAATTTATTTATGTGCTGAGAAAAAGGGGATGCAGATAAAATAAAAAAAAAAAAAAAACTTTTTATTTATATTAGTAATTTAAATAAAAACAAATTATTTAATAAGGAAAATTTGTATTTATTTAATTTTTTCTGGCAATATTTGACAGACTTTCTGTTGCGTATTGCCAAATTTGATTTAAATCATTGCATGACAAATTTTTTATTTTCTTATTTTTAAGTAATTAACAGTTTTGACATGTAAAATCATTTATTAAATTTAACTTAAATGCTTTACGCAAATTTAACTTGCGATTAACAATTACCTTTGATAGCAAACGCAACAACAATAGATTAAATACAATATTTACGAATCAAAAATGAGCCCTATGTAAAAACATCCCAATAAAAAATTATTTTAACTTATTTTGAATAGAAATAGTTAAATAATTAATCAGGTGCACAGAAAGGAACCTATAGGTAAACATGCCAATGCAAATTATTTTTATTTGTTTTGAGTAGAAATAGTTATACAAAATCAGGTGAATCAGGTGAATGTTTTTAATATGAGTGAGCACGAAAACAGCCCTTTTTTTTCTAATGAAGGTTTGTATTTTTATAGTTTGACACGAAACAATTGTTATTACTAACAATTCGTAGGTTTCAGAAAATAAGGGTGATTTGCTGACAAAGTTGTTAAAATTCAGGCGTTTAGAATATAATTCGCAGAGAAAGTGTGTAAGCTATTCTTCTTCTACTTTGTTACAGGTACGTAAACATTATGTTTTAAACTTTGAATATGACAAAAGAAAAATCAAAATAAAGAAACTTGAAAAAAAAAAAAAAAAAAAAGTATAATATTTATTTAGATTTCACTTTTTTGCTAATTCTTAAATTATCTCCTGTTAAATATTAACAATAAATAAATAAAAATAAAATTTTAATGAAAATTTCTTTTTTCAATGGAATTTTCCCCCTAAGTATACTAAATATTAGTCCAGGCAATTAGAGAATTCACACGGAAAAATTCATGGTGGTTCAAGAAATTGGGATGCTTTATTTACTTCGATTATTTGAATCCGAATTTTTTATTTCTTATCGAAAATTTCCCCTCCAATCCGTGTGTATCAAATCCTTATCCTCGAAAAATTATCTATTAAAAACTATCGCTTTTATTATTTTACAGAAAAAAATACTTAGAAATTCGAAAATGTGTAGAAAATATGCTACAGGTAAGATTTTTTTATGTAAGGTTATGGGGGAAATAATAGGAGAGAGAACCGAGTGTATTCTTACTCGCGTTATGCGGTTATTTCAAATCCGCAGTTGTTCTAGTTCAGTAAATATCACCCTAATTTAAAATGAATTTATTTCTAGAACTATATTCTGAATTTTTCAAGATAAAGTGTCTTAATGCATCAAGAATTATTAGCCCCGATTAATAGGGTTGGTTAGTTGTATGATTAAGGCCGATTGACTCCGTAAGTGTCCTAGGCCTATAGGGGAAATGCCCTCCGTGGGGGTCTTTCTAAGGAGTCCTAGCCCTTATTTACGCGAGTTTCGGAGGAAACCATGGAAAAATGCGAACGGCTAAATCGATGAGTGCGACCTGGGGTCGAACCCGGCACCTCCCATCTATCGGCTTTGAGCGCAGAACCGCTCGGCCGCTGGTGGGCCCCTCGATTAATTGGGAATATATGAATAAGGCATTTCGCTCAGAATTAGTAAAGGCCCCAAAGGTAATGAAAAATTCAAATCGTATAACGATAGCTCTGAGTCTGAAACTATACTACATTTATGATAATAAGCAGTTAAAATACAAACTGGGACTTTTTCATAATATATTACATTAAGATTTATTGCTACATAAGATTAAATTCAGACCTGCAGTTATCATGGTTGTACATTGAGTACAAGGTAGGAAAAAGGCTCTAGAGCTTATGAGACTAAAAGTATGATAAAATCGGAACAAAATAAATATTTTAATAATGTACACGTTGTGTACTATTTTACTAGGATTTAATTACCACACGGGGCATCAAGTCCAAGACTTTGTAATTAAATTATGAAAAAATTATAGAATAGCGCCCCCCATTGAGCTATGTATGCTGAAATTTAATAGACACCAGTTTATGTCAAACTGCAACTAAATAAAAGTTTTACGAAAATTCTGCTCATTAATTTTTGAATTAGAGCTGCTATGAAAGTTTTTTCGCGTACATAGACAGGCAGGCCTTTTCATAAATGATCAAATCCTCTTCAAGATCTTTCAAAACGTATAAATAAAATAAAAACTGGAAATCGAAATTTTTTATAAGTCCGATATATTTTTCTTATGAAAACAGAAGAAAGTAAAACTCTGGTATATAGTTTATTAAAAATTAAATAATCTGTGTGTCTCTCACGAGGCTTTCTCTTACCTTGCATTTCAAAGCTACACAGATAGATTTTATATTTAGACGTAAATAAATAAGGTAAGATAATGCAGTTCCATCTAGTTTAAAAATAAGCTAAAATCGGTTTACGGAGAGTTTATTTGAAATATAATATTGAGTGAGAGGATTAAAATGGGAGTTTAGGAGGCGGCATTCCCCGCTCCCCTCAACCCCCTGTTTAATTATAATGCCTACATTTATTAAAAAAAAAAAAAAAAAAAAAAAGAATCTACGCTGTTATCAATTAGCCTTGAAACTTGCAAATTATAATGAACTTTTAAAGTGGCAATCAAGAACCATGTTTCAAAATAAAAAAATTGAATTTCCTGCAGTTTTCTTTTCCTTTCTTTCTTTTTCTTTTTTTGGACGTTATGCTGAAAATTGATATAAAAAAAAGTAAAACGCTAAAAATTTCACTTTCGTGTTCAGGGCACCTCAAGACGTGATATTATACAAAATACGACAGTCAGCAAACAAACTTCAAAAAATACTCTATTTACAATATGGGCATTAAAAATTAATTTTTCTACCTGGACAGAGTTCGTCAACATAGTGAAATATAACAATGCATTTGAATCAATTACATTCAATCGAAGAAAAGTTTATCATAATTTTGGGGTGCTCTGTATACTAGCTACAAAACATATACATATTACGCTGTGTACTTAAATTTAATCTTGGATCAAAAACACTTTTCACAAAATGAAATACAATTCCAGCAATTTAAAACTGTAGCCCCAATGTATCCAAATACTTTGGGTAGCCCTGTATATGAATAATGAATGATATCCATATCACACGCCGCGCAAAATATGCTTTGTTGCATGAACAAAAAAAAAGTTTATTTCATTTTATTTTATTAAGACAATCTATAGATGTTATACTGTGTAAGAAATTTTGCCCGTAGACTTAATGTGTTTGAAATCTCTTGGATGGCCCTGTATACGAACTCTTTTCATGATCCCAATGAAAAGTTGAATGTAGCATTACTATATGATAAAAATATAAAATACCATCTTCCTACTACTATTTGTTCTTGGGATATGCTGTTAACACACATATACAGAGAGATAGATTAACCGCTATAAAAATATGTTTTTTAGATTCAGGGAACCTTATAACGTGTAAATACAAAAAAAATCTCTATTTCGAAAATTTGACCCTAAGACAATACTTTATCCTTTTCTAACATAAGGATAAGTAAGTAGGTAAATATTTGATGTGGAATTCACACGACCATCCCTTACCCTGAAATTTAATACGATAAATACAGATTAGAGATTAAGCAGTAAAATAACGAAAACTGTTATATAAACTGACATATATTTAAAACTTACTTATATTTTTAAAAAAATTCAAATTAGGTTTCGGAACAACTTTATTTGACAAATGCATTTGCGTGAGGGGTGGTGGGTACACACCCTTTCCCCCTCCCCTTGATTAATGTAACTACTTTTATATAGAATTCAAATTTATTGTCAAAATAAGTTCATTTAAAATTATTACAACTTTCTTATTCATTGTTTCTTGAAACGTACCAATCTTGTTTAAAATTTTCCAATAACAAGCATATCAACTTCAAGAAACGACTGAAATTATTTGTTTTAGAGTTATTCTGAAAAAAAACAGAGACAAATATCAAACACTGAAAACTTGACTTAAGTATACAAGAAACCCTGAAAATTGTGAATATATAAAAACAAGCGATGCATATTTATCTTAAAAAAAAAAAAAAAAAAAGAAAAGAAAAGAAAGAAATGTATTTATAATATGGGTATGAAGAATTAATTACAATTCCTGTCCAGTTTTCCTAGACCTGTTAAAATATTATGGTAAAGAACTTCCTCTAATTACATGCAATAAAAAAGAATGTTTCGCTTAATTATTGGCAACCCTGTATATCGTCTAGAAATTATGGACACACTATAAGTTGCACATAAATACAATCCTTTTTTAATAACACAAGTCATAACCTGAAATACGCTTCCTTAAATTTTCAAATATTGACCCATTATTTATATTTTAATTCTTTTGCGTAGACCTGTAAAAGAATGGTGAATGTTTTTCATGTACCATATTCTACATGAAACCTGCTTTAATGTCTAAATATATATATATATATATATATATGTATGTATTCATTTCATTTGGTTTAGTGCAGTGCAGCCTATAGATGTTAAACTCTACTTATATAGAATTACCCCCATATACGTAATGTATTTGACTTGTAAGATATCTACCGTCTTGGGTATCCATGTACATGAACCATTTTCTATATTGCAGTGAAAAGTTTATCTTTACACAGGGTTATCTTTACACATTGGTATGTTTTCAGAAAATAAAAAGCGTGTCAATGTATACAGTCTCACTAAAAGTTGTTTCTATGTAGGGCCTTTGTATCAGTTAAAACGAAATTTCTGTTCTGCATTGTATTCAGAAGTACAAAGAAAAATAATCCCGGTTCGTGAAATTGCAAACTTTTTGGAACATTTTTCTTAAAAACACCGGCTTTTCCGAAAGTGCTAGAAAGAATCCTTTTCTACTGCAACTTTACCTGACACAGTAACAGAGTTTTATACATAAGACTAAAAGGGAAATCGCTTTTTCATTGTTTAGGAGAGTTAGTGAAGCATTATCTATTTCTTCCACTAATATTCCTTTCCCTTCCCCAATACCGTTTACTTTGTGAAACATTCTCATCACAAGAGTAATATGAAAAAAAAAAAAAAAAAAAAAAAAAAAAAAAAAACTGTATATTAATAGATTTTAATTGTTTCTTTACGTACACAATAAATTAAACGTACAATTAAAATATATATTAAAAAAAAAAAAAAAAAAAAAAAAAAAAAAGAGAGAGAGAGAGAGAGAGAGAGAGAGAGTTCTACGTATTACAACTACGTATATTATATTTATTCTTGACCTCAACAATTTTTCAGAGTATAATTATATTAACAAAAATAATTTTATGCGATTAAACGCACAAAATTAATGTATATTCTATTTCGAATTAAATGAAAACTAGAAGAAAGAAATTATTGTTATTATTCTTTGAGAGATACCAGCGAGTTAAATATATTAACCAATTTTAGCGGTAAGATATAGATATATAGAAATTCCCATTAAGAAAATTCACTAACAGAGCAAGTAAAATATTGTTCATGTAACCGGTGCTTAGTTAAAAAATTGACGTACAATTAATATTTAAATTTGAAATCTTCTTTCTACACCATGCTATTAATAAACTAGTATTGTGCTTTAATTAATTTTTTAATGATGTGTAAGGGAGATTTAAATATAAATACATTTAACATATATAAAATGATTGTAATACACACGCAAAAGGAAAATTTCTATCCATTTTAAATATTTCGAAATTAAAATTAGATCAAAAATCACTTTAATTGGGTAAAAATTAATATTACTCCTGCAGAGGGAAATAATAAAATATATCGAAAGGAAAAATACGCTCACTTTTGTGTAGGTTAAGGTCAGTTGACTATGATAGGGTCATAGGCCTATGGGTGGAATGCGCGTTATGTGGGTCTTTCTTAGAGGTACTAACCTGTATTTACATGAGTTTTGAAGAAAACACGAAAAGGCACAGCCCCGTCTGCCAGCTTTGAGCACAGAACAGCTCGGCCACAAGACGGTCAAAGACTCACCCAGGAAAAATAATGTTAAAAAAAAAAAAAAATAGAACTTTCATAAATCATTCAAATTCTTTCTTGATTTGCAAATATGTTCAAGAGTATTATACAATTTCAATTTACCTTTTATGATATAATAACATTACTTACACTCTAATTACTTCCTCTTAGAATAAAAAATCGGTACAGTAGAGAACATAGGAGTGTTACATCTATGCAAATTACGATATTTATGGTTGTATTGAAATTTTACAAAAATACATGTACTTATTCTATAGAAATTTTTAATATAAAAGATTACTCGTATAAAATGAAATATTGTATAAAAATAATGGTATTTTTGAATGCCTTCTTGGCGTCTTAAGAGAAAATATATATGTGTGTGTGTATTGTATGTATGTATGTATGTATGTATATATGTATTTTTTTTTTTTTCTATAATCCACATAAACCATTTTTTTTCTAACTGTATATGTTACAAATGCATGAAAAATCCCAGGCTTGCATATTATTATGTAGATGGAAAGTGCAACAAGTGTTTTCAAGGAGCCGGGTACACATGGTTATCAGGTGCAATGAGTGCATGTGATTAACATTTGATTTACTTGTTGAAATAAAGAATATGTATATTGTAATCAGTGAATTGTTCTATTTATCAAGAAAAAAGTTAGTTTATGATTTTTTTTTTTTTTTCTGGGTACCCTTATTTTCAGAGAGGATTTTTTTTTTTTTTTTCAAGGGAGCTTTTTCCTTCCAAGGGAGCTTTTTCCAAGGGAGAATTTTTCCAGGGTGACTTTTTTTTATTTTATTTATTTATTTTTTTTTTTTTAGTGAAGGTCTTTCGGGATTCTAAAGATTAATTCCGAATAAAACATTGATTGGCATCGACAAGAAACTAACACAACTGCTTCTCGTATGAATAATTTTCGAGATAGAGATGTGACGTGTGTCTGACATTGAGGCAATTTATTTACATTCTTCAATGACGTAAACTGAAAATAGGTACTTTTCAAATTGCGTCACATTCCTTGCGTGGATTTGATATGCTGTTAAGAAATGTCTCTCATAGTCATAAAGTATAGATTAGATGCAATTCTATTAATAATATTAATTCCAGTAATTCTGTTTATACCATTTTTAATAGCAAATATGCTATAATAATCCTCAATGACACTTTCAACGAATGGAATATCATAATGCAATGCATTTAATTTAATTGCTTGATATGTTTGTTCACAATATCATTTTCTTGAGAAACTTGATTACTTAAACTTTAGAACGGGGTAACTAAATATAAATTCGAAGAGAAAAAAATAGAACTATTGCATTTTCTTTAATTACTTTCCAAGCAAACATTTATGTCAGGTTGGTTGGAGGATTTAAGACCGATTGACTCCGTGTGTGTCCTAGGCCTATAGGGGGAATGAACTCGATGGGGGTCTTTCTAATGAGTCGTAGCCCGTATTTACGCGAGTTTCGTATGAAACCATGGAAAACTCCGAATGGCTAGGTCGATTAGCGCGACCTCGGATCGAACCCGGCACCTCCCATCTACCAGCTTTGAGCGCCGAACCGCTCGGCCCATTTATATCAGGAAAGTATTGTAATTATGAAAAAATTGGATTTTTAGATTTTAGTATAATTTTACGTTTTAAGGTCTTCTAAGTTTATTTTTGCTGTTTTTACGGTGAGGTATACATGCAGGCGTGTGTCTGTTAGGGAACTCAATAAACGATTTGTTAGATTGAACCGAAAATTGCCAGGTACGTCGCCGTCGTATGAATTGTTTAGATTTTGACAAGTCTGCGGATTTATATTATTTATTTGTGCATTTATTGTTTATAGCGAAAAAAAAATAATAAAAATAAAAAATCATTATGTAGGTGCATGATTGAAATTATTGAAAGTGCGATGATGCGTAAACTACTTATTTGACTGAGCTGAAAGTTGGTAGGTATGTTAAAGGTTACATGAATTGTTTAGATTGAGTTTTCCGAACTGTATCGAAAGTAGGCGGACAGATAACTTATTTGCGTCGGTACATTTTTCTCTCTCAAATCAAATTACAACCTACTTGCCCCACTAAATTGAAATACCCTTTGACTTCATCGACATGAACAGATGCTTCATTATTTAATCTCTTTTAAAAAATATTAATACTTGTATGTTAACTTATTATTTAATCAAATTATAAAATTAAATTTGTTTCAAATTGAAATATCTATTAATTTCTTAAATTCAAATACGTAGTTTAATCTTAAGATTCTATAAAAACAACTTTTACATCTGATTTGTCAAATTGGGTATTTGAGAAATTTTATTTATAAAACTGTTATTTATAATTGTGATTAACATAATTTCTCAAGTGAAATGTTAAAGATACATAAATATGAAATATTTATATTTGTAATACAGTGATGAAATTATTTTTAATGGGGTGTTGTATTGACAAATTTGTACTCTCCCTTAGATTTCACGTCCGTTGGAAGGTAAGTTAAAAACTTAGATCGAAATGTCCAATTTGTCTGAAAATTTGAGTCACACTTACGGAAATAAGGTGTTTCGAATCATATTGAAAGGATAAAAGATGATTTATACTAATAGTGACCGCTGCAAAAATATCAACTCAAATTAATTTGTAAATATTAAACAATGCATGAAATAAACATTAAAAATTTTAAAATAATAATAATAGTAATAATAATAATAATTATTATTATTGTGACATAAAGCAAAACAATTTTTCTGCAAGTAAATTCTTATAACAATGTGCACTAGGTTGTTGTGGCAATTACATCTTTTTCTTATACAGTCTATATATCATCACCTCTTGCTTATTTAACTTGCACAAAAGTTAATTCTTATCTTATCTCAGTAAAGGTTTTACCTATGAAGTTTGGTGTGATTTTAATCAGTAGATTCTAAGACGTTGCAAACTGCAAAATCACAAAAGGCGCTGTTTACATTCAATTTAAAAAAAAAAAAAAAAAAAAAAAAAAAAAACATATGTTTTCCACAAAGGCTGTTTCACATATCAAATTTGGTGCATTTATTCTCTATATAAATTGAGATTTAGCATTCATATTCATTAGGTAAACTGCAACACAGCTTCGCCTCTTATCGGGCGATATGCACTCAAAATGGACGGGCAATATTGTTTCATTGTCGTCCTCTTATTTACTTAGTTTCGTGCAATTATATTAAATAGAATCTGAGATATATCCTTTCCGATTATGAGGAAAAAGGAAAAAAGCACGCCACCTATCTGCAGAAAAGCTTTCAAAGTTAATCAGTTTAATATTTCGCTATGAGCCCTCTCACTTACCGAATTTTGTTCAATTATACCGAATAGAACCTGAGGTGTAACCTTCTCTTATACGGATGAAATCGCACATTATCAGCTATACCTATACCTGTTCAGCGATTCACCAGAAAAGTATCTGCACCGAAAGTTGATAGGCCCTAATTTCTGTCAAGGTGCAACTGCATGCAAATTTTTCTGAAACTCTGTGCAGTATTTTCTGAAATGTAGTTTCTACAAAATTTTTGTCACACACATTAACAGACAGATATTTTCTAAAAATTATAAAATCGTGTTCAGGATTTCTGAAATCGTGTTAATCAGTCGAAAAGCGGAAGTCGAAAATTTTTACGAATCTAATACTTCTTTCTACTGAATATAGCAGAAGTAAAAATGTTTAAAAATCCCGATGGCACCGTATATTTTTTGGTTTTGCACATTTTTGTATTCTATAATGTGATTATTATTATCTTTTCTATTTTTCTGTATAATAATATCACACATGAAAAGTATGTTTTTTAAATTACTATGTTGTTAATTTTAATTATTAAACAGAAGATCGTACATAATGTGAATACTCTAATTACTTAAAAAAAAAAGGGGGGGGGAAACACGGATTTTATTTTTCTAAAATTTCGAATTAAGCATTTTACTTTCAATATTTTTATAGACGGTTGGTTTCCATGTTAAAAAATGGCGACATACCCTGGTGAGATAAGAAGTGAGGGACACAATCAGATTATCAATTTTAGAGGGGGGAAGGGTGTAGTGCAATTCAAACATAAGCGTTGAAATTAAAGTGAGAGGTGCGCAATTAGATTGTCTCCGTTTTCGATGGGTATAGGGATTAGACTTCTACAGGAACTCTAAGAATAATTTTTTTATCATTTATTGACTGTGGAGTGTGGGCTCAAAAAATAAGAAGTGCGATATCTTCTAAACGCCTTAATGGGTTGAACTAAAATTTGGTATATATATGTTATAAGTCACCATCACACAATTTATATGGATCTTGATGATCACAGAACTTAAAGATCTTTTCATGGTTAAAATGAAAAATACTTTATAATTATGAGTCGCAAACTCAAATTATTTACAACGTGTTTCCGTCTAAAATCCATATTTAAATAAGGTATAAATCAGTAGGCACGTTATTGGTTAAGAATGACAGTTCTTTTCAACTGAGAGGCAAAAAAGAATTTTTATATATTAAGGTCTACGGGATAAAGCTATTTATGATTCAATTTTTATTAAAATCACAATCAACTGATTTGAAGAAAATCATATTTAGTGAAATTTTATTTTTCCGACTGCGTGAAAATAATGCCTGGACCGGGAGTCGAACCCCGGACCTTTGACTTACAAGGTCAAGGCTCTACCAATTGAGCTATCCAGGCCGACAACCGGTCAGCATTACTCACTCAGACAACCTTAAGGCAGAAACATCTGGTCTATCATTTAGATAGCTCAACAGAAATAAGCCGCAGGTAAAGGAAAACACCATTAAACAATGGGAAAAAAATACAATTTTTATTAAAATCACAATCAACTGATTGGAAGAAAATCATATTTAAGGTTGTCTGAGTGAGTAATGCTGACCGGTTGTCGGCCTGGATAGCTCAATTGGTAGAGCCTTGACCTTGTAAGTCAGAGATCCGGGGTTCGACTCCCGGTCCAGGCATTATTTTCACTCAGTCGGAAAAATAAAATTTCATTAAATATTTATGATTCGTTTTAATACTGTCAAACTATTAAAAACGCATAACAAAATGATTAATAACAATAATAAGATAAATGTTGAATATGGCAAATTTACTGTTTATTGGTCTTTCATTGAAACGGATAGAAAAAATGTGAATCCTTTAAAAATGACATATAACTTGGGGAAAAATACTACCCTAATACGATTTTTCCTTTTGTTTATTTTGCGGTTTCTCTGATTTAAATTTATTTAAGTAACTCTTAATTACTAGAATTTCCAGAACGTCAAGCGAAGTCACTTCAGATTTTTCCTGGAAATGGTGTTCAAATATTCTATTTGCAGAGTTAATTTTGGTAAAAAAAATTATCATTTAGTGAATTAATTTAAATCTCTAAATATTTTTATTCAGTTTATCAGAAACTGTTATTTAATTTTGCATTTGCATATTGGTTAGTAATTTCATTTATGGTTTTCTCGTATTCATTTTATCAGAAATAATTATTGAACTTCGCATGTGTATATCGGTTTCATTTATGGATTTCTAATACTCAAACTCAACCCGTTTCTTTCATATCCCGAAGTGATTTTGAAATAGAAAATATTTTAGAAAATTATATGCAATAAAATCCGAACTGTTTCTATTTTACCTTTTTAGAAAAATAATAGTTTAAAAAACAACAGATAATTTTTTTTTCTTTGGGTTTGGGGGGGGGGGGATTAGAAAAGTTCGCTTTATCTACTATTAGTTATATATATATATATATTAATCTGTTTCAAATGTAGTAAGTACAGTCATTTAGAGACGACGCTAATCTATATGCATGTTTATAATATTAATGATTTTTTTCTTTCATTTGTAATAAATTTTTATTGAGAAGATTTAATTGCTTTTCGAGAAATATGAATCGCTTTGAAACAAGTTTTATACATATATGATTCAGTTATAACATGTAGCTAGATTACGCATAGCTGTAACCTAAATACCATTCAGCAACATTAATTTTACTGCCTAATAAATAACACATTCTAAAGATTACACATACACACAGAAGCATGTATATTTTTGGCCATTTATATTTGATGTAAAAATACAACTTTTTTTTTTCCCCAAGTATTTTATTCATATGAATGCACTGCTTATCATGACACCTTCTATATTATGGTCTTGGTCAAGAATTCAGGAAATCTAAAGTATTATTCATAATTTCATTTAAAGGAACACATTTAACGCATATTGAAATTTAAGATGACCACAAATGAATATTCTATATTTAGAAGCAAGTTCAAATTTTTGCGTTACTTATAATTTATTATTGATCTTTTCATTTTTTATTAATCTTGATAGATTTTTCATTACATATTATTATAATTATTATTATTTTATTGTTGTTGTTGTTGTTGTTATCTTCTTTGAAAAATATTTTAACAATATTTTCTTTAAACGAGAAAATTAAAATAATATAATACAGATAAACAACATTTTTAAATTAATATTAGTGTTTCCCTATATTTTAACTTTTAAAATTTAATTTCAAAATATTATATTTTTTTATCAGTTTTATTAGTGTCCTAATACCCGAATTTGAAAGAAAATACAATGCTATTTTAAACAAAATTAATATATAAATATATATAAATATACACTTTTTTTAATTAAAATATATAAGCTGTAACATATATATATTTCATTTTCAGTATAACAAAACAAAATTAGTTCCCATCTCATAAGAGTAAGATTTTCAATTGCACTTCTTATCTGCAATGCATGTGTCGTTACTTTAGAAAAAGGAAAACTATTTGGAATTTTACCTATTGTAAGTTTATCGATATCTCAATAGACACGCGTCAACAGCTCATCTTTATTTTTTGCCGAAAGTTCAACCCCTTGTCAATCACCCAAACCTGCAGGGGGGAAACGATACCTGGGAGAAGCCGTCTTTAACGGTTTAGGAGAAGAAATTCTAGTTAAAGATAAACCGTCTGCAACGGATGAGGGGGAAAAGCCGCCTGCAACGGTCTAGCGACAGAAAACAGAAGCGGAAAAAGCCGCCTGCAACGGTTATAGGGTTAAATATAAAATTTCAAAATAAAGATATCATGATTCAAATATAAATGTAATATATTTGAAAAAATGAAATTTAATCTAAAAGTTTCTTTTAAAAATTCTGCTTTTCTTTTTGACAACCTTGAATTTTATTTATTTAATAAGTTATCCCCTGAAAATCTGTTTGGTCTATAATTCAATATTTAAAAAATTAACTTTTGAATGAAATGAACATTAATAATTACCGAGCGAGCTGAGTAGATTCATAAAAGTATATACTATTGGCAGCAAAATTATTCGAGCGCTAGCAACAATTCCTATATGAAAAAAGTACGCTTAATACTGTTTTATTAAATAAATCCTTGTTGAATTATGTTCTTAGACTGCCTAAAAACATGACTCGACAAGGATTTATTTAATAAAGCAGTACTAAGTGTACTTTTTATATAAGAATTATTGCTAGCGGTCGAATAATTTTGCTGCCGACAGTAATAGGCTGAAAGTTTTCTGATAATTTCTTTTCGGCCATTTTTTTTTTTTTTTTTTTTTTAATACTTTATTTTCTGTGATTAACAATATTTAAAATAGTAATTTTTTAAACAAACAAAAGTAAAGGCATAATGACTTGGGCTATTATTATAAGTTTTTTTTATTATTATTAAATATACATATTAAAAATTAGAAAAAAAGAAAAAAGAAGTATATATATATATATATAATTATGTTTTTTGTATTTCTTAAGCAGTGAGTAGTTCTTTTAAGTGAGTAAATTTTGATCCCAGAAAGATGATTTATCAACCTAAGAAAAATGGTATATTATCAGAATGCTCTTGTAGAGTACAGATTCCAGCCTTTTTGAATACGATTCTAGAAAACTGAAAAATAATAACTTTTTATTTGTATTGTGCTTGAGGAGATTATGTATAATAACCTAGTTCCAAAGTTTTTTTCGTCGTTGAAATGATGCTACTTTTAAATGCTGAGGGCCACGGTTTGGAAACTATTCATGTACACTAAGCGACAAAAAAAAAAAAAAAAAAAAAAAAAAGCCGCACTTGGATATTTTCTTTTCGCCTTCTACAACCTCCAATTTTATCGTTTAAAATGCAAATTTTCGAACAGATTTTATTATGTCGTCCTCCACATACACTTTAGCTTTGAGTCCAGTGTTAAAAACAAAATGCAATTGTCAGGAAAATTGTAATTTTAGACATTATTTCGAAAATGGTAAGAATAAGACAGTTAACGATGCCACAAAAAGGAATAATTTTTGAAGGAAAATCAAAAAATATTTTAATACGTGAGATGGCAAATTAATTAAATGTTAACGAAATATTGGTAAAAGGGTTTTTAACAAGATATAACATTTTTTAGCCGTTTCAACCGGAAATTTGGTTTTAAGCGGCCATGTTGCTCATCCAAGCGAGATGACAATAAGTTAAAAAGCTATTCCTTATAAAATCGGTTTGTAGAACATTTAGAACATAAAAGAGACTCAGAAAAAGTGTTTAGCAGCATAATTTCTTTAACTACAGTGTAGCAACTATTAAACAAATCACATTTAAATGGCAGAAAATTTAAAAAAATTCCATTCTTAGTGAAGAGAATTGGGAAAGCAAGACCACAGAAGAGTGAAAAAATTAAAAAATGGTTAGTTAATTATTGGGCTGAACTGGTTCTCTCTGATGAGTCAAGTTTAACTTATTTCGAGTTAAAGAAAACAAGCAGATCTGACAACGAAAATTTGACCGACTTAATGAAAATCGCACTTTTAAAACAGTGACACATTTTCCGTACATTATGATACGGAGGTGCATAACTTTTCAAACAGTCGGGCAAATTTTTATGCTCAAAGGATCAATTAACTCGAAATAAAACACAGTCTTTATAAAAGTGGTGCCTGACCGACTATTTTGGAGGTATCTTGGACATTTCCACAAACAGCATTTCCAGATGATAATGCACCTTGCTATACAGTGTCCGTGGTGCGTTTATTTGATTCAAATTGTTGAAATTACCTATCCATCGCCCTGAGCACCTATAATACTGAAAATAATAACATCTTTTTTCACTCTAAGTTAAATTCCACAAAGAATATCATAGAATATCTTTTTTATTAGACCTCGAAATAGTCCTAATATAGCAGTCCTAATGAACTAGCAGTCCTAATGGCGAAACTGGTAGACGGGAAGTGCCGGGTTTGATCCTAGGCCGCACTTTGACCTAGCTGTTCAAGATTTTCCATTTTGTTTTATTAACTTGCTTAAATATGGGCTAAAACCACACCATACAGTCCAAGCCTAGTCAACTGGCTTTAGGTCTGACACTTACACCATCATTAAAACAGTGAACAGAAATAATTTCAGCATATTTCGAAATTTTTTTAGTTTTACAGGATTTTGACAAACTAAAATTATTTTGTAATTATTTTCATGCAAAATGATTATCAAAAGAATGAAATTTTTCTGATTATCCTTAATTTATATATCTAAAAAAGAAATTACTAAAATACTCATTTTTTTTTTTCTTTTAAATTTCTTCTTATTAAAATATTCACAGTTATTGCAATAAACAATTTTATGCTTTTCCAAATACGATTTTCAGTTTATATATTATTATTATTACATCCTTACAAAACTGTAAATTTGAACATCCAGTTCATGCACACTATTAGTATGAATGGTGTTGCTTAAAATATTTAGGTTCAGATACGTTAAAATAAAAGTAGGAACAAGAAAGGAAGTAAAATACAGAAATCTCACAGGTGAAGCAAAAACCTAGAATTCAAGAATACTAGAATACAAAATTCAGAATCCGCTCGAAATGTTTTGTCTATAAAAAGGCGGGGGAGAGGGGAGAGGATTCGAAATTTGCAGCCTACAGCTCTGGCAGAACTAGAAAAAATTATTTGTGATATTTGGCACAGTGAAATTTCTGAAATTTATATTAAAATATTGTATAAAACTATGCCATTGCGCATTAAAGCAGTAGTTCCATATAAAGGTGGAATTAACCCAATGCAGAATACGTATTTTTAACAAAAAATTGCTTAGATCTAACAAATAAATTATTTTATTTCATATATTAAAATATAACTTGTTTATTTCATAAAATAAATAATAATAGAATACAAAGTGTATGGTTATTGCATTATGTTCAAAAAGAAAATTTTATGCAGATTTTTAAAAAGTATTTCGTAGAGTGTAATAAAGCGAATTATTAAATCGAAAATGTAGACAGCTATAATTTCGTACCTTTGATATTATGCAAACATGATAGTTTTATTTGTTTCACCCTTTTATCTTAAAGTTATTGCAAATCAAAAAGGTATACTTCATTTTTTCTGCAGTACGGCTTTTTTTTTTTTTTTTTTTTTTTTTTTTTTTGTCGCTTAGTGTATCTTCTGAATACACATGTATACCGAAAGTTTCAAAAATATTGTATGCACACACACATATATATAAGAAAAAAAAAAAAGTTATAGTATTTTTTTTTTTTTTTTTTTTTTTTAGAAATGGATCTTTCTTGCTTTTTTTATTGCAAAATCATTGATATTTTTCTTCTTTTCATTTATCAAAATATACAATCTGAATGTAAAAAGTAATGTTTAGCGTTTGCGTTTGTTAACCATGTTCCTAAATGAGAATTTTGGTAATTACATATATTTTACTCTCATCCCCATGGACAGCGGCCAATGGACATTGCACAGATTAGATTGGGCTCACTGCTTGCGAGATAAGCAAAGCACCAAATGAGATGCAGACCCCCCATCTGTTTCTTTTTTAGATGAATACTGACTATGGTGGCTAACGATGAGCAGCGATTACTCTTTCAAGTTTCGATGTGTTTCATCCTTTCACTTGACCAAACATTTTTAGCAGAAATACTACACAACCCACAACACCTTTTGATCTGCATAAAAGATAATAGTTTATTGATTGTACTCCCGTTTCTGCTCCGGAGTTAGAATAATGAATTACTGACATGAACCTTCAGTCATTGTATTTGATTTATTTGATTTTAGGAATGAATTGATTGAAATTTTAAATAGATACAACACAGTAAATAAAACTTTCTTTAATTAAAACTTTTGCTTCTTGAAAAAAGAAAAAAATGGAAAGCATTGAAGACTAATTTAAAATATACTATATCAACAATATTTTAATTAGATCATTTTCTGAAATTTAAGAGGTTAAAGAAATGGAAAAAAAAAAAAAAAAAAAAAAAAAAAAAAAAACAGGAAAACCTAAACGTCTAGGCCGATGAACCTGATCTAGGTTTGAACCCGACATATCCTATCTACCAGCTTCTAGAGGAGAACATCTCAGCTACTGACAGGAGCCATATATATATTTTTTACTAATTTATTGTGCAAGTTACATATGATTTACTTTTGATTTCAAAGTATAGATACATAAAAATTTATGGAAACTAAACAAAATTTTTGATTATTATCTTCTACACAACTCAGAGAATCACTATTGTTAAACTAAACATATATTTAATTCCTTGTGCTTGCAAAAAATCAATACTAGAACTAGATAATGAAACACTATTTAGAAGTATGAATAATTATAAACATGTACGTTTTGACTTTTTTTTAAAAATCTGATTGAAAGAATTAAATGAAGGTATATTCATTTTTCAAACACGGCAATACCATATTGTTACGGGTGTATCTTTCAGGCAACTCTACAAATTAGAATATTTGTTATTAAACTAATATATAGAGAAAAAAAAAAAGTTGCTGAACTATATAGAAATTCTAGTTTTTTCTGCGATTTTTTAAGATATGTTAATATTTGTTAATACTTAGCTATTTTTATTACGATTGATTAATATTTAAAAGCAAAAAAAAAAAAAAAAACTTTCGTTTTGGTTTTATAAGATTTTTGATTTGTTAGAAAAATATATTTTATACAATCATATATCGACATTCGAATATAGCGGAGAAAAAAAAAAAATCTGAGAGGAGGGATATTCAAAGTATATTTTATAATTGAAACTTTTTTTTTTTCAAATACATATTACAGATATATATATATATATATATTGAAAACCTTTTCAAACATTGAATAGACAAAAACAATAAACTTTGAAAAAGATAAAACAGAAAAATTCAAAAAGAGATTGCGACCCAGACAGCACATCGCTTCCCCAGGATATCTTCAAGATGTCCTCTGGATGAAAAGGCATCCCAGAAACGTCCTTAAGATGTACTGTGGATAAGTTAAGCCTAACTGTGCTGTTAGGGGACAATCAATCATCCAGAAATTGAAACATACAAATTCATTACTTTTTCAAGGGTGTAGAATGAATGTTGCATGTAAAGTGGGTGTTATTTCTGTCTTGTTGTATGCAAATTGCTAAATATTTACAACAAGCTACACCCAATAACACCACCAAAAAAGAGAAAATTAAAACTGAAAATATATGTGAAAACCAGATAAAAATCATATTTTAATTCATGCAGCATATTCAATATTATTAATGGAAATAATAATAAAAATAGTTAAATGAAATACTATTAATAATTAATAAAACTAAAGTATAACATACATTACACATTAAAAAACTTGTATGAGTAGCTTGCACTCTTGCACATATATCTTTTTTTTTTTTTTTTTTTTTTTTTTTTTTTCAGAAAACTTTTGTTGCATTAGATTAAATGAAAAATCCTCCCATCCTGTGCAATATTTTCTCCTATTGCTCCAGATTATACATTTAGATAACTTCATTTCTCAATTAAATAAAAAATTTCAAGTTAAGTTTTGTCTAAAAATAAAATCCTATTTTCTATAAATTTTAGGCATATTTTTAATTAAACCCTAGTGAATTTCTATTATTATTATTATTATTAATGTCTTCTCATCTTGCGTACGTGTAAAAAGAAAAAAATGGTCACTGTATATTTCACGATGCTTTAAATTTTCCTCTAAAATTTTATAAATGAAATTCAGTGTTTTATTATTATTTTTTACTTGTGATTTTTACTTCATACTTTCTCAACAATTTTGCATTTTTAGTAAATCTTTATCTTGCATTGCATCTATGTAACTTTTTATCAATATCCGGCCAGTTATAGTTCTTGTGCATTTATTTGGTCGCTCTCATCCCAATTAGAAGCCCACCAGCGGCTGAGCGGTTCTGCGCTCATAGCTGGTAGACATGAGGTGCCGGGTTCGATCCTAGGTCGCACTCGTCGATCTATCCGTTCGGAGTCTTTCGTGGTTTTCTACGAAACTTGTGTAAATACGGGCTACGACTCCTTAGAAAAACCTCCACATAAGGCATTCCCTTTCCGGCCTTGGACCCTAGTACAGCCAATCGGCCTTATTCCCAAACACCAAAAACGTCCTTCCAATTAGAAATTTCTTTGAATATATCAGGTTGGATACGTGCAGTGTAACGAGTTGACTAGAAACTTTCGAAGGAAGTTCTGCACATACGAAATATTTTTCCTATTCTACTCGGAATTCTTTGGCCTTGTTCCTTCGTTTTATTTATTTTATTTTATTTTATTTTTTTGACTGATTGCGAAATTTTCCTAGCAACAGTTTACCCACTCAATTCTGAGTAGTTGATACTAATGGTTTTCCAAATGTGAAATGCGTTAAAGAAACGATTAAAGAAAAGGAAATGAGGCTTCCTTATTATTCCACATCTTATTTGTCTATGAGTAATACCCTTCCTGCATCTACTTCCAGAGGCAGCACTTAGCCCCCCCCCCCAGGTAAAAACATAGGTAAAAATAATATCGCTCCCCTATCCCTTTTAGGACCTAAGTCTCGCCGCAACGCGGGCTCATTATCGCCGCTAGTATTTACGACTGCTAAGCGGTTCTTATATAAATTTCTTGTTCCTTTTTCCATGTTTTTAGAATTGTGGAAAGTACATACTTTTTAAGAAGAAAAAAAAGTGAAACTTCATATTTTAAAATTTAGATTTTTGTCACTTCTGTTCTGTTTGTACCCCCCCCCCCCCCAACTCCCGGGCCCCTGGGCAGTTGTTCCCTGTGCCCCCCCCCCCCCGTCAACGGCCCTGTCTATGAGAGACATGTGGCTAGTTTAAAAATAATTTTTACACTACAGAACAGTGTCGTATGACAGCTATCACATTCATATACAGTGTTTCCATTAGAATATACCCATAAAACTTTCACTGCAATAAACAATCATCACTTCATTGTAGATCTGTCACACATGAACCTTAAAAAAAACTAAATTACACTACGAACCCCTATATTCTTCATTTCTATTACAGCATTACATTTTTATGTTCTTATTTTATTTTTCAACTGTAGGTGAAGAAGTTTCACAAAAACTATCTTTAAAACTTTATTTGTAAAAGGAAAGTATAAAGTAGACTGTTTTTTATGTAGCCCTCTACATAATCTAAAATTACATGCTCCTCCCCCATTCCCCCCAAATAATAATAAAAATAAAAGAGTAGCATTACAGAATTTTTTCATTAAGTAATTTCTATGGAATCCCATAACGTAATTGAAAATTACGTAATTGAATTTTATTTTGGGAGACTGTAAACAATCATAAGTACTTACTTTGTCGTATTCTTAGAAAAAAAGTAGGTGTATTTTGTAAATATGAATAATTTATGACAATTTCTTTACGTTGTACAGAGTGTAAAGTTATCAATATATACTTTAAAGGAATGCCCTCTCTCAGATGATAGCGATTCAAAATTCTATTGTGAGTTTATGCATACGATAACGTTTGCTCTATTCCTGTCATTTTCAAAAATATTAACGGAAAATTAAAGCAGGAGCACACGGAGAGACAAAATCTTAAGTACTTTGTTGGAAAGTGTTAATAAAGATTATTTTTAGATTACATTTCTAAGTAGTGTTTTTTTTTTTTTTTTTTTTTTTTTTATTCAAAGAGCCTAATTTCTGAATTTTTTTTTTTTTTTTTTTTTTTTTTTTTTCTTTTCTAAATAAAAGTAATATGATGCAGTATTCCAGGGAAAAGAAACAAATATTTGCGACTCCTTATATTTTCTGGCCTAGTGTGACCGCACTTTTCGCATCTGTCTAACTAAGCATGGCCCTGCATGTTTGCCTAACCATTCGAGTTTTTCATGGTTTTCTCCGAAGTTCGCCTGAAGATATTTCAATAGATATGCAAGGAGGATGTCGCACGCAGATGTAGATTTGCGCAAAGAATTGGCATTAATCTACATATTGACGCATGCATTTCTTTTTTTTTTTTTTTTTTTCAGAACGAAAAACGAAACCTAGCATTAATATTGAAACTAAATTACAAGTCATCGAAAATAACAAATTAGCTTTTAAGAAACTTAAACTTCAACCAAAATCGTGTAAAGTTAGTAGTGCTTGATAATATATTGGTGTATTGATACTAACGAATTTAATCGAAGAATGAATTTCAAATAAAACAAATTTTTTAACCTTTCATATTTCATTTACATTATCAACCAGACCCACTAATGACTGAGTTGATCTACTAACAAATCTGGTAAATGTAAGGTGTCATGTTCAAACAGAAGTAGCATTCATTGTTACAGCCATTCGGATTTTTTCGTGATTTTCTCCAAAACTTGCATGAATAGGAACAAAGAACCATTAGAAAGACCATCCACGGAAAGTATTTTCTCATCGTTTAATTTGAAAATTCTATAACAATAATTTTGAAAATAAAATGATATAAATTTCAAACCGTTTAGAAATTAGAATAAAGAAAGAAAGGAAAAAAAAAAAAAAAAAAAATATATATATATATATATATATATACATATTTGTAAACTAAATGTTTTATAAAGTGTCATCATGAAGGCAAATACGTTAAATTTGATGAGTAAACTACGCGTGCGTACAGATGGAATAATTACAGATGTGTATGTACAGTGTTTGAAAATGTTTGTAATCTATGCGCCGCATATTTATTTTCACTGTTGTTCTCGTTTATTTTTCGAAAGAAGGTAATGGCACCTCAGCATTTTATATGCGTAAAAATAAATAAATAAATAAAAAAAGAATAATAATAAAAAAAAATTGTGAATGTGAAAACTATAAAAAAAACTGTGAAAAAAATGTGATGGTGAATTTCGAAACGTCAGCAAATAATGGAGTAATATTTCTCGAAATATTTTCTACCCATACACCAATTGTTAATATTTCATTCGAGTTTTCCGTCTTATTAAGTGAAAAAATTTACTTTATAATTACTGATATTTATAAATTCAATTTATAAGAACTAAATCAATCATATATTCTATGAGTTAAAATGGTGATTTATGACATTTATTTATATGTATGTATGTATTAATAGGTGCTTTTATAATATATATATATAAATTCATTCTTATTGGTCTATGTGGTTTCAGTGATATTGTATCTGTTGCTTAGCTTTTATGTATAATAACCGATTATTATTTATATATGTATATATTCAAATATAAAAATTCAAGTATTTTAAAGTTTTATTTTAAATTAAAATTCATTAAAATCGATATTAAAAATGGATTTGTTTTTAATTTCTGAATGTATAAGAAGTTTCTAATTTCTTGAAGAAAAAAAAAAGTTCTTGGGATGTCGTGTATACATGCTAATTAACAAGCACACAAACGAGCCAAAAAACTGAAACCATATCAGTTTTATGATTTTTAAATTCCTCACACCACCTCAAAGCATGTAGAAATCTTAAAAAAAACCCAGGATGAAAATTTTTATGACTGTCTAATATCTTCATAGCTACAATATGATGAGTAATGAAAAAGGGCACATATTGATAACTATTTTATTTCATTTTATTTCATTTTATTTTTTAAATGCAGATTGCTTTAAAAAATGCACTACGACAAAAATTTAAAAAGATATTTGATTTATTTACACAATGAAATAATTTATTATTATAAAAGACAACTTTTGCTCGATATCGCGTATTAAAAATATGAAAGTAATAAACTATCTGTGTTTTAGGTAATTTTTAGTTTTTTTTTTTTTTTTTTTTTTTTTCTTCATATTTTATCCTGGATTAATTGATATGATACAAGACAAAATATGTTAACTGATCGAAAAAAAATAGATTAGGCATAATGTTTAATATTGCTTTTCTAGCTATTACGTACCTTAACTTTTATTACGTAATTTTAAAGTAATATATATATATATTTTTTTTTTCGTTTCAATTTTTTTTTCACTCAAAGTAATAATAATAATATTAATATAAATATATATATATATATATATAAATGATAGATATTGTAATAAATTTTGACTTTAAAATTATAGCATTTAATAGATACACGCTAAAACCAACACAACAAAAATAAAACTGATTGTAACACAGTGCAAAAACTAGCACAGAAATGTTGCAATTCATATAGATCCAGTAAGAGTCAAAACCAATTTAAATTAATTACACCCACATGAGTAAAAGGACGTATTGACGTACAAAATGGATGACGGAACTCATTAAAAGTCTTAAAAGTGATTCAGGAATTAAGAATCCAGTTCAAAAGTAAAAAAAAAAAAATAATAAATAATAAATAAAGGACCACAGGAATATTAATTGGAATAAAAAATGCTTAAAATTAGAAGTATTATCGGGTCAGGAATCATGTACTTCTTTAAAGCAGAGAGAGAGCTGCAAGATTTCGTAAAACAATATAGCTAAGAATAGCAAAGATATATTGTTCAATATATATGTATCGAAAACCTTTTCAAACATTGCATTATATATATATATATTAGAGGGTGGTAGGGGACAATTATAATACATTTTCAAAAATAATAAGAATGATATATATAGAACAGAATTGAAAAGAAAAATAGGGTATTTCCTAATAAAAGACAACTTTCCTCATTGTTATGTATTAAGAATTTGAAAGCAATGCAAAAATCACTTTAATTAATTTAATTAGTTATTTAAAAAAATATTGTGGGTATTGCACGCTTGGCAATCTTTTCTCGCTCATACGTATTAAAAATCTGAAAATAATAGTAATAATAGTAATAGTAATAATATTTTTGCTACATCTAAACGGAAATAGAAGAAACAATTTTAAAAACTGAAAGTTATTAAAAAGCCGATTTTTTCATTTATGAAGAAGATTGCACAATTTTTCCGGGAGACTTTTCCGCGTAACATTGTTTCAGTGATTTCTTTTTTTTCGGTTAACAATCCCCCCCCCTCTCTCTCTCTCTCTAATAAAAGTTAGAGAGACATAAATATAAAGAAGCAGCCGATAAAGATAACTTTTGAAAAAAAATAAAAAATTCTGAAAGAAACGGCTAATTTATGTAATAATAATTTCGTCCAGTTTTATGAAAGTAACCCTTCTGTAAGAAATATACAGACAAGCGTACATATGCATATGTCTTCTTTTAAAATTCTTAATCAGAATCCTCTGTTTTATCTTTATCTATAAAATTTTTCTCTTCTCTCTGAATCTCATCACTCACCAAACCGAGGGATTACCTTTCACCTCACTGACCCCTAGCATTTTTCTTATCATTTCACAACCTGTTTAACGAAACTGTTTTCAATAACTAAACAGGATGGCGCGCATACTTAAAGGAAAGAGAAAACATTACTTTAAAACATGCGATGTAGAATGTAGTTTACAATACTACGAGGGGGGAGGATGAGGACTCCTCAACAAATTCTAAACGAGGATTTTTCATTTGCGTATAATTTCCAAAGAAATAAAAAAATAAACTTAAAATTTGAAGGGCATGTCCATTATCGAATATTGATCAAATTTTACATAAGTTTACCGTAAATACTTCTTTTTTTGTTTTGTTTTAATAATAATTATTCATTTTTCTCTAAAGTAAGCTTTGGAAAAAATAAAAAATTTCAACAATAAAAAAGAAAAAAGTATCGAAAAAGGGTGTTAAGGATTCATTACAGATAGATAAAGATGCCTTTGCCTTCGAATGTTAAACTTAATCCCGATTTTTCTTTCAGTTTTTTTTTTTTTACTTTTACAACAGATATTTTGAAAATATATGACGCTGATCGGCATGAAAATTGCCTCTGACACCATTTCAGCGTATTCTTATGCAAAATAACCTCCTGAATCCGAATATGACCACCATTTTGCCCAATCACCCACCATTTTCTAGATACACCCCCCTCCCTCATTTTTATCATTGTTTGGTAATTTTATATCCATCAGTTTGATTTGGAGAGGACCGATGATTATTTTAAACGTTAAATGTCTTCTGACCTAAAGAGCTACAGAGGTAGAAAGTTCTAAAACACGAACATTTGTAGTAAGGAGGAAATTTGAGGGGCTTTGTGCTCAGAAAACAAAAGAAAATCAGTAAAAACAATCGGTTTCTATTTCTTTTTCGCAATATTTCTCTTATTTTTTTACATATTCCAGCTTCCCGTTTGCCATTTTCTTACCAAAACACCCAAAATAATAAAAATTATACAATGAAATTTTTTTTCAAAATGTTGGTGAGTGGAGTAAAGTTTCAAAGCCCCCGCAAGAAAGTTTGACTGATTCACTGTACGACGTTTGCTTTCAATAACTCCCACGTTAAATGTTTTGGGCAGTAAATCAGAACAGTAAAATCTCTTGCTTTGACACATGTTAAAGGTTATTTTTCTTGTAGTCGTTAGTCATTGTCTACCTTTAGTACAAGTTTTGCGATAAGAGAGTGAACTTCGGTGTTCTTGACGGTGGTGATTTTACCACGTGTCAAAGGAGGATATTTTACTGTTCATGTTTTACTGCCCAAAACATTTAAGGTGGGAATTACTGAAAGCAAACATCACGTCGAAGAGTGAATCAGTCAATTTTTCTTGCGAAGGCTTTGAGATTTTACTCCACTCACCAACATTTTGAAAAAATTTCACTGCATAATTTTTATTATTTGGGGTGTTTTGGTAAGAAAATGAGAAACTGGAAGCTGGAATATGTAAAAAATAAAACAAATATTGAGAAAAATAAAAAAAATAAAAGAAACAGAAACAGATTGTTTTTATGGATTTTCTTTTGTTTTCTGGGCACAAATCCCCTCAAATTTCCTCCTGGGCCCTCTTCACTTAAAAAAAATTCCGATGCCGGCTGAAAACAGATAAAAAGTGTCCCACGTGGTTTTGACAGGAGGTGGAGAAGATTGACAGATTCACTGACGAATCATTGACTTTTTGGAAGAATAAATCAAAAATCAGCCACGTCCTTATTGCGGTTTCATCGAAGCTTTGTTTTGTTTTGATTCTTTCTTTCTTTTTTTTTATTTTTGTGTTTCTTTTTTTATTTTTTATTTTTTATTTTTTTTTATTTTCCATTTTCACATGGCATCAAATAACTTTGCTCATTTATTCTAATCTATTTATATGTATTTTAATAGAGTAGCTCGATCCGACCAAGTACTTTATACTATTTTCAGCCCGGTTCAGGCTTTCATTAGTTATACCGGCGAATTACGTAACAGTGAAATTTTTTCAAAGAAAATATACTTTATAATTATACTTGAAGTCTGATATTATTAATTTAACTAAACTAGTATGTTGTGGCCACCACATGACTTTCTTCTATATTTTCCTATACAAATTCCCTCAGTAAAAATAATTTATTAAAATTATTATTAAAAAAGTTTTCTTCCATGATAATGCAGACGATTTCCATATTAGAGAAGTAGTTCCATTTAATTCTCAATAAATAAAATAAATAAATAAATAAATAAATAAAAAAAATTACGATATTTTTTTTTTTTTCAAAAGTTTTTTTTTTTTTTTTTTTTTTTCGTTAAAAGTAACAACAACAACAACAAAAAAATCGATAACTTTGTTTTGAATTATCATAGATCTACAATTCAACCATTCGTTTTAAAGGTATTGACGAGACCTTTCGAAAGATACCCATCTTGAAAATTTATCCCTCCCGGGGGGGGGGACTTTCTTCTATATGTAATATAGAGAAAGTATTGGATTCGTGAAAATTTTCGAGCTCCGGTTTTCGATGGATTTACTCGTTTTGGGATGTGCTGAACATGATTTGATAGTTTTTAGAAAATGTCTGTGTGTGTGTGTGTGTATCACAAATTTTTGGAGGCTGTATCTCACGAACCAATGAACGAAATTTAACCAATCTTGGTATTTAGTTGGACTCTGACATAAACTGGTGCTGATTAGATTTAGGGATCAATCGCCCAATAGGTGGCGCTGTGATAGCATTTTTTCTAAATTTTTAACATGGCAGTATAGGACAAAATTTCGTATAAATGTACATAATGAGAGTTATTTTTAACTTTTGATTGTAAAATTAATATGAATTATTGATAAAAGTAGTTGTTAACTAGGGGAAAAAAATTGTGCATGTGGGGGCGTCGCCCTCCCCCGGGCGGAGTAAATTTTCAAGATGGGTATCTTTCGGAAGGTCTCGTCAATACCTTTAAAACGAATAGTTGAACTATAGATCTGTGATAATGTAAAACAAAGTTATCGATTTTTTTTTTTTTTTTCTTTTTTTTTTTTTTTTTACTTTTAAATAAAAAAAACTTTGAAAAAAAAAATCGTAATTATTATTATTATTATTATTGAGAATAAAATAGACTTTTTTTTTTTTTTTTTTGATATTTACTGTTATACTACTTTTCTGATATAGAAATCGTCTGCATTATCATGGAAGATAATTTTTTTTTAATAATAATTTTAATAAATCATTTTTAGTCAGTGAATTTGTATAGGAAAATATAGAAGAAAGTCTTGTGGTGGCCACAACATACTAGTTATATTATTAATCATATGGTAATATAGTAGACAGTGCGAGTGCTATAAATTACATGGTGCCATAACTAAAATGTTCAATGGATGCTGAGATAAAGCCATTTTTAAACTGTAATAGCAGATCAACTTGTAAACCGATAAATATCCAAATTGAAGTGTCCAGAAAAGACGATTCTGCATGCGCAGTGGAAATCTGGATCCGATACAACGCGAAGGGAGGGGGGGGAGGGTGGAGTAACGATGCCGTTGGTAGAGGTTACCCGAAACGAGGTTCAGGGTGATTTCAATGGAATTTTCTTTTTAGTTTTTATTTATAAAGTGATATATATACATATATTAAAAAAAAAAAAAAAAAAAAAAATGTGATTCATTAAAAAATAAATAAATTCATTTAAATATAGCTAGCTATTACCGAAGCCTGCTATTATAGTTATATCGAAAAAAAATCATATATATTAATTGTTATATCATCTAATATATCTCAGAAAATCTATAAATATATATCTACAATCAGAAATATTGTATTCAGCCAAAAATTTAGTTTTGATATCCAGTTTTGACCTGATGACATGTACCTCGAGTCCAGAAAAGTGAGGCAATTGGTTAGTGTATATTCAAAGTGAATCAGCAATGTTTTATTTAATATATTTTACTAAGTTTGGTATGCTGTAGCTGTAAATGCTGAGCTTTTTCTGAAATGAGAGGTAATCGCAATGTTCGGTGATATAACCCAAAAGCTGATCGGCACTAACTCAAACCAAGGTCCAACCAAATATCAAGTTCGGTTTAAATTGAGTTCAATGGTTCATAAAGTACAGTGTTCGAACGCAAAAAGACAGGTATTTTCTAAACAAGATCGAATTATGTTTAGGAAATCTCAAAACGTGTAACTTCATCGAAAACCGAAAATCTAAACTTTTTCTGCATCTTATACTTTCTTTTTATATATATGCAGAAGACAGAATAATAAATCCCCTTTTTAAAAAATAAGTACTCAATTTCAGTTAATAAAAATGCAAGGAAATCTCAAAACGTGTAAATTGATCGAAAACCGAAAATTTAAAATTTTTCTGAAACTTATGCTTTTTTCTTATATATGCAGAGGATAGAATAATAAATCCACTTTTTTAAAAATAAGTTGTCAGTTTCAGTTAATAAAAATGCAAGGAAATCTCAAAAGTGTAAATTCATCGAAAACCGAAAATTTAAAAATTTTCTGAATCTTATGCTTTTTTCTTATATATGCAGAGGATAGAATAATAAACCAACTTTTTAAAAAATAAGTAGTCAGTTTCAGTTAATAAAAATGACAGGAATTCTCAAAACGTGTAAATTCATTGAAAACCGGAAATCGAAATTTTTCTGTATCTTCTACTTTCTTCATATACATGTAGAAGCTAGTAATAAATCCCCTTTTTTCAAAATAAGTAGTCAATTTCAGTTAATTGAAACGCAGGGAAATCTCAAAACACGTAAATTCAGCGAAAACAGAAAATCTCAATTTTTTCTTTGATAGATGCAGAAGATAGTAATAGCTCCACTTTTTAAAAATAAGTAGTCAATTTCAGTTAATTCAAATGCAAGGAAATCTCAGTCTGTAAATTCATCGAAAACCGAAAACCAAAAGTTTTTTCAAATCTTATGCTTTCTTCTTATATATACAGAAGGTATACGCAAGCGAAGTGTGATGTCACTGACCGTCATTGTGGCTAATTAAAAAAATTTCTTAATCGTCCATAGGATTTCTCTATATATTAAAAAAAAAGTAACTGTCACTGGCGTCAAATTTTTTTTGTCTGCGACAGCATCTTCTAGCGGAGGGCAGGGTTCTTCGCGTCATGAGAGGTATCAATATGTTCCCAATACTTCAAGGAAGACATTTGAGCTGCTTAGAAATTTCTATCATTTTAATTAAAAGCATTATTAACTAAAAACGACAAGTTTATGAAGGTACTCTATATGCCATTTTGAAAAAAGTTTCTCCCAGTGCCGTTGTTCTTCTGTCATGAAGTCATTTTACACAGGAAAATATATTATCCATGGCTGTATGTATGTAGGTAGGCAGGTTGGATTTAACGTCGTACTAGTACTACGCTATGGGTAATTAGCGTCGGTCTGGGACGCACCCCTAGAGATGTTCCGGAGGCATGTCATCACAAGTTTGATCCTTCACGGAGGGGATCCTCCCCCCGCTTTGGTGATTCCCAGAGGTATAGTGTGGATAAGAATATGGAGGACTTTGCGGCCACGACAGATTTTATGTACACCAGCCATCATTAGTGTACCCGACGGTCTTTGGCCGGCTCAAGTATCGAATCGGCAATCTTCCAATTACGTGCTCGGTGCTTTACCGACTAGAGTATCGCGGCCCGAAACCATGGATGTAAAAAAGGAAGAAAATAAATATCAACTTTTTTTCTAAGAAAATTAATTTTCTTATCCGGGAAAATTAAAATAGGATTCGTGGTTGTAGGTAGGTAGATAATTAGGTAGGCTTTGTTTGACGTCGCACCATTCCTGCTCTATGGATAATTGGCGACGGTCTGGGACGCACCCGTATGGATGTTCCGGAGACATGCCACCACAGTTTTGGTACTATACGAAGGGGATGGCTACCCCGCTTCGGTGGCCCCCAGAGGCATAATTTTGATGGGAACATGGAGGATATTGCGGCCACGACATATTTTACGTGCACCAGCCACCATTAGTATACAAGACGGTCTTTGGCAACACCTGGTAGGGGGTGTTGTCTTTGGCCGGCTTGAGAACCGAGCCCGAAATCTTCCAATAACGAGCTCGGTGATTTACCGCCTGGAGTACCGCGGTCCGGATCTAAGGTTGTTAAAAATAAATAAAAAGGGTCATATTCTAAAGTTGTAATGCAAAATGGTCTAGATATTATGAATTTCTTTCTATAAAAAAATTATATATATATATATATAAATATTATATATATAAATTTGACATTGAATATGAGGATTTCCATAATTTTCTGCTTTTGACTTGTAGTATGCACTATTAATATTCCTTTATAGTGAAAGAAAGCCGAGAATAAGCGGGCAGAGCTCTGCATGTGTTAATAAGTAAAGTGAGTCGGGGGGAGGCGAAGCCTCCCTCGGGGGTTGGTGAGTAAAGCGAGCAGGGGGCAGAGCCCCCAAGTTTTGTAAAAAATTATTAAAAATCGAGAAAAATTATTTCCCGATTTTAATCTCCATATTTGAGTATAATTACAAATTAGTTATCGTGCACATGTGTCAGATTAAGTTATTTTGCTGTCAAACTGACAAAATTTTAATTTTAAATTTCAAAACTCTAGAAACGGAATGGGCATAGATTTTATATCCGTTCGTCCTCCGCATTTTGTGTATTTGGCGATTAAAACGTAATGCGGAAACATACATGCCAGATGAATATTTTCATAATGCGTGTATATTGTACGAAATATTGTTTCATATATTACTGATTGCTCTCTTAATATACTTTATTAAAATAACCATGATTTTTGAAAGGAATTAAATATGTTCGTGAGATAATTTGGACATCTTTTATTATTATTATTATTATTATGCCATGGACGACAGATATCAAATCTGTTCCTTTGAAATGAGATGTTTATATTTATAGTCGAAAATGGAAGTCTGTCATTTTATTTTTCTAGTGTTTTGAAATTAAAAATTAAAATTTTATGAATTTTACAGAAAAAATGACTCAATCTAGCGCAAAAAAATCAATACGCAGGACTCTAGTTTACATCAATTATAGTTATGATTATGTCAAACAATTTTTCTTATTATTAGTTATTTTCCATATGGTTAAAATCGCACCAAGTTACATATATAGTCGAAATTTTCCTTGTGAGAAACTATCATAAAACATTTGGGCGCTCGTTAGACAGTAAATGACGCTGTTATATAGATGATATAGAAGAAAGTTTTGTTATGGTTTTTTACTTCCATTACCCGACTACCGTAATTAATAATTGTAAGAAGTATTGTATTCGGTCCGAAAATTCGATATCGAGTTTTCACCTGATTTACATGTTTTAAGGTCTCCTAAGTCCAAAAAAGTAATTTTTGGCAATTGGTCAGTGTGTGCGTGTGTATGTATATATATTTTTTTGGGGAATCTTCTGACTATCATATCTCCGAAACTAATAAAGATAGAACTACGAAACTTCAGAATTGAGACTGGCCTGGTGTACAGATGAATTTTCCAAATTTTGGTGAAAATTGGAAAACCGGAATAGGTATCGTAAGTCTGTATCACAAAAACGACTCTAAACATTTTCTTCCAAGTTGCTATACAAACACTCTATTCAATGTCCTTTCGAATGATATAGTTGGCTAGTATGGAGGAAAATTGATAAGAGTCCTGTATAATTAGCTCAATTTCAAGTCTCTCAACTAGGAACAGTCAGGAACACAAGTGTGTTCCTCTAAAAACGACTGTAAGAATGTTTTTCATACTCGCCATATTAACTCCCTTTTAAATATCCTTTTGTATGTAATTATTGTTTTCAAGTCAATAACTGAGTATGCCAACTTTTGGCAAAAGTCGGTATCTTAAAAACGGCTCTAATGATTTTCTTGAAAACTGTTACATAAATCCATTTTAGATATCCGTTCTTGTGTATAACGCGGTTATTAAAGGTAAATTAGCAGTCATCCTGATTAGGTAGATTAGTTTTAGATATCGGAAATTAATGTTTCGTAAAACGGCTAAACCGATTTTTTTCTTCTTACTATTTTTACTTTCTTATATATGTAATATAGAGAAAGTATTGGATTCGCGAAAATTTTCGACCTCCGTTTTTTGATGGATCTACACGTTTTGGGACGTCCTGAACACGAATTGATAGTTTTTAGAAAATGTCTGTCTGTCTGTGTGTCTGTCTGTATCATTTTTTTGTGGACGCTGTATCTCACGAACCAATGAATGAAATTTAACTAAACTTGGTATTAAGTTGCACCCTGACATGAACTGGTGGCCAGATGATTTGGGGATCAATAGCTCAACAGGTGGCGCTGTGATCGCCTTTTATGCAAATTTTTAACATGGCAGCATAGGACAAAATTCCGTATAAATGGGCATAATGAGAGTTATTTTAAACTTGTGATTGTGAAATTAATATGATTTATTGATAATAGTAGTAGTTAACTAGGAAAAAAAAATTGTGCATGGGGGGCATCGGTTCCCCCCCTGGGGGGGAAGTACCCCCCCGGGGGTTAAATTTTGAAGATGGGTATCATTCGAAAGATCTCGTCAATACCTTTAAAACGAATGGTTGAACCATAAATCTGTGATAATTTAAAACAAAGTTATCGAATTTTTTTACTTTTAACAAAAAAAAAACTTAGAAAAAAAATCGTTTTTTTTTTTTTTTTTTAAACGAAATTTTACCAAACTTGGTATTTAGTTGGTCCATACCAATTTGTGTGAAATTCTGTGCAGTAGTTCCTGAGATACAGTTGCCACAAAATTTTGTCACACACACACAGAGAGAGAGAGAGACTGACAGACAGACATTTTCTAAAACTGGTCAAATCGTGTTCTACAGCTCTCAAAGCGTGTAAATCCATCAAAAACCCGAGGTCGAAAATTTTTACGAATCCAATACTTTCTTCTATTGAATATAGAAGAAAAAAAAATGAGAAAAATCAATAACTTTATTTGAATAACTATTGAATATAGAAGAAAGTAAAAAAATTAATTGATAAATTTGGATTTCGTAATAAATAAATGCTTAAAGGACGCGCTAAACAGACTTTTAACAAAAGTATTGTGACTGATTAAATAAAAGAGCGATTCGTTAACTTTATAAAATTACGGATGATGAAAGAATACATATAATTAATTTCCGATCATATATTATATACGAACAATATTATCATGGAAAAATTTAAACTTGACATTTTTGTGTTTCTATGAGTTTTGAGGTCTTCTGAATTCATTTTTCATTTTTACTTTCTTCTATATTCAATAGAAGAAAGTATTGGATTCGTAAAAATTTTCGACTTCGGGTTTTTGATGGATTTACACGTTTTGAGAGCTGTAGAACACGATTTGACCATTTTTACTTTCTTCTATCTTCAATAGAAGAAAGTATTGGATTCGTAAAAATTTTCGATTTCGGGTTTTTGATGGATTTACACGTTTTGAGAGCTGTAGAACACGATTTTACCATTTTTAGAAAATGTCTGTATGTCTGTCTCTGTCTGTGTGTGTGTGACAAAATTTTGTGGCAACTGTATCTCTGGAACTACTGCACACAATTTCATACAAATTGGTATGTAGTTGCACCTTGACATAAATTAGTGCCTATCAACTTTTGGTAAAAATCGTCTTACAGGTTGCGTTGCCATCCCGCTTTTTCTAAATTTTTAACAGGGTGATATAGGGCAAAAATTTTCAAGATGGGTATCTTTCGAAAGGTCTCGTCAGTACCTTTAAAATGAATGGTTGAACTATAAATCTGTGATAATTTAAAACAAAGTTATCGATTTTTTTTACTTTTTACGAAAAAAAACTTAGAAAGAAAATCTTTTGTTTTTGTTTTTTCTCTCCCCTTAATTTTATCAAACTCCCACGGTTTCCGTGTCTTGACAAACTTTAACATATTTTTGCATTTTTCCCCTAATTTTGTCAAAGTCCCACGGTTTCCGTGTTTTGACAAACTTTAACAAATTTTCACATTTTACCCAAAATTTTGTCAGTCCCACTTTTTTTTTTTTTTTTTTTTTCTCCCCTTAATTTAATCAAACTCCCACGGTTTCCGTGTTCTGACAAACTTAGAATAATTTTCACATTTTACCCAAAATTTTGTCAAAGTCCCACTTTTTTTTTTTAATTATTGTTACTGAGTGAATTTGTGTAGGAAAATATAGAAGAAAGTCTCGTGGTGGCCACAACATACTAGTTAAATTCGTTATGTAAATCTATTTTATATATCTTTACATGTGTATAAGCTTTATCTTACCAGAAAATTTTTAGGCGTCTAATTTTTTAGTTTAATTTTTTGTCTTCTGATTATATTATCTCCAAAAAATGCATATAATACATGCAACGGTAAGTAATGAAAGTCGTGTAGTTGTTTCACTCCAGGTTTTTTTTTTTTTTTTTTTTTTTTATCTAGAACTTATTTCTGAAAATTGCATATGCATATCTTATAATAAGCGAAAACCTTTAACATTTTAAAATATTATATATAACTTTAAAATAAGTTTGTATTATATACAAATACATCTACGTGATTTCTCTTTATCGTAATTCTAAAAAACGCTTATAAATTATAATCAGTGTCCATGTATCATTCTGAAAAGGTCAGCTGCACCTTTACGTCATTAGGCGCGAAATCTTTGAGTGTAAAGTGTAACTAATAATGTGGTTTCTTCGCTTGGAAATAATTTTATAAACAATTGCTCCCATTTCCTGCAAGCTTTGTATTAGAAATTACTCACATTTGATCTCCTTTGTCCTTTTTCTTCCCCCCCCCCTTTCGAGAAGAAGTGCGAAAAGTACAACCACAAACTGAAGTTATTGATATAGTGAACCTTGTTCTGTATTTATAAGAAAAAAAAAAAAATACTGGATTCGTAAAAATTTTCGAAGCCTTTATGATTGGTAGAAATATCCTCCTAGTTACTTTTTTCTTTGTACAAGATGAAATAAAATATTGGATTCAAAACCTTTCACCTTCTAGCTTTCAATATATTTACACAATTTCAGGTGTCCTGAACATATTTTGACCATTAAAAAAATTATCTATCCGTAAATCTGCGACAAAAAATAAATAAATAAATAAAAATAAATAAATAAATTAAAAATAAATTAAAAAAAAAATAGTATGAAGCAACCACACTACTTCCACTACCCACTATTTCACATATTAGAATATACATTTTTTTTAAAAATGTGATCAGAAAACATAAAATTGACCTAACGAAGTAGACGCCTGACAAATAGTCCAGTCAATATAGGAAAAATAGAAGAAAAAATCGTGTAATTTTGAAATTTTGCATACTCATAGCCGAGGGGGTCCTGAACAACATACTAAAAGTCCTCGCCCGTGGGGGGTGAGCGGGGAGCAGGGGGGCATTTAAGGGGGGCAATTTTCAGTTTTTATTAAATATCTGAAAAACTATCGCATTTAGAGAAAACATGTCAATTACAAAATTAATCTACGTAAAATTTCCTATAAAAATGTATATTGCATTTTGTTTGTACGATCATTAGTTTAGAAGATATAGGGAGATGAAATAACACATTTTCTTGAAAAATTCTTTTTTGCAATAGTAAAATCAACTAAAGTGTGCAATTAAAAGGGTTCTTGTCAAATATTTTCTAATGTAAAAAACAAGTATATACATAGGGAATATGCAAGGATAATACAGCATGTTTTGTAAGTTTTAAATAATTTCAAGGCTAGTAGGCGCAAGTGGCGGTTTGAGTAAAAATCTGGATAAGTCCAGTCAAAATAGGAAAAATAGAAAAAAAAAAATCGTGTAGTTTTGAAGTTTTGCACACTCATAGCCGAGAGGGTCCTGAACAACATACTAAAAGTCCCCGCCCGTGGGGGGTGAGCGGGGGTATTTTAGGGGGGCAATTTTCAGTTTTTATTACATATCTTAAAAACTATCGCATTTAGAGAAAAATGTCAATTACAAAATTAATCTACGCAAAATTTCCTACAAAAATGTATGTTACATTTTGTTTGTACGATCATTAGTTTAGAAGATATTGGGAGATGAAATAACACATTTTCTTGAAAAAATTTTTTGCAATAGTAAAATCAACTAAAGTGTGCAATTAAAAGGGTTCTTGTCAAATATTTTCTAATGTAAAAAAACAAATATATATATAGGGAATATGCAAGGATAATACAGCATGTTTTGTAAGTTTTAAATAATTTTAAGGCTAGCAGGCGCAAGTGGCGGTTTGAGTAAAAATCTAGATAACGAAGACACAAAACCGATCAACATAAAAAAAAAAAAAAAAAAAAAAATCGCGTAGCTTAGAAATTGAGCACAGTTATAAAGTTAAGTGTCCTGAATAACATACTAAAAGTCCCTAATCATGGGTGGGGGGGGGGGCATTTAAAGGGGGCACATTTCAGTTTTTATTAAGTATCTTGAAAACTATCGCATTTACAGAAAAAAAAAAATCTCAATTGCAAAATTAATCTACGTGAAATTTCCTAAAAAAATTGTATATTCTATTTTGTTTGTATGATCAATAGTTTAGAAGATATAGGGGAACGAAATAACACATTTTCTTAAAAAATTCTTTTTTTTTTTTTTTTTTTTTTTTTTTGCAATAGTAAAATCAACTAAATTGTGGAATTAAAAGGGTTCTGATAAAATATTTTCTAATGTACAAAACAAATATATGCATAGGGAATATGTAAGGATAATACAGCATGTTTTGTACGTTTTAAATAATTTTAAGGTTAGTAGGCGCATGTGGTGTTTAGGTAAAAATCCAGATAACGAAGACCCAAAACCGATCAACATAAAAAAAAATCTTATAGCTTTGATACTGAGCACAGTTATAAGGTTAAGTGTCTTGAACAACATACTAAAAGTTGCATTTTCTTTAAATCCTCTGTAAGTGATAGTAGATATAAAATACATAAAATGTGAATGTTATGATACATTAAAATACTTTAAAATTACTTATAGCAAGCATGCATTAAAAAAATTAACAATATTTTAGTATAAATATTTAGATTACTCTCTATTTATTTTAAAGTATATGGATGATTGTTGTCGTGATTCAGATAGTTTCAAGTCTCTTGCGATTGTCTGAGGTCTTGTGTAATGTTTTCTACAAGAAGAATGCAGAACAATCATTTTTCTACCTCTAAAAATTTCATCTTTTCCATCTTTTCTTGAAATGCTCGCTTTTACTAATCCCTCTATTCCTTTCTCATTTATGTTGCATACATCAATCACTATATCATTTTCACATATTAAACATTTTTCTGCCATATCGATACACTAAGTAATCGCAAAAAATTCAGAAGAAACATTAAATACACACTAAACGTAAGAGAAATGAAATAAGAATATGTAACAAACGTTCTCACAAGTCATAGAGCACACTCATTACAAAGCGAAGGGGTATCCTTATCGAAACCTGTCCATTACCCTTCGTTTAACCTTTACATTTGAAATATAAGTATTGCATTTTACACATTAGTTACATCTTCCACATGTTTTTTCAGACTTTAACGATAAAAATTCGGAGAATTTGCTCCGTTCTATTGCAGTACTAGCGAAAACCCTTTGTTTCGCTTCCCCATGCAATCCTTTGTTATAGCCGTTGCTTTGTATTTTACGGATATCTTACAGAAAAGTGGAATTTTTCGAATTGTATATTTTGACTTCCACTCTTTAAACTTGGTGCATTGCGCGCACACACACACATACAAATATTTATATACAAATATTTATTTGTATGAGTAAAAAATATTTAACCTGAACCTTTTTAATTACGAAATATAGTTATTATTACTATTGCAAATAACATAAAAAAATAAATAAATAACACAGAATAGGGTTGGGGACTTTTAGTATGTTGTTCAGTAAACTTAACCTTATAACTGTGCTCAATTTCAAAGCTACACGATATTTTTTAATGTTGATCGATTTTGGGTCTTCGTTATCTGGATTTTTACTCAAACCACCACTTACGCCTACTAGTCTTAAAATTATTTAAAACTTACAAAACATGCTGTATTATCCTTACTCCCTATGTATATATTTGTTTTGTATATTAGAAAATATTTGAGCAGAACCCTTTTAATTCCACAATTTAGTTAATTTTACTATTGCAAAAAAGTATTTTTCAAGAAAATGTGTTATATCATCCCCCTATATCTTCTAAACTTTTGATCGTACAAACAAAATGTAATATACATTTTTGTAGGAAATTTTACGTAGATTAATTTTGTAATTGACATTTTTTCTCTAAATGCGATAGGTTTCAAGATATTTAATAAAAACTGAAAATTGCCCCCTTTAAATGCCCCCCCTGCCCCTCGCTCACCCACAACGGTCGGGGACTTTTAGTTTTTTGTTCAGGAAACTTAACCTTATAACTGTGCTCAATTTCAAAGCTACACTATATTAGGTTGATTTCTTTAGAAATCGACCTTTTGCAATCACTTCGTTTGCATATATATATATATATATATATATATATATATATATATATAATGAAAATTTTGTCATCACGATAACTCCCGAAATAATACTCGAAATGGAACCAAATTTGGACAGTGAACTGATCTTATAAATATCTTGGATGAGTTGGTTAACCAAGTTGCTCCGACTTTTTCTTTTCAAGTGGCAGCCACTTGAAAATTTCAAACCGACATTGCAAAAAGCATATTTAAAGCAAGATTTGCTTGAATTTTGTTGTAAATACAGGCCACATAAGGGTCTCAATGAAGTTTATTAATGAAGTTTATCCGCCATTTTTAATAAAGTGGCGGATATTTTAAGTTAAGTGGGACCACTTGAAATCAGGCTACCACTTGACAATTTAAAATCACTATAACTTCCGAAATAATACTCCAAATCGAACCAAATTTAGACAGTGTCTTACCACTTGAAAATTTCAAATTCAAATTGTAAAAAGCGTATTCCGAATTTGTTTGAAATTTGATGTAAATATAGACCACATAAGGGTCTCAATGAAGTTTATTAATGAAATTTATCCGTCATTTTTAATAAAGTGGTAGATATCTTAAGTTAAGCCACTTGAAATCACTCTACCACTTGAAAATTTAAAATCACAATAACTTCTGAAATAATACTCCAAATCGAACCAAATTTGGATAGTGTCTTAACTTATCTTATAAATAACTTAGATGAATTTGTTAACCAAGTTGCTCTGCCATTTTGGTTTCAAGTGGAGACCACTTGAAAATTTCAAATTCAAATTGTAAAAAGAATATTCCGATTTTTTTTTTTAATTTTGATGCATACATAGATCATACAAGTGTCTCAAGTAACTTTATAAATGATCTTCATTCGCCATTTTTAATAAAGTGGCGGATATCTTAAGTTAAGCGGGACCACTTGAAATCAGGCTACCACTTGAAAATTTAAAACCATGATAACTTCCGAAATAATACTCCAAATGGAACCAAATTTGAACAGTGTCTTAACTTATCTTATAAATATCTTAGATGAGTTTGTTAACCAAGTTGCTCCGCCATTTTGTTTTCAAGTGCAGACCACTTGAAAATTTCAAATTGTAATTGTAAAAAGCGTATTCTGAAATTGTTTGCATTTTGATGTAAATACAGACAACATAAGGATCTCAATGAAGTTTATTAGTAAACTATATCCGCCATTTTTATAAAGTGGCAGATATCTTAAGTTAAGCGGGACCACTTGAAATCAGGCTCCCACTTGAAAATTTAAAATCACGATAACTTCTGAAATAATACTCCAAATCGAACCAAATTTGGACAGTAATATTATCATATAATTATCTTGAATGTTTTCTCTGGGCAACATGTCCCGACATGTTGTTTCTAAGTTCCAGCCACTTGAAATCACACTGCCACTTGAAAATATGCCATCACAATAACTTTTAAAATACTAAACTGATTCAAATAAAAGTTGGATAGTGAACTTATGGCTCAAATATCTAGGATAAGTTCACTTGGTGACTTGATCCGCAATTTTATGTCCAAGTGGCTGCCACTTGAAAATTTGTCAATATAGTAACTTTAGTAATACAGAATCAATTCGCATCAAATTTGGGTAGTGGATTTATCCTTCAAACATCTCAGATAAGTTTGCTGGGCATCTCACTCGACTTTTTTTCCAAGTGATGCCACCTGAAAATTTCATAATTTTTGAAATACTGATTTAATTTGAACTAGAACTGGACAAGGAACTTATACAAGTATACTGGATGATTTCTCCGGGCAAGTTGTTTTGTCGTTTTGTTTCCAAGTTGCAACCACTTAGATTGTCACTTGAAAATATGCCATAAAATTAACTTTTGAAACACGGCACTTATTTAAATCACAGTTGGAGAGTGAACCTATGCTTCAAATATCTTGGATATGTTTGCTGGGCAACTTGTTCCACTGTATTGTTTCCAGCTGGCGGCCACTGGAAAATTTGTTATCACGGTAACTTTAGAAATACTTAATCAATTCAAATCAAAGTTGAAAAATGAATTTATCATTCAAACAACAAAAATCTAGAAAATTCACGTAACTCGTGAACCAATCACGTTATTGCGTCCATCTTTGGTATATCCATAATAAGTATTTTCTCGCCAAAAGTCGCCAAAAAAGTCGCCATAGGGAAAAAGTCGCCAAATTTGGCGCCAAATCCCTTACCTGCGCTGCTGGATCTTTTTAATGCGTTTTTAAGGAAAAATTAGGCTATTTTAAGGCTAAGACAAGCTAGAAATGCAGAAAACTAACATTTTATCAACTTACTAAACCTCTTTGAAAGAATTTCTACAAAAAAAATTATTTTCAAATTTGAAACGATATTTTAGATGAGGAACTTTCTCTGCTATTTTGATCGAAGTGCCAGTCACTTAATTTTTCAACACGATGACTTTTGAGATTTTGAATTAATTCGAACTATATGTGTACAGTAGACTTATCTCACAAATACATTTCATGTATTCGTCAACTTAACTCACCATTTTGTTTCCAAGCGCCGGACACTTGAAATTTTTAAATTCACATAAAAAGGTATTTATGAACCGATTTGCTTAAAAATCCATGTGAGCCTACATCAATATTTCTACCAAGTGCATTAATAATTTGTAGCCACCATCTTGAAACAAAATGACGGCTATACTTCATAAGGAAAAAGAAATCAACCTACCCTTCCGAATAAGCCGAAAGGACTTTTTTTTAATGTTGATCGATTTTGCGTCTTCGTTATCTGGATTTTTACTCAAACCACCACTTACGCCTGCTAGCCTTAAAATTATTTAAAACGTACAAAACATGCTGTATTATCCTTGCATATTCCCTATGTATATATTTGTTTTTTACATTAGAAAATATTTGACAAGAACCCTTTTAATTGCACACTTTAGTTGATTTTACTATTGCAAAAAAGAATTTTTCAAGAAAATGTGTTATTTCATCTCCCTATATCTTCTAAACTAATGATCGTACAAACAAAATGTAATATACATTGTTGTAGGAAATTTTACGTAGATTAATTTTGTGTTTGAAATTTTTTCTCTAAATGCGATAGTTTTCAAGATATTTAATAAAAACTGAAAAATGCCCCCCTTAAATGCCCCCCTGCCCCCCGCTCACCCCCCACGGGCGGGGACTTTTAGTATGTTGTTCAGGACCCTCTCGGCTATGATTATGTAAAATTTCAAAACTACATGATTTTTTTCCTCTATTCGTCAAATTTTGGCCTTCGTTGCCAGGACTAAAACTGATATATAGACGTGTAAAACAGTTTGCATAGCGAGTTAAGAAATAATAAAGGGGGAAAAATGGTAGTTATTTTTTGAAACACCAATTTCCGAGATCTAAAAGTGACCTACCTGAGCATGATGACTGTGGATTTTCTTGTAATAGCCACGTATTATACGAGAAAGGATATCTGTAATGGATTTATGCAACAATTTTCCAGAAAATCGTTAGAGCCGTTTTTGAGATACAATCTTTTACCAAAACTTGGCATACTCAATTATTGATCGGAAAACAAAAATTACATACAAAAGGATATTTAAAAGGGAGTTAATATGGCGAGTTTGAAAAAAAATCCGTACAGCCTTAAAAAAAAAAAAAAAAAAAAAAAAAAAAAAAATCGCACTTGCGAGATTTGAAATTCAGCTATTTACACCAGGAGTCTACCAATTTTCCCGAACTAACCAACGATATAATTCGAAAGGACATCTAATAGAGTGTTTATGTAGTAAATTTTAAGAAAATCTTTAGAGCTGTTTTTGGATACGGACTTACGGTCCCACTTCCACTTTTCCAATTTTCACCAAGCTTTGTAAAATTCATCTGTACACCAGTTCTGTCTTAAATCTGAAGATTCATAGCTCTATCTTTATTAGATTCGGAGGTGTTGGCAGCCCCCCTCAGGAACGTATCTGTTTATGTAGCAAGTCAATCGAATCAATATATACGCATATATGAAAAAATGAGAAATAAATAAAAATGACCTGTTCAATAATGTGTGATGCAAATAGGATATTGGGGCTCCTGATCTGCAGATCCACTAGTTCATTGTCAAAACGTGAGTGGAAGCTTCCCTGTGGCGACTCAAAAAGATTTTGGGTTCCGTCTGTATGTATATTTTGTTTGTCTGTGTGTCTGTTTCAGCGACCGCAAAAATCATTCTATTGATTTGCAATTTTGTACACATGTTTTCGAGCCGCATGGGATTAGCTGTAGTGTGTTTGGCGTCTGTTCTATCTGGAATTCGTGTACGGGGACACACTAAATTTTTCTTTACCACTATGGCCTATGGATAGAATGTACATGTACCGCAATAACGGCTGCAAAAATTCTCCAAATAACTTGCGAATTGGTAGACACTTTCAAGCTCTGTATAGAAATAGCTGTATAATTTTTTATGTGTATATTTTTCATGCTCTATGTACAGGGACACTCCAAAGTTTTTCTTATCATTAAAGCCTACGGGGTGAATTTTGTTTAAACAAATTTTAATGTCATTACTCTGCATTCAACAAAGTGAAATTTCAGTTAAAAAAAAAAAAAAAAAAGCGCATTTTAAAACGTTTATGCTGCATTCAACACAGTGGAATTAACATATACATTATAAAGATAAATAAAAACATGTTTACTCTAATAAAAGGGATATGTATGGACTATATGATTTATTTACGGGATCACGTAAATGAATTCGGATGACATCCTATAATCATCCAAATGATTCAAATTACATTGAAATATTCATGAGTTACAATTAATTAAATAGGTGTATTCTAATTTTTTTAGTGTATATAATTACTGTGGCAGCTTTTCCGAGTTACATAAAAGAATTTCGTTCTATTACGCACTATAGTTCATATTTCAACACTGGTATTGAATTTTAACATGGTTACACCCCACGAAATATGATGAAATTTTATTAGAATTTTAAAAGTATATTTTTTTTGTGTGGGAAAATGTGGCCATAGAATTGGTATTTAATTTACAGGGTTGCACAAAATAATTCTAGCATGTTATGTAATCAATTTGCAGTAATTTTGGTAGAAGTACTTATGAATTACAGGGAATTAGTGCAAGTACAAGATAGTCAGTTATTAGGAATACATACATACAGAGATAGTTATAGAAAGAGAAAAGCAGAGGGGGTTGAGGGGGGTGCAACCCCCCTCAGAAACGTTTCTGTTTATATAAAAAGTCAATAGAATCAATATATATATATATATTATATATAATAAGGAATAAGTAAAAATAATCTGTTGAATAATGCGTGATGCAAATAGGACGGTGAGGTTCCTGATCTGCATATCCACTAATTATATATAGAACTTGTTATCTTACTCGTCAATCTGCAATCTATCTTAATAGAATTTTAATTTTATGTAAGAGAAAGTCGTATGGGTGCCATACTAGATTATTTACTTTGAAATCTGTTATTGAAATTCTCTTTAATTCAACAAAATATTTTTTACGAATCGCTAAAATAGATGTTTGTATATTGCCACTCATTGCTTTATGAGTGAAATATCAGATTTATTGTGCAAACAGTATTATGTGCAAAGAAAAATATTTAAAATGAAATGCGATCATATATTTCGCAAATTCTTTGAACGATTGTCTTCTAAATCTATATGTTACTCAGACTCACATCCGTAATACAAAAAGAAAAAAAAAATCTATTATAATAAAAGTAGTAAAGAAATAAAAACCACGACGATGTTTCTTCACCACAAAAATGTAAGGGTGGAGAGGTGGAGCCGGATAAAGGGTGTGTCAGAGAGGAAAATCGGCACAAATTTGTAAAATTTTTGGACTTTCTTTACAAATTTAATTGATTTAAAATTTTATTAAAATACAGGATTTTTTCCGCATTGAATTAAACTCTTTGAGATTGACGCAGCTTTTTAAATTCTGTTTTAAAAAAATTGAAAGAGTTTTTATAAGCCATTTAATGCATCAACCCAAATATTGCAATAAAACAGCTTTTTTAAAAAACAACTGTTATTCTTTCATAAAATCTACAAAAGCTGCGTCAGTTTACGAAATGAGAGTAATCCAATAAAAAAAACCGCGTCTCAATCAATTAATATGTCACTGTTTTAAGTGCAAAGAAAGTTTCCCATAGATTAACATTGTCTTTAAGAAAAGCAAATGGTAAGTGAAGAGGGCCCTTACTACAAATGTTCGCATTTTAGAACTTTCTACTTCTGTAGCTCCTCAGTTTAGAAGACATTTAACCATTAAAATAATCTTCGTCCCTCTCCAAATCAAACTGATGGGTATAAAATTACCAAACAATGATAAAAATGAAGGAGGGGGTGTATCTAGAAAACGGTGGGTGATTGGGCATATGGTGGTCATATTCGGATTCAGGAGGACATTTTACATAAGAATCAGCAATACATTTTTTTTTCTAGAGCAGTGTAATTACTAATTTATAAACTACTGGCAAGCTTTGCCCGCTTCGCTGGTCATTATATCGAAATAATTTCTCAAAATACCATATCAAAATTATAATTAAAAAAAAAAATCATTGATATCAGTCAAAATCTAAGTTAAAGTTCTCGCTACCTTCGGTAGCGGTTTTCCCACACGCCACATTTCTAGTCTGGAGAAACAATGCCTTCGGTAGCGCCTTGCTTGCATTTTACTCCCCATACCTCGCGGGTAAAGTGGGAAGATTTGCAAAATCCCATCAAAGTGCATATGAAATACATTTAATCAAAACCCGCACAACAAAAATTGCCATTCAAACGTAATTTGGAGCACGTTTAAGCTTGAAAACGTGTTTTTTTTGCCCCGCCCACCCCTAAGAGGAGGGTAAGAGTAATTTCACAAAATCCCTTTATAGTTCATGTTGCATACACGTACATAACCGACACATTAAAAAATTGAGATCCTGAGATTATTTAAGGCAGAGTTATGTTTTAAAACATGCTTTTTAGCCCCACCCCCTGTGTTTTTTTAGCCGCATTCTTAAAGGAAAAAAGGGGGAGGAAATTTTGCGAAATCACTTTATATTATCAGTTAGGTACATGTAACTGACCCACGAATCAAAAAGGTCCTTCCTAAGATAATTTACTGCAGAGTTACGCATGAATACATGTTTTTGCATCTCGCCTCCTATGGGGCGGAAGAGTGTAATTTCTAAATATTACTTTGTAGCGTGTGTTGAATACGTATAAGCAGTCCACACATCAAAAATTGCTATTCTATGATAATTTTGAACAAAGTTACGTGTAGAAACATGTTTTTTACCCACCAACCCTTAAAAGGGGTGGGGGGTAACACGGAATTGAAAATAATCCCTTTGTAGTTTGTGTGTGTTGAATACGCATAACCAATCGACATATCAAGAAATCGCTTTCCTGAGATAATTTGAAGCAGAGTTACTTTTTAAAACGTGCTTTTGCCCCCCCCCCCCCCACGCCTTTAAAGGGAGGTAAGAGGAAATTTCACGAAATCCCTTTATAATGCGTGTTGGGAAAGCATAACCAGCCCACGCATAAAAAATCGCCTAAGATAGTTCAAAGCTTGCGCATGGAAAAACGATTTCCCCCTACCCCTACCCCAAGAGGGATATGGTGGAATTTTACAAAATTCCTTTGCAGTGTGTGTCTTGTGTACGCACAACCAATCTACAGATAAAAAAAAATCGCTATCCTGAAATAATGTGGAGCACAATAACTCTCATAAGCATGTTTTTGCCCCCCTGCCCGCCCCTAAAGGGGGAGAGGGAGAAATTTCGTAAAATCCCTTTATAGTGCATGTTGGGAACGCATGAACAACCTACACATAAAATTTAATCTTACCGAGATAATTTGAAGCAAAGTTATGTTTGGAAACGTGTTTATTACCCCCCCCCCCCCCTCCTGTCCTTAAAGAGGGGAGGGAGAAATTTCATAAAATCCCTTTATAGTGCGTGTTTGGAATACATAAATAATTTACACATAAAATTTAATCTTACTGAGATAATATGACGCAAATTTATGCTTGGAAACGTGTTTATCCCCCCTTCTGCCCTTAAATGGGGGGGGGGGAGTGAGAAATTTCGTAAAATCCCTTTATAGTGCGTGTTGGGAACGCATAAACAACCCACACATAAAATTTATATTACTGAGATAATTTGAAGCAAAGTTATGCTTCGAAACGTATTTATTCCCCCCTACTCCCAAGGGGGGAAAGGGGGGCTTTCGCAAAATCCTGTTACAATGGGTGTTGGACACACGTAAATAAGCCACACACTAAAATTTGTGACCTTACCTCCTATAGATTTCCACGGACGAATTTAGCGCTAAAAGATGGGGTCCAATTTGTCCCCTCGTATATCCCCCTCCCCCCAAATATTGCAAATATGAAAAAAAAAAAAAAAAAAAAAAAAAAAAGTAAGTTTTTGGAAATATCCTCAAGAAGAGTCTTGGTGATTTTCTATACATTTGGGCTATTATTGGTAGAGTTTTAGGAATAAAACAATACAAATGAAAGTTTGAGGTTAAGGGAGATAAATTGGATGGACGTATGCTCATCTTCAGGAAAATTCCCTTTTGATATTAACCTTTTATCGATCATTTGCACCGTATAACAGAAATTGGATGTGCTATGAAATGGATAAAACTATTTTAATAAAAGTTAGGAGTTAAATGTTTTTGAGGTATCTAAATCGATGAGAAATATCCTCATTTTCAGGGAAATTCCCGTTCGGTGCAAACCCTTTATAAGCCAGTTGCATCATATGGCAGAAATTCGGTTTACTTGAAAATTAATATAATAATTCTGATGAAAATTTGTGGTTCAGTGTTTTTTGAAGAGTTAAAGTGATTAGAAATATCGTCATCTTGAGGAAAATTCGCGTCCGTTTTCAACCCTTTATCGGCCAATTGCAACATACGGCTTTACAGTCGGCAGCAAAATCATTCGATTGCTAGCAATAATTCCTATGTAAAAAAAAAGTACACTTACTAGTGTTTTATTAAATAAATCCCGTCGAATCATTTTCTTAGTCTAAGAACATTGCTCGAACGGTTTTGATAAGTATTTAAGGTATGGGGTTTTTTAGATGACAATTCAATTTGAATTTTCTTCATTTTTAGGAAAATTAACGTACACAATTAGCACTCACTCTGCCTCTGGCAAAATTACGACAGAAACTTTCCAGAAAATGGCTCTAACTGTTTTGATAAAAAATTAGCATTAGGTTTATTTTTGAGAGGAGAAACCCATCTGATTTATCCCCATCTTCATAAAAATTAGAGTTTACTGTAAACCTTCATTCGTACATAGCAAAATATGGAAAAGACATGGTTTTCTAGAAACTATTTCAAATTTTTGATAAAAACTTAGATTTAGGGAATTTTTGAGTTTACAATTGAATTGATTTTTTTTTTTTTTTTTTTTTTTTAACCCTCGAATGTTTTTAATAAATATTTAGAGTTGATGTGTTTTTGAGATGACATTTCAATTTGAGTTTGAATAACACTCATCTTCATTATAATTAGCGTTCACTGGTAAACCGCATACCACAAAAAAATGCGTATAACCTTTTATTTATTTTATTTTTAAATAGAAACTGCTGACAGGATTAAATAAAAATTGTTAGAGGTTATTTTTAAAACTAAAAACGGCTTCATTTATCATCATTTTTAGAAAAGTGAACCGTAACTGTCCTAGAATAATGTGTAGCAGAAATCTTGTCTTTTAAAAAACTACTTAAATGATTGTGATAATAAACTGTAGTTAGAGATTTAATATGATAATTGGATTTGAATTTTCCTTATATCGAGGAATATTAACTTGCATTGTTAACTCGTTCTCCGCCTTGAGCAAACAAATAATAAACATATTTATGTTTACCTGAAAACAAATCACAGTATCTACACTACAAATGATTTTTACGATGAGACCGAGTGAACTCGGTCATCCAAGTACTAAGTTATTATATGTGGAAATGAAGCATAGAAATAAAAGAAAATATGTTGAACAATTCAATTAATGTAGAAAAATAACTTTGAGATTGTCCAAAAATTGATATATCTCCAACAACGGCATTTACAGTAACAGGGTTAAAAAATAATGAGCTGTTTCTGAGACAGTAATGAATTAAATCATGTAAAATCACTATTGTTGCGTACTTGGGGGTTCGTGAGTTGTCTGAGAATGAAAGGCCAAACGTACAAAAATTCAGTAATTTATTCACAGAAAGTTCCAGAAAAATACAGGTCTATAAACCAAGTATCAGCTTCAATTCAAACAGTAAACACAGCTTAAACAACAGCTGTCAATAGCAAATCCACAGTACAAACTGTATACCAATAACACTTGAAGCAAGTCTCTCTCAAAGAGGCTTAAGAGCAATGCAAGCACTAGCGAAGCTAGCGGAGATCTGAACTGAACTGAACTGCCCTTGGCGAGGAAGCGCTCCTTATATGCTGTTCCATGGAGCCCAGATTTTTCGAGAAAACTCTAGAAAGTGGTCAACCAATCAACTTACAGCTTCCATATTTGGTATATCCCATATAAGGATTTTCTCGCCAAGGTCGCCAAAAAAATCGCCAAGGTGGGAAAAAGTCGCCAAATTTGGCGCCAAATCCATTACGTGCATTACTGGGGCTTTCTAAGGCGTTTTTAAGGGAAAATAAGGCTATTTCAACGCTAAAACGACTAGAAATGCACAAAATTAGCACTTTATGAACTTACTAAGCCTCTTTGAAAGAATTTATACAAAAATAAACACAATTATTTACAATTTCGTAACACTGCCCCCCTCCCAAGGACTGCACGTCCCGGGCAGTGCAACCCTTGGTCAAGAGGCGAAACTAAACAAATTTACACAATCTAAAACACAAAAACTAAGTTGCACATAAAGATAACATAGAAATATAAATTAAGTGGGAAATATTTACAAAATTCACAAATATGTACAAATATTTATATACAAATATTTACAGTGCGCATGCACAAATTTTACCAGTATTTACATTTTAAATTTTAATTTTACCGTTACTTGTGGTACTTGGCTAGCCTATTATAGTGCACCACCTTCGGTTTTGATGAAGGTGTTTTAGTGATCCGCCCCACTACATCATTCAGCCTTTTTAAGACTGTGTATGGTCCGTCCCAGCTGCACTGTAACTTGGGAGAGAGTCCTTTGCGTCGAACAGGATTCCATAACCAGACCTTCTCTCCTTCCTGAAACTCATGTTGCGTAGCCTTTAGATCGTACCTTGTCTTCATTTTCTCCGTTGCCATGTTAATCCGCTCCCGAGCAAAGTTGTGTACGTCCTCAAATCGTGCCTGGAGACCTTGGATGTACTCCTCGGGCGATGAAGGCGCATCGGGTGGACAACCAAACAGGAGATCACAAGGGAGACGAAGTTCACGTCCGAACAGCATCTGGGCTGGAGTATAGCCGGTGGTTTCATGGACAGCACTTCGATAAGCCAGCAGGAACAATGGCAACTTCAAGTCCCAATCTTGCTGGTTCCTTGATACTAGAAGGGAGAGGTTATTCAGGATGGTACGATTGAACCTCTCGACCATGCCGTCCGACTGGGGATGTAAGGGTGTTGTCCGGGTTTTGTCTATGCCGAGTAGTTGACACAGTCCTTTGAAAACATCAGAGGTAAAGTTCCTACCTTGGTCGGTATGAAGTTGTAGGGGCGTGCCGTACCTTGACACCCATTGCTGCACTACGACCTCTGCGACTGTGCATGCCTCTTGATTGGGAATGGGATATGCCTCTGGCCACTTGGTGAAATAGTCCATCACGACGAGGATGTATTTATTTCCACTGGAGGTCCGTGGCAAAGGACCCAAGATGTCGATTGCAATTCGTTCAAATGGTGCTCCCACGTTATACCGTTGCAGTCTCCCTCGACTTCGTTTCTGCGGGCCTTTACGTGCCGCACAAGCATCACAGGATTTACACCATTTCTCCACATCCTCCTTTGCCTTGCACCAGTAGAAGCGCTCCCGAACTTTCTGCAGAGTCTTCATTACCCCAAAATGGCCTCCGGTAGAGCTACTATGCAGTTGTTCTAAAACAGCTGGAATTTTTGATCTTGGTAATAAAATCTGCCATCTGAAGCTTTTCCCATCATCAGATTCCCACTTTCTGCATAATACGCCGTTTCTGATATGAAGAGAGTCCCAAAGTGCCCAATAACTTTTCGTAATGGGACTAAATCTGGAAATGCCCTGCCAGGTAGGTCTGTTGCTGGTCGTCTCCTTCAGCTGTAATATTGGCTTTATGTCAGGATCTTCCAACTGGGATTTTCTAAGTTCTTTCTCACTCCATGGATCGGGATCTTGATCTGATGGTGTTGAGACAGTAACTTGGCAGGCAACCGGATTTATCGGCAGGTATTTCTGTTCGGCTCTAGAGCAATACTTGCAGCTTTCCGAGCAGGGCTTCCGTGACAAGGCATCTGCATTACCATGTAGAGTCCCTTTACGATGACGTATCTCGAAGTCATATTCCTGGAGGCGTTGTATCCACCTGGCAATCTGTCCTTCCGGGTTCTTGAACTGGAGCAACCACGTTAAAGATGCATGGTCAGTCCGGAGCAGGAATCTTCTGCCATAGAGGTAATGATGGAAATGTTCTATGGCTTTTACGATGGCGAGTAGCTCTTTCCTGGTGGTACAGTAATTTCGCTCCGGTTTAGACAGGCATTTACTCCAATAGGCAATGACATGTTCTTGACCATCAATTTCCTGCGACAGAACAGCACCGACACTCTCATGGCTGGCATCTGTATCAAGTATGAACTGTCTGTCGCGCTGTGGATATGTCAAGATAGGCGATGATGTTAAGGCCTCTTTAAGTCGCTTGAACGCTTTTTCACATTCATCTGTCCACAGGAACTTCTGTTTGGCTTCCGTCAGCTTGTGCAGTGGTCTGGCAATATTTGAGAAACCCTTGACAAACTTCCTGTAGTAAGTGCATAACCCCAGGAAACTTCGTAGTTGGTGTACATTTTCAGGGCGACTCCAGTTCTCGACTGCAGAGATCTTCTCAGGATCAGTTCTCACACCTTCGGCAGAGATGATATGGCCGAGGTAGCTCACTTCACGACGGAACAAGTTACACTTGCCTGGATTCAATTTGAGGTTAGCCATTCTGAGTTTCTCCAGCACCTTTCGGATGTTTCGTAGATGGTCTTCAAAGGTGCGCCCCACAATGATAATATCATCCAAATACACCAGACAGGCTTCATAGGAAAGTCCTTTTAGCACTGTCTCCATCAGGCGTTCGAAGGTGGCAGGTGCATTACATAATCCGAATGGCATAACTTTAAATTGCCACAGTCCTTGTCCCGTGGTGAATGCAGTCTTCTCACGATCATCAGGATGTAATTCTACTTGCCAGTAACCGCTCTTCAGATCCAACGTCGAGAACCATTTATTGCCAGCAAGTGTGTCTAATGTGTCGTCAATTCTGGGAAGAGGGTAACTGTCTTTCTTCGTGATGTCATTCAAACGACGATAATCCACACAAAATCTTGTTGAACCATCCTTTTTTCGCACCAGTACTATGGGAGAGGCCCAAGGACTCGTTGATGGCTCGATGACGTCATTGTGCTGCATTTCATTTAGAAGTTCAGTGACCTCTTCCTGTTTAGCAAAAGGAAGTCTTCTTGGATGTTGTTTGATTGGAGGATGATTTCCTGTATCAATTCTGTGCTGGGTGATGTTCGTTCGCCCGACGTCTTCAGGTGTTCGAGAAAAAAGGTCTTTAAATTCTTGGAGTAGCTTCTCCGCAGCGCATCTCTGTTCCTTTCCTAACTCTGCATTCTTGAGTAGTTCCGTTGTTAATTGCTCAGAAGACTTGGATTCGGTTGATTGCATGGGGCGGTTTATGCATGTTACAGGAGTGCAGGCTGCTAACACTTCATCCTTCTTCACTGTTCGGACCTTATCGCTGATGTTTGCGACTCTCACAGGTATAGTACTCTTTGAGAGATCAACTAGAGATGAAGCTACCAGAACTCCTCTTGGGCTATTGTCGGTATTCGGGTATTCAATCAGTCCATAGCGGAAGTATTGCTTTGTAGGTGGTGTTCCTGAAACTATTGTCTCTGTGTGTGGGGGGATGGAGATTTCAGACTTGGCTGTTATCTGGCAGATTGTCTGAATGTCTTGATTTTCAGTGTTGAACACAGCGATGTCTTCCGAACTCGAATGCAGTTCATTATTCTTGAAGTCCAACTGAAAATTAAATTTTCTCAGGAAATCAATTCCAATGATTAAAGGATCTCTTATATCAGCCACATATGCCATATGATGGTAACTGGCATTCCCAAAAGTGATGGCCAAGTTCATTTTTCCATATATTTTGATTTCGTCTCCGGTCACAGTCTGGAGTTTAACGCAGGGCGGCGTCCAGATGATCTTCTCTTTTAGTTCTTGAGCCAAATCCGTTCTAATGATGGTCACGTTGGCTCCCGTGTCCAGAATCATCCGGCAGGTGGCGTTGTTGACTTGGCCATAGACGTGAAGTCCATTATCGCCGCCACTCATCGATGAAACATGAAATACTGTAAATTGGGGCTCTTTAATTTTAGGCAACCTCCGCCCCGCGAGATGGCCTCCTCTTAGTTTCCCTGCAGTGATGGTGAAGCCGGGTGATTTCCTATAGTTGGTCGTACGGGGCAGTTCCTCTTCACATGACCATCCCCTCCACAGCCCCAGCACTTTATCTTCCGATCCTTTTTTTCCATATTATTTTCCAGGCTGCGCAATCTCTTTAAGATCTCTGCGAAACTTCTCTTCATTTCATTCTCATCAGCAGGCGTATCATTTAATGAGACTGCTCTTATGGTATGGCGGTCTTTACGGGAGGCTTGTTGGGCTGCCTCTATCCTAAGTGCATAGCCTAAAGCTGATTCTACGTCTCTGATGTTGGAGAGTCTCAGCGCTTTTTGAATTTCTGGATCCCGAACAGCATCGATAAAGTACTGAAGAGCTAAGTCGTTTCGAGTGTCAGCTTGACAGTCTGAGAATGCTAGGTGTGACAATCTCTGAATGTCCGCTGCCAGCTCTTGCAAACTTTCGCCCGTTTTCTGGTAACGGGACTTTAGCTGGAGGCGACTATAGTCCTTAGAACACTTCTCTCCGAACCGTAGCTCCAGTGCTCTAGTCAAGGCCTCGAAGTCGTTCCTTTCTTCTTTAGAAACATTTCTCAGGATCTCGGCTGCATCTCCCCGTAATGCTGCTGCTAAGTGGACCGACTTGGCGGTAGAGTCCCAGCCGTTAGCTTCAGCTACGATGGAAAACTGCGTCTTATATACATGCCAGGAGGAACTGCCGTCGTAGGTAGATAGCTTAATAAATTCGTGATTCTGGTTTCTTCTCTCTTTCCTTTCAGTTTCCTGGGGCTTGGATTCTAACTTTTCTTCGAGATTCCGAATCTTGCTCTGCAAATCATTCCCTATTACCTCTCCGCTCCACTCTTCTCTCATTTTCCTCTCAAGATCTTCCTCCATTCTCTTAAACTTGCTTTCTATCTCTGAAACCTTTCCTTTCAGCTCCTGATCAAAGTTTTCTTTAAATTTCTCCTCAAAATTCTCTTCTATCTTCATAAATCTCTCTTCAAAATTCTTTTCCACTTTCAAAACTTTCTCTTCAAAATTTTCTTCTATCTTTATAACTTTCTCTTCAAAACTTTCTTCTATCTTTATAACTTTATCTTCTATTCCATCCATTCTATTTTCCATCACCGTTAATTTACTCTCTATTGATTCTTTCGCCGTTGAAAGCTCTCTCTTCATCTCATCTTGATTAGCTTTAATTTCTTCGGTCAAACTGGCTTCCATCTTTTCCTGAACTGCTTTCATTTCCTCTTGTGCTACCTTCATTTCTTTCATCTCTTGACTCAGGCTATCTTTCATCTCTCTCTGCGATGCTTCCATACTTTCTTTCATCTCTCTTTGCGATGCTTCCATCTTTTCCTGTCCTGTTTCCATTTTCTCTATCAATCCGGTTTCCATCTTTTCCTGTCCGGCTTTCATTTCATTTATCTGGGTAGCTAAGGCTTCTAGAAGTTTTTTCATCTCTTGCTCCATAGCCCTCGTTATCACCATTCACAGACAATCCCGCTTCTGACACCAGAAATGTTGCGTACTTGGGGGTTCGTGAGTTGTCTGAGAATGAAAGGCCAAACGTACAAAAATTCAGTAATTTATTCACAGAAAGTTCCAGAAAAATACAGGTCTATAAACCAAGTATCAGCTTCAATTCAAACAGTAAACACAGCTTAAACAACAGCTGTCAATAGCAAATCCACAGTACAAACTGTATACCAATAACACTTGAAGCAAGTCTCTCTCAAAGAGGCTTAAGAGCAATGCAAGCACTAGCGAAGCTAGCGGAGATCTGAACTGAACTGAACTGCCCTTGGCGAGGAAGCGCTCCTTATATGCTGTTCCATGGAGCCCAGATTTTTCGAGAAAACTCTAGAAAGTGGTCAACCAATCAACTTACAGCTTCCATATTTGGTATATCCCATATAAGGATTTTCTCGCCAAGGTCGCCAAAAAAATCGCCAAGGTGGGAAAAAGTCGCCAAATTTGGCGCCAAATCCATTACGTGCATTACTGGGGCTTTCTAAGGCGTTTTTAAGGGAAAATAAGGCTATTTCAACGCTAAAACGACTAGAAATGCACAAAATTAGCACTTTATGAACTTACTAAGCCTCTTTGAAAGAATTTATACAAAAATAAACACAATTATTTACAATTTCGTAACACTATCATTGTCCAAAATCTCAAAGATTTCTACTAGGAGTTAAAATAAATGTAAAAATGTGCAAATTAAAAAAATTCCAGTTATTATGCTTTAATATATATATTTACACAAAGCAAGAACAGTTTAATAATACTAAATACGATACAATTATCTACATATTCATTTATGCTAAAAAATATATGCAAAGTATTTCATTTTCAGCACTCTAAAAATGCACGTTAATAATATTATATTGAATGTAAATTAACAGTATTAAAATGCAACCTATGGTCTGTAATGTAGCGACAAAAAATATACAAATAATTCTATGTTGCTTGTGGACATTTGAACCAACTTTTAAGCAGGGCCTATATAACACGGACAAAAATTTGATTATAAATATACAGTCAGATCTCAATATTATCATATCTAACTGTGGATAAACCTGGACAATACATTTTAAAGAACTCGTCAGCTGCCAGTAGATCATTCAAACTTAATCATAACTTTGATGAAATCTAATTTAGAAAATTTATTCCTCAAGCCTGAAAGTGCATTTCAGAAAATTATTGAGTGGAAGGCTGATTTTCTATACCAACTATGTGAAAAATACCGGAGCCGGGAATCGAACCCGGGACTTCCGCTTCACGTGCGGATGCTCAAGCGGAAGTCCCGGTTTCTATTCCCGGCTCTGTGGTATTTTTCACATAGTTGGTATAAAAAATCAGCCTTCCACTCCATAATTTTCTAAAATTGATGAAATCATCCCCCCCCCTGACCAGAAAAAGAGTAATCTGGTGTATCACTGACATTTCTTTCCGTTATTCACATTAGTGCAGAATATTACTATAGTTTAATGTGTAAGATGTTATTTATTTCAAATTTTCTAGAGTAATTTAAAATCCTTTAAAATTAGTTTAAAAAATTGCTTCAAAAATCTTCTTATTTTTAAAGACATACATTTCGGTTGCAAGACTATAGCCTCGCCGATCCACAATCCCCTGTTTGAATATTATGTGCACATTAAAAAAAAATATTTAAATTGTTATTAAATATAAAAATATGTTTCAAATTATTCAACGAGTTGTCGCCCACTCACTTCGTTATAACACATTAGACTATTTTAACTAATCCTGTATATCAATAAGTAAAAAAAAAAATCTGTAAACATCACAAAATGGAATAAATCGCGACAAATGTTCCGAGTTTAAGGTCGAAATAAAACTGTGACTCTGAGTCAGGCAAATAAAGTCGGAATGAATGTAGCAAAGCGGCAACACACAAAAATGATCCAAGAGACAAGCTAAATTAAAATCAAGAAAAGATCTGGTGTAATAAGAATAATTATATAAAAGTACAGAAAAAATATCAAAAATAAATTTAATAAAAAAAAATAAATGGTGACATTAAAAGAGAAAAAAAAAAAAGGAAAGAAAGAAAGAAAAGACCGATCATGAGAAAGTTATGTGTGTAATTTCCAAACATTAGATATGAAAGACGCTGAAGAAATATTAATAAGATTTTTAAAATGTAAAAAAGACTTTCCAAGAAATCCAAATGGGAAGAGGGGACAGGAGAGGAAATAATGTCAATTTTAGAAATTAAAAATTAAAAAATAAATAAATAGTAAGAATAAAAATACCCATGACACCAATAAGGGAAAGTAAAAGAAAATTTGGAGATCTTTTCATCACGGGCATTTGTTTAATTTATTTTTATTTTTTTGTGTGTGGGCTTATTTATATGATATTTCAAAAGGCTTCTATCTATTTCAACAAATAATTTAGGTATTATTAAACACCACGTCAATTATCAGTTGGAATGGAATTTTTAGGAAAAGCGAATTTAATATTGTTGACGAATTTAAAAATTATATTAATTCCAAATTATGAAAAAATTTAGATGTTCTGGAAAAAAAAAAAAAAAAAAAAAAAAGGAACAATAAAAATGTAAAATTACATGATTGAAACATTGGTAATTCAAGTTAAAAAGAGAAATTTAGAATTCTTGGTTTTTAGAGCTCTATCGGCCATAGAGGAATTATAGCTAGAGAAAGAGCAAGATACTTTAAATGTTAATTTCTTCTTAAAATCAGAGAAAATGAAAGCAAATGAAGCCGGTAAGAATAAATACAGAAAGCAGCCATTTTCTGTTGGGGTGGGTGAGAGATTATGTGGAAGAGAGTCATAATAAAGTTTTCTGAAGACAATGGTTAAAAACTAATCATTTTATATAGAAGTCAAAACGTCAAGAAAATATAGAGAATTATTCTTTTTAGTTTCGAAAATAAACTGATTTAGAAGGCGTTTAAAATATCGTGTAAATTTGCGCACCGAAGGAATGCTTGTAATGAAGAAATCTTCCCTTGCTTCCCACTGTTCGGAACATTTTTGATAAAAACGTAGTTTTAGAACGTTTACTAATCATTTCATCTTTTCTAATTTCGAATTTTTTGAAACATCCACTTAGAAAAAATTATAAATCAGAGGTAATATCAAATTTGAAGTTTCTAGATACATTATTACTATAGGAAACATACAAAAGTGTGGTTTTCCAGCGAGTTTTTTCTCACCCCCTCCCATTGTGCGTGCACTAAAATTTTTAAACACCCGCAGTGCTTCGAACATTGTGATAAGCACTGATTGTGTCAAGTTTGGTTGAAATCGGTTCAGGGGTTTAGGAGATGAAACACATACAATCATATATACAATGACTTTTATTCATATTAATAAAAGTATTTTTATTCTTCATGGAAGCTAAAACCTGTTGAACCATCTGTTAGTCGGCTAGTTATGGCTATAGTTCATTAAGTACTGCCTTACAGGTGTACATTATTTCCTCGCTTGGTGGCGAGCATTACATCCTAAATAGTTGATGTGTATTACGTCTCTGTTTGCCTGTGTGTAAAAGGTCTTGACTTTCCGGTGTGTATCACGTCTTAATTTGCCTGTATGTATCACGCCTTCATTTGCCGGTGTGTGTCACGTCTTCATTTGCCTGTGTGCAAAAGGTCTTGACTTGCCGGTGCGTATCTTCATTTGCCTGTGTGTAATAGGTCTTGATTTGTCGGTGTGTATCACGTCTTCATTTGCCTGTGTGCAAAAGGTCTTGACTTGCCGGTGTGTATCACGTCCTCATTTGCCTGTATGACAAAAGGCTTGACTTGCCGGTGTGTATCACGTCCTCATTTGCCTGCGTGTAAAAGGTCTTGACTTGCCGGTGTGTATCACGTCCTCATTTGCCTGCGTGTAAAAGGTCTTGACTTGCCGGTGTGTATCATGTCCTCATTTGCCTGTGTGTAAAAGGTCTTTAATTGCCGTTGTGTATTAAGTCTTCGCTTGCAGGTGTGTATTATGTCCTCGTTTGTCAGTGTGTATTACGTCCTATCTCAGCACGTGTGTATTATGCCGTTGTTTGTCGGTTTGTATTATGTCCTAGCTTGCCAGTGTGTATTATGTCTTAACTTGCCGCTATGTATTCGTCTCAGCTTGCCGATGTATATTATGAGTTGGTTTACCAGTGTGCATTATGTTCTTGAATGTCAGTTTGTATTAGCACAATTTTCTTACCTGCTTTTTTTACCAACAGGAAGCACTGCGAAACACTTTTAAATTATTTTTAAAACTATTCAATCACTTAAACACATAATGTATCTTAATCTCACTCAAATTCTTTCATTACAACACATTCAGTTAAGATTCTTGATGTTATGGGGCACTGTAAGCATTTTATCACAATAAAATCCTAATTTCCCATCATGTGATGAACATACTTAATCATGTGTGCGAAATAATATTTATAATAGAATATAAATTCGTATTTTGACCACCAGAGAAGCTGTAACACACTCTAAAATATGATGAAAATCACACACTCACTTAAACAAGCAATATATTCTAATCTCAAACAAACCCTTCCAATACAACACTGTTAATACATTTTTCCCATTAGGGGGCGCTGTAAATTATCTTAACCATAGGCCATAGCCTTCTAAACTAGATGCCTTCCGCGTGGCTCGGAAACTTTGTGGTAGGCAGCGCCACCTGGTACAGATTGCGCGACTTTTTTTATTCAACAGCCACCAAAAATTTTTAAAGTGTGATTTGATATACATAAAAGGCGAATAGAATCGAAGAAACGTCGATTATATATATCATATATCACTTATGAAAATTATTGGTGACAGTTGAATAAAAAAGTTGCGCAATCTGCACCAGGTGGCGCTGTTTACCGTTTGAACTCTTACCAAGTTTCCGAGCCACGCGGAAGGCATCTAGTTTAGGAGGCAATGTCTTAACATCAAAGAAATCTCAGCTTCAAATTATACAATATCAACAGGCTTACAATACAATATACTTAATATTGTGTACGAAATTTCATTTATTCATAATAAATTATAAAGTGGTATTTTGATCACCAGAAGCCACTTTGAAACTCATTAAAATACTAGTAAAACTATTCACTTGTATTACAAAAACTATTCACATAATTACAAATACTTTCATTACAATACATTTAACAAATTTCTTTTTCCCGAAAACTTTATGCGGCGTTTAATTCGCCATCGTGCATCGTTACAGAGTCACTTAGCAAGTCTGAGCGTTATTATTATTGTAAAATATTTTCTTAAACTATGTGCAACATGTATAATGTGAATTGTACCATAACATAAAAAAAAAAAAAAAAAACTTCATGTCCTCATTTGATTGTGTGTATCAACACAGTCAATGTCCTCATTTGATTGTAAAATTACAAAGTCCCCAGTTGATTGTGTGTATCAAGTTCACTGTGTGTGTTGCGGTGTATCGAGGTCCCCATTTAGACGGTAAAAATACATATTGAGAAATATTGAGAAATTTTGGAATTTTAAGAAAAATCAAAGCTGATTCATAATTGAATGAGTTTTATTAATAGTTATTTATCAAAAATATGCTTTTAAGTCAATTATTTACGAAGTCCCCGATTGGCGGTGTATACACATAGTCCTCAGTTTGCACGTCTTGCCAACCTGTGTGTGTGTGTGTGTGTGTGTGTGTGTGTGTGTACTTCGGCGCTAGGGCATAGAAACAGTAAAATAAAGAAATATCTGACATTTTATTAGATATGATGAGAAAGAACTGGTTTATTAATTATAGCTTTTAGCTTTTTCAGTAAAAATTACATAGCTTTCTAAATATTAATAATAAAATGTTACTTTAAGCTAAAGTTTCAATTTTATTTAAACATTGTTTTTTATTGGAATTTTTATAAAATAAATAAATAAAAAATAATGAAAAGGAAAGGAAATATTTATATATAAATATGTCATTCGTAATCTTTTAATAATTTATATATATATATATATAAATAACTTATAAATGTGAGATATATTTTTTAGTTATTATTATTATTATTATTTCTTTTACAGTTATTTTTTATCATTTAATTTCAATCAATTTATTTAATTATTTAATATTGATTATGTCTCTACTAGAACATAATTTCAAGAGTGCAACTTCATAAGATTCTTTAGAAATAATCTTTTGCCATTAGGGAATATGGGTGCATTATAAATATTAATTTCTAACGTAGTCATTTGCTTTGCCAACGGTGCAAGTTCCAAGGGGCGGCAAAGGGAGAGATTAATAATAGCCAAATACCGGGTGGGTCAGATAGACTTTCTGGACTTTTCTCAAAGGTTAGAAGAGTTCTTCCTCTTGAGGAGGTAGCGTTAATGTACTAGATTCTTTCATCAAAAGCAGATAGTCAGTAGAAAGGATTGATATTAATTTTCAAATCCCATGTATTCAAAATTTCTATTGTTTAATTTTAGGGATTTTTGTTAGCCTTTATGTTTGCTTGATTGTATTAGTAAATAAGTTTATAACGAATAATGGACTACTAATCCTCAAAAATTATAAATTTGATATGATCAGTTTTTAAAGTCGTTAAAGAGAACCCAGTGAGGCCTAGTGTTACCATATGGTCACAGCATACAATAGTTTATTTATTTACTTTTTCTCGGGACAAATCTTTTAAAGTCACTAGATTATATTCATTTAAGCTCAATAAAAGTTCAAATGGCGTTTTATCTAGTCTTCTTTCACATGAAAGTAAAGAATACAAGGACTTTATGCATTAAAAATGGCAAAGAAATGGGTCGAACGTGTCATATTGACCAAAACAGACCTGTCGGCAATTCCAGAACCCCGAGCTTTATTTTCCTGCTCTTCGAGTGTGTGTGTTTTCTATTTTTTACCCTTTTTTCCATGCAAAATTGTTGTGTTTTTTATTTTTCTGAACTCTGAAGTCTGAAATATATATGCACATATATATATATATAATTCTACATTTTCACTTTGTTAACATCAAAGAGAATTTTGGTTGTGAGTGAACACTTTAAAGAGAAAAAATAATTCAGGCTTTAATGGATTAAATTAAAAAAATCTAAAGTTCCTTCTTAAACATGTTATTACTTTCAAATCTGCGTATATATCCGTAAATGAGCTCTTTTATTCTCTCAACATAACATATTTATTCCGTAAGTATATACCTTACCCTCTGTCGCTATAGGTTTCCTCACGATTTAGCAGTGCATGAAAGTTACATTCTTTCTTTGCTTTGATTTATGAGTAAAATAAAATATCGCAGTATACAGCTAAAAAATTTTAATTTATTTATTATTATTTTTTTATGTTATTTTTAAGTCGTTGTTATAACATTACAATTGAAAAATGTCACGAAGTCATAAATTATTTCTTTAGAATACCCACGTTAAAAAAATTACGAAATCGAGAAATAATCGCCATCGCATCGCAGAATTAAAAATATTTTTTAAATCGTATTTTTTTCTTTTTTATGCAGGATGTATATATTTGAAGAGTACACAATGAAAAACAAAAGGAGGTATGTCCTACAACTGAACTTTTGTGGGACTTAACTTCTATTACTTTCCAAGTGGAAAAATACTCCCAGCGGCACCTTGTGAACTCTGTCGCAATTAAATTCTTTGAGCTTTGAACTTAAACTCCTTTTCAATGATATTGGATTAATTTCCTTGAAAAATGTCAAGTTCAACTTGAACCAATATCAAAAAGTAAATTTCTATGATTTTGTCACTTACCCTTCTTTTCAGTGGCAACGACCCATGCAATTTCAATTTCCTGAATTAACTATTATTACCATAACTATTCACCAAAAAATCTATAAGATATGAAAGTGCCTAAATGAATCTATGAAATATTAGCTAAACTATTTGAAAGATCTAATCAGTCAAAACGACATAAAATTTTTCTGGAATACAGAAGGCGCATTTTGTTTTATATTTTCGCCATTTAAAGAATTGACACCGTTTAATCTCCGAGCATGTCGTTCATGTATTTCAAAAAGTACGTAAGAATGGGGAACAAACAGCAGGTAAAAAATATACTTTAATAGACCAATTCTGTACTAACATCTTTTTTTTTTTTTTTTTTTTTATTATTATTATAAGAATAATAATTCCCATGGTAGAAATATCTATAATATCATTGTTTGTTAAACGTCTGCATGGATTTCCCAATAATTTCTAAAAAACAGCGTAGCTTTTACAACTGTCTCGTAAACATTCAAAGACTTCTATGAAAAGGTTAACTTTTAACTATTTATAACCTGCATAGATTGTGTTACCCGAATGGCTGCCAAGAACAAAAAAATATATAGTAGCTTTAAAATGCTTTTACGTCAGATAGTTATGATGTTAGGTAATATTCAATAAATAAGTATTAGGAATGACATTTATTTTAATAAACATATTTCTGATTTAGATGAAAAATCATAAAAATTGACATGCCAATCATAGGGTATATCACGGCTTTAAATATAGTAACCATTTAAAAAGGTGTGATATACTAAAATTGTGTAAGATAAGCAATCTGTAATTTCATTGGCTTAAACTATGTTTAAAGAATTATTATATATAATTATTTAAGAATTATTATAATAATTTATGCAACAATAACAAACATTTGACTACAAATAATAATAAAAACAATAATAATAACATTTTTGACCATGCCTATTTTTTTAATAGAGTCAAGAAATCCTAATGTTGTTGTTGTTGCTGTTATTAAAGCGGTTTTAAAATGGCAGACGATATCTAATAAATCATTTTCGTATGAAATTGTAAATGATATCTAACTAGTAGTTTTTTAAATATCTGTGGGACGTATATGTCCCGTTAGTATTGAAAGAATTAAAGCACAGCTGACAAAAAATTACGTTATTGTTTTTTAATCTAAAATAGCGACTTTTATAGAAAAATACTGGTATTTCCTTTCATCTTAAAACCTTTTTTTTTAGCAAAATTAACAGGATGAGATCAACTGTCATTAGACATAAAACAAAAATATAATTTATTTATATTTTTATTGTGTTTAAGATTAGACAGAAGCTACAAATAAATAACCCTAATGGAATGCTTCAAATTTTTATTAGTGGTAAATTATTGTTACTTCTTTCCCTAAATAACTAAACATGGTCAGAAAAAAATATTTCAAAGAAGATGAATGGATTGTCTTATCCTCGACAACGCATGATGAATGTTTAAAGTTAGTTGAAGAGTTTGTTTCTTGAAATTTTCGATTTGGTTAACTATAGTTTAACATACAAAATAGATTAAAATTTTTCGAAAATTTTTCTTAAAAAATGGAAATAAACAAAAAACATTTCTTAGAAATAAGATTAATGGTCACGTATTAAATTGAAATTTTATTTAGTTTTTATGTATAATTTTAAATTTTATGTAAATTTTTGTCATGTTCTAAAAATGTTTTGCTAGCTGAATAAACAAATTAATTAAAAACTGTGTTACAGTGAAAAATAAATATAAAGATGACATTTTTAAAGAAGTAAAATTAACGAATGTAAATAAAACATAAAATAACTTGTTAAAAATTTCAGAAAAGAAAAAGTATTTTTTAAATTTATAAGTGTATTAAAGAAATATTAATTAATGAGAATTTTAAAAAGTGCGGTAATAATAATGTGTCTGCCTACTGAGCATAATAACTTACCCACACTTATAATACATTTTTACTTCCATTACACTACTACCACAGGTAATGGAAGTATTGTATTCGGTCAAAAAATCCGACTTCGAATTTTAAGGTCTCCTGAGTCCAAAAAGTGGTTTTTGGCACAATTGGTCAGTATGCGTGTATGTATTTGTGTATGTGTGTGCATGTAGCTGGGGGGATCTTCTGACTTTCATATCTCCTAAACTAATGCAGCTAGAAAGATGAAACTTCAGAATTGAGACAAGTCTGGTGTACAGATGAATTGTTTTAACTTATGGTGAAAATTAGGAAGCCGGAAGTAGGATATATGAAAACGGAAGTAGAACTGCAAGTACGTATCTCGAAAACGGCTCAAATGATTTTCTTCAAAGTTGCTATATAAGCACGCTACTAGATGTCCTTTCGTATGTAGTAGCTCGTTAGTTCATGAAAATTGATAGGCGTACTGTGTAAGTAGTTTAATTTGAGACCTTGCAAGTGCGTTAAAAACAACTGTACGGATTTTTTTCAAACTCGCCATATCAACTCTCTTTAACGTATACTTTCATAGGTAATTGCTGTTTTTCGGTCAACAATTGAATTTGTCATGTTTTGGTGAAAGTCAGTATCTCAAAAACGTCAGTATCCTCTAAAAAGTTTCTTCAAAATTGCTAGATACTCATTTTAGATATTCTTTCACATGTATCACGTGGTTATTACAGTAAAATCGACAGTCATCCTAATTAGGTAGGTTATTTTCAGATCTCGGAAATGGGTATTTAAAAAATGGCTGTACCTTTTTTTTAACTCGCTATGTAAACTCTATTTTATATGTCTTTACACATGTGCCACTTTTCCCTTGCAGAAAAATTGTTAGTTGTCTAATTTTTTAGGTCAGTTATATGTCTTCTGATCACATAATCTCTAAAAAATGCATACACTACATAAAATAGTGGGTAATGGAAGTCGTGTGGTTGTTTCACACCAGACGTTTTCCATTTAAATTCAAGTTTTTTAACTCGTGTATAAAACGAACTAGTTTTCAATAGAACTAGTTAATTATGTAACTAATGCATTATAACTGCCTTAATATTACATGTTCATAAATTAAAATATGAAAAAGAAAATTGTTAATTACTCAATTATTAATAATTATTTTTTATTTTTTAAGAAAAAGGTAAGAATTAATTATTATTTAAAAATACATATTTTAAGAAATGTATTGTTTTGTATTAAAATAGAAATTCACAAAAATTCATAAAGATTTAAAGTTAATTTGACAAACTATAACGGACTGATTAAACATATAAATGAACATTTTATAATATAGCTTACAATAATGCTTTCTAAAAAAACTTTCCAACAAAATTGAAAAAATTTATGACGTCGGTTTGTCTGTCTGCGCTATAACTTCCGAAAATATTAATGAAATTTCTTGAAACTGATATATGCTATTCTAGTTCCCTATCGAAGGTTCCCTATTGAAAATGAAGTAAATAAAAAGTAAATACGAATATTGGTTTGTGTGTACCCGAAAGTATTCCAAAGCATTGCATTCTATGAAACGTATTTCTATAAACCACATTTTGATACTTTTACTTTGCACAAGTTTTAATGAAATTGAAATATGTTATTCAAGTTCACTATTAGATGTTCCCTATTGAAAATGGAGTACATATCAACACTGATTTGTGTATAGGAACACCCAAAAGTATTGCAAAGCATTGCATTCTATGATAGGTATTTATATAAGCCATATTTTGACAACTTTTGTTTGCACAAATCAATGAAATTGAAATATGTTATTCATATGCACAAAAGAATGCTTTCTATAGCATATAGTATGATTAAAATTAAGATTTACAGGGCCACACAAAAATATTCAGTTATATTAAGGACTCTTATTGAAAAGTTGCTGAAACTGCATTTTCCTTTATTTTAAGTATTTTTAACGTTTTCGAAAAACTTTAAAGAATGAATATGATTACGATGCATTTTCACTGTCCATATGACTGTCTGTTTGTCTATTTATCCGTCTGCAAGCCTCAGCGTGCGTAAATATTTTAGAATCTCTTAAAAATGTATATGTTATTCAAATTCATTATGGAATGTTCCCTATGTAAACTGGTATTAATAGGCTGTGTACAACAGATTTGTATACAGTGACATCCAAGCAAATGCCAGTGTATTTCGTTTTAGGAAAAACTCTTTTATCAATCACATTTGAGTAACTTTCTACCGCGAAAATCATAATGAATTTAACATATATTGTTAATGTGCTAAAATAATGTTTTCCATAGAATATGATATGCTTAGCATTAAGATTTACAGGGCTACACTAACATATTCAAATGCATTAAGGGCTAAAATTATAAATTGCTGGAATTGAATTTCCGTTTCTGTTAAGCATTTTCAACACTTTCTAACAATGTTTAAGAGTGATTATGAATTCAGTTACTCTATGTGTCTGTCTTTCTGTCCTTCTATCTGTCCATTATGTGATAACGTTGTCAAAGAACACTGAAGATTAAAAGATGCAACGAATAAGTACAGATGGAAAATGTAGTAATCAATGTGCATCGCCTGATTTTTCATTCTTATTTAATTTCAACAAACTTAAATATTTTATTTTGAAAAAAAAAAAAAAAAAAAAAAAAAACTGTCGAATATTTTTAAAATAAGTTTTTTAAGCTGTATTAATAATGCAATCCTTGCTTTGAACACCTATAATTAAAATGGTATGAACTTTAAACAACGCTAAATAGCATTATGTTTGAGAAATATGAGAAAAAATAAAAAGTGAAAAATAAATATAATTTAAAAAACTAAAAAACACGCTTTTAAAGAACATCAAACTAAAAAGTGAAAAATAATTCTTAATATAAGCTGAAAACAATAATGAACGAAAAATACTAGTATAATTGTGAAAAAAGCGTGGGTTGCTCGGTGTACGAAAAATATGGCACAAAGCACCCCACGCTTTTTTCACTATTATACTAGTATTTTTCGTTCATTATTGTTTTCAGCTTATATTAAGAATTATTTTTCACTTTTAGTTTGATGTTCTTTAAAAGCGTGTTTTTTAGTTTTTTAAATTATATTTATTTTTCACTTTTTAGTTCGATGTGCTACGAAAGCATGCTTTTTAAAATATATATTTATTATTTTATTATTTATCACATAAATAACTACAGTATGTAAGTTTTTGGTTAAAATTTACACACAATCGAAAATATCCCCATTCGACTTGCAGGCCTCTTAAATCTATCTGTACCAATTTTGAACGGCCTAACTGTATTTCTATTTGTTTTTGCCCCGTAGCCCCCCCTTACACCATCACCCCCCTACCCGCCCCTCCTAATAATTTTACAAATTCAAAAATATCCGCATTCGATTTGTAAGTATCGAAAACCTCTATGTACCAATTTTGAACGATCTGACACTATTTTTATTTTTTTGCCCCCCCTCCCTCCCCCCCCTTCTTGCCCCTCCTAATAACTTTACACAAACGAAAATATCCCCATTCGACTTGCAGACCTTTAAAACCTATCTGTACCAATTTTCAACGGCCTAACTGTATTTCTATTTGTTTTTGCTCAATAGCCCCCCCTTACCGCCCCACCCCCTACCCGCCCCTCCTAATAATTTTACAAATTCAAAAATATCCGCAATCGATTTGTAGTATCCAAAACCTCTATGTGCCAATTTTGAACGATCTGACACTATTTTTATTTTTTTTGCCTCCCTCCCCTCCCCCACTTCTTGCCCCTCCTAATAACTTTACACAATCGAAAATATCCCCATTCGACTTGCAGACCTTTAAAACCTATCTGTACCAATTTTCAACGGCCTAACTGTATTTCTATTTGTTTTTGCTCCATAGCCCCCCCTTACAGCCCCCCCCTACCCACCCCTCCTAATAATTTTACAAATTCAAAAATATCCGCAATCGATTTGTAAGTATCGAAAACCTCTATGTACCAATTTTGAACGATCTGACACTATTTTTTATTTTTTTGCCCCCCCCTCCCCTCCCCCACTTCTTTCCCCTCTTAATAACTTTACACAATCGAAAATATCCCCATTGTCTTGCAGGCCTCTTAAATCTATCTGTACCAATTTTGAACGGCCTAACTGTATTTCTATTTGTTTTTGCCCCATAGCCCCCCCTTTACCCCCTCACCCCCTACCCGCCCCTCCTAATAATTTTACAAATTCAAAAATATTCGCAATCGATTTGTAAATATCGAAAACCTCTATGTACCAATTTTAAACGATCTGACACTATTTTTATTTTTTTGCCCCCCCTCTCTCGCCCCCCTTCTTGCCCCTCCTAATAACTTTACACAATCGAAAATATCCCCATTCGACTTGCAGACCTTTAAAACCTATCTGTACCAATTTTCAACGGCCTAACTGTATTTCTATTTGTTTTTGCTCTATAGCCCCTCCTTAACGCCCCACCCCCTACCCGCCCCTCCTAATAATTTTACAAATTCAAAAATATCCGCAATCGATTTGTAAGTATCGAAAACCTCTATGTACCAATTTTGAACGATCTGACACTATTTTTTATATTTATGCCCCCCCCTCCCCTCCCCCACGTCTTGCATCTCCTAATAACTTTACACAATCGAAAATATCCCCATTCGACTTGCAGGCCTCTTAAATCTATCTATACCAATTTTGAACGGCCTAACTGTATTTCTATTTGTTTTTGCCCCATAGCCCCCCCTTACCCCCTTACCCCCTCACCCCCCTACCCGCACCTCCTAATAATTTTACAAATTCAAAAATATCCGCAATCGATTTGTAAGTATCGAAAACCTCTATGTACCAATTTTGAACGATCTGACACTATTTTTATTTTTTTTGCCCCCCCCCTCTCCCTTCCCCCTTCTTGCCCCTCCTAATAACTTTACACAATCGAAAATATCCCCATTCGACTTGCAGACCTTTAAAACCTATCTGTACTAATTTTCAACGGCCTAACTGTATTTCTATTTGTTTTTGCTCCATAGCCCCCCCTTACCGCCCCACCCCCTACCCGCCCCTCCTAATAATTTTACAAATTCAAAAATATCCGCAATCGATTTGTAGTATCGAAAACCTCTATGTACCAATTTTGAACGATCTGACACTATTTTTATTTTTTTTGCCTCCCTCCCCTCCCCCACTTCTTGCCCCTCCTAATAACTTTACACAATCGAAAATATCCCCAATCGACTTGCAGACCTTTAAAACCTATCTGTACCAATTTTCAACGGCCTAACTGTATTTCTATTTGTTTTTGCTCCATAGCCCCCCCCTTACAGCCCCCCACTTACCCACCCCTCCTAATAATTTTACAAATTCAAAAATATCCACAATCGATTTGTAAGTATCGAAAAGCTCTATGTACCAATTTTGAACGATCTGACACTATTTTTAATTTTTTTGCCCCCCCTCCCCTCCCCCACTTCTTTCCCCTCTTAATAACTTTACACAATCGAAAATATCCCCATTGTCTTGCAGGCCTCTTAAATCTATCTGTACCAATTTTGTACGGCCTAACTGTATTTCTATTTGTTTTTGCCCCATAGCCCCCCCTTTACCCCCTCACCCCCTACCCGCCCCTCCTAATAATTTTACAAATTCAAAAATATTCGCAATTGATTTGTAAATATCGAAAATCTCTATGTACCAATTTTAAACGATCTGACACTATTTTTATTTTTTTGCCCCCCCTCTCTCCCCCCCCTTCTTGCCCCTCCTAATAACTTTACACAATCGAAAATATCCCCATTCCACTTGCAGACCTTTAAAACCTATCTGTACCAATTTTCAACGGCCTAACTGTATTTCTATTTGTTTTTGCTCTATAGCCCCTCCTTAACGCCCCACCCCCTACCCGCCCCTCCTAATAATTTTACAAATTCAAAAATATCCGCAATCGATTTGTAAGTATCGAAAACCTCTATGTACCAATTTTGAACGATCTGACACTATTTTTTATTTTTATGCCCCCCCCTCCCCTCCCCCACGTCTTGCATCTCCTAATAACTTTACACAATCGAAAATAGCCCCATTCGACTTGCAGGCCTCTTAAATCTATCTGTACCAATTTTGAACGGCCTAACTGTATTTCTATTTGTTTTTGCCCCATAGCCCCCCTTACCCCCTTACCCCCTCACCCCCCTACCCGCACCTCCTAATAATTTTACAAATTCAAAAATATCCGCAATCGATTTGTAAGTATCGAAAACCTCTATGTACCAATTTTGAACGATCTGACACTATTTTTATTTTTTTGCCCCCCCCCCTCCCTTCCCCCCTTCTTGCCCCTCCTAATAACTTTACACAATCGAAAATATCCCCATTCGACTTGCAGGCCTCTTAAATCTATCTGTACCAATTTTGAACGGCCTAACTGTATTTCTATTTGTTTTTGCCCCATAGCCCCCCCTTACCCCCTCACCCCCTACCCGCCCCTCCTAATAATTTTACAAATTCAAAAATATCCGCAATTGATTTGTAAGTATCGAAAACCTCTATGTACCAATTTTGAACGATCTGACACTATTTTTATTTTTTGCCCCCCCCCCTCCCTTCCCCCCCCCTTCTCTTGCCCCTCCTAATAACTTTACACAATTGAAAATATCCCCATTCGACTTGCAGACCTTTAAAACCTATCTGTACCAATTTTCAACGGTCTAACTGTATTTCTATTTTTTTTTGCTCCATAGCCCCCCCCCCCCCCTTGCTGCCCCACCTGGGGGCTGAATTTCTAAAATTCCAGAAATTGGTTTTTAGATAGTTGCCTTAGCTATATTTTAGAGTAAAAATTTCACGTATATCTATTTTTTTTGTTTGGGATATATAGGATTATGGAAAATCACGTTTTACGAATGTTAAATCACGTTTTGCCCCCCTCCCACAGCCCCCCTTGGGGACCGAATTTCAAAAATTCCAGAAACCGATTTTTAGACATTTGTATTAGCTATATTTTAAAGCAAAAATTTTACGGATATCTGTTTTTTTGTTTGAGATATGAAGGATTTTGTGCAATCACGTTTTGCTCCAGGAGAAGTTACAAACAAACATACATACATACAGGTGAAGCTAATATAAGCGTGTTAATAAGTCAAAGAATAAAAGAAATTAGGAAAACTTAATACTAGGAAATGCAAGTATAATCAGAAAATATACGTGATACAGAAAAGAAAATGTGAATAAATTTAAAATACGCAGTATACTACCAATTATTGTTATACGATATGTATAGTATTTAAAATATGATGCACGAACATTCTTTAAATTCTGTACTTAATAACGGACGTCATCATGTTATAATTAATTCCATTTAAAGACTTTTGCTGTTAGATTTGAAATTAAATCCTGGTAACATTTCACCCAAAAATATAAATCATTATTTGGATTTTGAAAACTATTTGTCTACGAATCTTTTGAAATTATATTCTATTCGTGTCATATTATGTTATATTGTAAGTTTCATAGTGATATTTAAACATGTGAAAATTTGAATTACTGATATTTAAAATTTGAAATGCGAATAATTTAAATAATTTCTTTTAAATAAACGTTGTTAAACTTAATATGAGATAACAAGGGGAAAAAATACGGCAAATCGTGGAAATGGATAAAATGTTACTTTTCCAATAAATTTAAAACATAAATCTCTGAAAGAAAAACTTAAAAGGTTCCATTTAATGTACATAAACGCTTAATTTAAATGCTAAAGACATTTACTATTAAATGAAAATTATAAAAATACAGATATTTATTCATTTATATGAATAATTTAAACGCAGTGTTATATAATAGCTTCATAATCTAAACTAAACAATTAAATTTTTATAACTGTACCACTTTTAGTTTAGATGTTCATTTTTCTCTTTTTTTCAAACATATTAAATGATTGAGTTACAATAGTTTGGTTCATTGCCTTTCCAATTCCATGCATGGAATATTTGTCTTTTTATTTAAAATAACATAAAGAACGTTAGACTTAGGTATCTAGTAGAGATTTGTATTCATAATAAAATGTAATTTCTTCTTCAATTAGTAAACATTATTCTAAATTCATTTCATATTAAAAGGATTAAGCATTTGAAAATTTTAATTTAACGTGACTACTTGAAGTAAAACTTAAAGCTGTTTTTTTTTTGCTAATATTTTCTGTTCCCATGCATACTATTTTTAAATAATTGAGGATTTTTAAAATTTTTCGTTTACTCTCATGAAAGTCTTTTCGATAGTCAATTTCTTTCAGACTTCCAAACGTACATTAACCGTTGAAAAGCCCTTTCAAAATCTGGTGTTTCATACAATCCTTTTATTAAAAATAATGATTTTTGATGCCACCCCTTTTAAAGTGATCATTTTGCTCGAAAATTTAAGTTGCATACTTTGCTGTTCTGATTAATTATCAAATGCGATCGATATTCTACTGTTTCTAAAAATCATTTTCTAAATAAAACTTTGATAAATCATGTGAAAAGAGAATGACTATTTTTCCTAATACATCTGCTCCATAATAGACAATCGAATATATTAATTTATAGTTATATTAATAATCTAATAGCTACAAAGACTGTAGAAAAAGAACAGTTTTAAATCTGTTGAATAATTTTAAAGGTAGTTATTTGACTTATAAAGCAAATTTAAAAATTTAGAATAAATAAATAAATAAATAATAAAAAAACAAACCTTCTTTTACGTTTCATAGATTTTAAAGCTTTGCTATATATAACGAACATTTTTATATGTACATGGAGTGTTTTTGAAATATCTGGTAAAATAAGGCTAAATACTTCATTCAGTTAGGTTTGAAATTGAACTAAAGATAATACGAAAGTAACATAGATTTTATATAAATGTGCAGTGGTAAAATCTACAAAAAATTTCGAATTTTATTAATTTAGGTTTTATAAATTAAAGTCTTCAAAAGTTTTTTTGTTTGTTTGTTTGTTTGTTTGTTTGTTTAAATTATGAAATCAAATTTTTTGTATTTATATATATATTTTTTTTTTTGAACGTATGATTTGAAACAGGAACAATATATGGTAAAAGAGATGGCACGCATGTGTATCTGTGTATGCTTGTGTTTGAAATTTATGCAATATATATTGTATTCTATACTATACTGCTGTGTGTACTATAAATGTAAGAGCCACAAATAATAAAGTTTTGTGAAAAAAATTATTTTCTCTTTTACTATAAATACTTTGTACTTTAAAAGGAATACATAAAAAATATATCCGGTGAAATTCATATTTACCATTAAGCAAATTTTCATATCCATCTTTGTCCAACATTATTGCTCCCTCTTTATTTAATTTAACTTTTTTTTTTTTTTTTTTTTGGGGGGGGGGGTTATAAAAATCATTTTTAATCTATAATCTCTATTTTCATTAGTTATTAAATTCTTGTTAAACAGAATAACTCGGGTTTTTAATAATTAATAATCATAGTTCAAAATGTTCATCTCTTTCATCTATGACTAAATAAATCTCTGCTAAAAGGAAAAGGAAAAATATTTTTGGTATGTATCTGAATGTAGTATGTTTTAGTATTTATTTATTATCAAATTAATATTACGGAAAAACATTTCGATTTCAAAAAATAATTTTCATGCAATCAATTTTTATCTATCTTTTTATTTATTTATTTTTAAATGCATATTTTTTTTCCTATAATTTCTACTTTTTTCCTGGAAGTCGTGAATTTCTTGGGCATATTTTCATTAGAATGTGTTTAGATTAGCGAAACCTCCACACTAAAAATGAATGAAAAAAATACTAAATTTTCGAAGTCCTAAATTTTTAAATGTACTTTTCTGTACTAATAGTAACGCCTTTATAATCTTATAGAAAAACATTTACTTATTCAATAAACAAAATGATTACCTTTTAAAAGAGGAATAAAAAACTCCTGATATTTCTTTTCTTTTTTTATTTCTTTTTTTTTTTTTTTTTTAATAATATTCAGTTTACTAATATTACAAAGAATTGCTTAACTTTTCAAACAGTAAAAGAAAAGAAAAAGAAAAGGGTTGATGCATTGAAACATCTCATTCAAGTCCCTCCCTAGTTACCCATGATTGAACTGAAAATAATCATCAAAAAAAAAGAAAAACAAAATGTGAAACAAAATCGGACGGATTTTGAAATCAATGAAGCGTTTAATGTTCCAAGTGCTTCTTCTGTAAAGAGAACAACTGAAGCCAAACATAGAAGGATCATAAAGCCGATGCTTTTTCATAACACCAATCATTGAAAATTCAGTTTTATTTGCATTTCTATTCATTGTATAAGAATTTAAGGACAGAAATATGTTTTATGTTCATCCTTTAACTTTACCCTTTATAAAATACTTACACACGTACACACGTAGACACACAAAATAGAAAAATAATTTATCATAGTGTTTTTTAAATTTTCAAAGTGCTATAAATATATTTAGCATATGGTTTGTGTCAACATGGTGACATAGCTACAATTTTCCCCACCATCAAAAAATGTCGACATAAAACACATACATGGGCCAAAAATTTGTCGCTTGAAATACTCTTATAAATCTTTTTTTTCATATTTGTATCCTACTAAATTACAAAATTATAATTTGTTTAATAATAACCGCTAATTGAGCTCTGGACATATTTTTTTCTATTCAAGTTTCTGTACGAGCACTAGTTTGAGTTTGCTATATTGTATTGTTTCCTTTGGATTTCATTCGTGCCTACTTCTTCGTTTTCTTTATTTATCGATAAAGGATCATGTTTTGTTATTTCGACCTTAAATAATTATTGCATGCTAATGGTGTATTTGATTGTGTGTTTTATTTCTTCATATTTCAAAACAAAACAAGAAAATAATGATGAAAAAACAAATTATCACTTCGAGAGAAAACTTCTAAATGAGATTAGAATAGAGTGAAGTATTTATCAACAATTGATTCTTCCTAATAAAATCTTTAGAAAATGGAATGCAAAATATCCTGAGTGGAGAATATTTTTTTTTTTTTTTTTTTTTTAACTTCAACCGCAAATCCCTACTTTTAGTGGAAGTTTCTTATTCATTCCAGAAAGAGGCACTGTTTCAGAATTCTAAACAAATTTAGTCCGATCGAACTGTAAATTTTATTCAAATAGACTACGGCGACAAATAGTGCAGCTTTTCTCAATAAACACACAGAAAGCCTTTCAATTTCCTAATACATCGAAATTTCAGTCTCCTTTTTTTTTTTTTTTTTTTTTTTTTTTTATACACATATATAATTATCCTTTCCCCTGCACCTACATTAAGTATGTGTACTTAAAAAATAATTAATCATGCGAAATTTATTTATATTTATATATCTATATATCTATCTATCTCTCTATATATATATAATTACTTTTGAATTTTTTTCCCTTTTATAAATTAAATAAAATACACAATACTTATGGAATGTTCTATTATTAAAGGCAAATTAAACTTCATTAACACTCTTTATATATATATATATATATATATAAACTTGAAGGTGTAAAATGTACTAAAGGGGGGAAAATAAGCAGTGTGTGCACCACACCCGGGTAATGGATCCTACACCCAAAATAATGTGGGCGGGGAAAGTTCTGCAGAAAACAGTGGCCCAAGCAAAGAATATTAATTAGTATATGTTCTTTGTCCCAACTGAGGTTCATCTGCGAATTCGCTCCCTTTGTGCGCGCAGCACACGCAGTGGTAAGACGCTGTGGAGAACTGTGGGGACCAAGGCCTGGAATATTGCAAGCGAATAAGATGCTGCCAAAGAATGTGGGAGCTTTGGGATACTAAACCTAGTTTTGACCTATTTCAATGGAAATATTTTCAAAGTTTTTAAGGACATGGATGGGAAATACACTGCCGAAAACAATGGAAAAACAATCCGAAATTTTGATCAACTTCAATGCAAAGCAATTCCTCCCAATAGCGAAGTGGGCAAATCCCGTTAGTTCAAGCATAAGTTTAAATTCTAATAATGCGACTGTAATATAAATACAGTCGGCAGCAAAATTATTGAAGCACATATCCACATTTTGCATAGTTTTTTTTAGTTTGATCGCTAATTTTTAACATCGACTTACTTTTTTATAAATAGCATAAGACTAAGATCATGATTCGACAAATATTTACTTAACAAAACAGTATTAGGTCCCCATCTTTTAAATGCGAATTATTACTAGCGCTTCAATAATTTTGCTGCCGACTGTATATTAAAATATCAAAAAACTTTTTTTTTTTTTTTTTTTTTTTGTGTGTGTGTGTGTGATATTCACAGCATACTCATTTGAATTTTAGTAAAGGTACCAGGGCTCTATCCGAATAAAAGACTGTCCTTGATTTTATCGATGTGTTTTTAAAGGAAAGAGAGAGAGTGAGTGATCGAGTTTAGAAGATATAAATAATAATAATAATGTGTAATATTAATAATTTTTGAGTAAGTAACGAATATTTCAAGAAAATTTTAGAGTTACAAGACAGACAATGTTTATTTGAAAAAAAAAAAATGTTTTCATAAATTCTAATTTTAAATGTCATTTTGTATAGTACTTGAATTAAATATTTAAGTGAGATGTAGGATTCACGAGGACCTTCACCAATTTAGAAGTGTTGCAACTAACTTAATTCTATAAGTTTTGGAATTAATTTTTCGACTATTACTTGCAACGATTCTTTAACGAATATACATTGTTATAAATAATTTATATAGTGTATGCAAACCACTAAAAATGTTTGAAATGTGCAACTATACACTCATTACATTTACAAATAGGAATTTCTTCTAATTTATTTATATCTAGAATTTTTTATTAAATGTGTTCCAATTAAAGTTTAAATGATGAATAAAGCATTTTTATAAACATTTTTTATAATTTTTTGTTACATGATATTTTAATTATAATTGAAAAAAAAAATGGATTAAATTTGCTAAAATGTTTTAGTGATAAAAATTCATTACATTTATATAGATTTCAGAGAGAATCGCAATTTTTTGTAATAATTTTTTAATTTTTTTTTTTTTTTATACAGCATTTTTAAACATTCTTTTAAAAAATGTGCAAGAAAAATGTTTTAACTACATTGTTGATTAAACAAAGCTTAAAATAAGAATATTATGTTTTTAATCAAATCTGATTAAATTGAATTCCTGTTCTTTTTACTTTGAATTTCCCTTATAACAAAAATTGGATTTTTCATTTTATTAATGATTTCTTTCCCTTTTATTTTGTCTCGTGGTACTGGTGAATAAATTTTAAAAAATAAATTATCTTTACTGGTTTTAAAATAAAACTGAGAAATTGAATAAATATGCTTAGTATTTTCATTTTCTTTAATAAAATAAATAAATAAATAAATAAACTTTTGCGTGTATCTTGGTCTAAGTGAATTTTTTACTCCATTTTCTATTTGTTAAATAAACTTTTTATGCAGAATTATTAATTATTTCTTGCACTTTAAAATTTTAGTTGACATAAATTTAAATTAGGCATAAATGGAAGCAAAATTTTGTATTCTGTTAAAAACATTTTGTTTTTCTCTTATTTCGTTCAAAAAGTACTCTTTCACGTTCAATAGTTTATATATTTAACTATTTTTATTATTATTCATTTATCTGTTTATTTTTTCTTTATTGATAAATTCAATATTTTTGAATTGCCAACTGTAAATTTAGTGATTTGCAATTTAAAAAATTGCAATATTTTCAACTTTAAAAATTTTCGAAAAACAACACCTGGGCTCTGATTAACGGTTTTCTTCCAATATAGAACATGTTAAATTTCAATCAAAATCTAAATATATTAAAATTTCATGTTACGAAAAGTTACTTTTGTTATCATTACTATTTGTAAGATTGAGAAAACACTGTGTAAATTTTTGGGTTCGTAAACGATCGTATTGCTTTTATATTATTATTAACTATGTTGTTCTTGAAATTATTTTATTAGTATTTAGAATTTCATATATAGTTTTACTTAAGCATTGAAAACTTCATTTTCAATTACAAATAAATAGATATTACATGAATCTATATTTTATTTAAATTTCTTTCTGCTTAAACTACCGTGTGTATAGTTGTTCTAATATTACTGTTCAAATAAAGTTCACATAAGCTTCACATATATGGAATAGAAAAATTCTACTACCTACGATTGGCGTAAAGTTTGCAAGTGTACTGAATATAGTCCTATTTCGAATAAATTGTTCTAAAAATAAATTGAAGTCTTTTCATTAATTTCTGTTAATATTACTGCAAACGCATGCATAGTTGTTCTGAAAATAATTTTTAAATGATATCAATTTTTAATTAGTATGATGTGACCACCACATGACTTTCTTCTATATAATTTTACACAAAATTCATTGAATACAAATTATTTATTAAATTATAAAATTATTTTCCATTATAAACGCAGACGGTTTTTATCTGATAGAATTTTATCACTAAATGCCGAAAGAAAGACAGTTTTTTGCCAATATCAAAAGAAATACGATTTTTACTTTCCGAACACTATAGTGAGGAAGTATTGTAATCATGTCAAAAATCCGAATTGGAGATTTTGATATTTCTATACGTTTCGAGGTCCCCTGAGTCCGTTTCCATTATTTTTGAGATGATGTATGTATGTGTGTGTATGTGTGTATGTGTGTATGTCTGTGAGTGAACACGCTAGCGTCTAAACGCATTGTTCGAATAAGTTGAAAGTTGGTACGTATATTGTAAATCACCATAGTACGAACCCTATAGATTTTGGTGAATCTACCACTTATAGTTTTTTTACAGTGACACAAAGAAAAATTCTTTATCATTATGACCTATGGGACCAAAATCTTAAAAGTGCGATAGCATCTAAACGCCTTATTCAATTGAGCAAAAACTTTATACATATATTATAGGTCACAGATACTCAATCTGTATAGATTTTGGAGAATCTAGCACTTATAATTTTTTTACAGGGACACAAAGAAAAATTCTTTATCATTATGGCCTATGGGGCCAAATTTTTTTAAGTGTGATATCGTCTAAACGCCTTATTAATCTGAGCAAAAAATTTGTACACATGTTATAGGTCACATTTGCACCAACTGTATAGATTTTGGTGAATCTAGCACTTACAGTTTTTTTACAGGGACACAAAGAAAAATTCTTTATCATTATGGCCTATGAGACCAAATTTTTAAAAGTGCGATAGCATCTAAACGCCTTATTCAATTGAGCTGAAAATTTGTATGAATATTATAAATCACTGTTGCACTAACTATAAGCATTTTGGTGAATCTAGCATTTGTAGATTTTTACAGGGACACAACGAAAAATTCTTTTTCATTATGATCTAAGGACTTAAAGTTCAGTAGCGTTAAATAAAACCTCGTGTGATATATGGAGAAAAATACTCAAACACTCTATTATGGTTTTCTCTCTTTTGTTTGTTTAGCAACTCCTCTTTCTTTATTTTATCTACAAAACTGTTAGTTACTCAATGTTCGGAAAGTCGAGTGGAGTCACTCGAGATTTTTTTTTTTTTTGATAAAAGAAAAAAAATATCTATAACTTTGTTTTACATTATCACAGATCTGTAGTTCAACCATTCATTTTAAAGGTATTGACGAGATATTCGGGAAAGACATCAGGTAGTAATGTTTGTTTTAATAGTTACCATGCATTAAAGACAATTTAACTACAAAACTTCCTACACTCGAAGTTTCATTTTCAAACAAAATATGGAAAATGCACAAAGTAAACATTAAACAAAATAGCAGACACATTGTATCTGCTTTTATCCTATAAAATTCTTCAATACGTACTATTTTATATTTATAATCATAACAAACATTAAAATATGCATCGTAAATGACAGTATAAAGATCTATTCAGACGGCTAACAATGAACGAACCAAATAAATAATTATTGTATGTATAATAAAATTCATTTATCATAAATTGACTTAGTTTCAGAAAAATATCAAAAGGAATTCTAAATTTATAAAATAAATATAAACATCAAAGGAATTTCTCTAAAAGGTAGAATATAGTATTAGAAATTTTACTGAGATTTTTTTCTTATTACTATATGTAAGATGAATTATATAGTCACCTTTTCTGTATGATTGTTAACCAATAAAATTAAATAATGAGTATCATTAAACAAAATATAAGTGGAAATTAAAGTATTAAAATTTACATTTAACATATACATATTTGATTTCTCATATGAAGACACAATCATGAATATTATATTTGGTTCGCATGGGAAAATTGAATTCTTGCATTTGTTAATTTCAGCCTCGAGAAGATACTTATGTTTCAGAATATTTATTTCTTTACTGTACAGAAATGTTTTAGTAATTTTATATTTTTAAATCCATTCAATATTATTTATTAATTATTATTATTTTTTTTTAAGTATTACAAATATATTTTTAGTTGTATTTTTAAAATTAACGAAATTTATAAATGATAAAAGTAATTTTACAATTTTAGCACTCTTAAATAACGGAATCCCCCCCCCCCTTTAAGTTGATAATATATATTGTAATAAATAATACTCTTTATAATATGGCTAACGAAATGTAATTTATGTGTGAATATACTATAAATTTGCATACATGTAATAACTCACGTAACAGGTACTTTGCTAAACCCGTTAAAGCCCGAATTAATTTTGCAAAATATTATTAGCTGATTATTTCACTTCTAAATTAATATAGACAACTGACAGTAAAATATATTAACTTAAACAATTCTTCTAATAGTTTTAAATTTAAAGCCTATCCTCATTTATTGACATTTAGTGTTCTAGCGGAAAAACTTCGAGATAGAAAAACTTTGAGATAACAGATTAATTTCTTATTATATGTTGACAAAGATCTCGAAAGCAAAGTATTATAATATATATTATTATTCAACTTGATTTAAGTTAGTATACCTGCGCAAAAAGCAATGATATGTGCGACGAATGAAAAATCATAAAATGACTATCCAAATTATGAAATAATAATTAATAGTAGGCACATAAAACTTTCAGGGATCATTTAGAGTGACGCTATAAACTGTCACTAAAAAACAGAAATCATTCCAAGAAGCCACAAAAAATATACGTGTCATTTTATTAGCTGTCCTCAAATGAGGACACTGGGCGCTAACGGGTTAAATTAGTTGTTTTATCACGTAATTATTATTATTATTTGATAAGGTACAAATTTTCATTACTTTCATAATGATATCAAAAGAATTAATTTTAATATTAACAATTAAATTACAACTTTGCAAATACCACGACAATTTTCTACGCATAAGCTTTCTACATGATCTATGATATTAATAAATGCTCCCATAATCATTTTTATTATAAGGATTAAAGTAATTTATAATAGCACAAGTACATTGTATTGTATTATATGTATTGTATTGTATTGTATTGTATTGTAGTCACATGAGCTATTTTAAAGAAGCATAAAAAGCTAATACAATGAAAAATTAATTGTGTTCGTAAAATAATAATAATAAAAATTATTATTATTATTTTTTTTTTTTATAATAATTACATAAAAGTACTATTACTATTTTAAAAAGTGAATATTTTTTTTTCTCTTAAAAACTAAATTATTTGTCAGTGTGACCTAGATTACGAAAACTATCGATAATTTGTTAAATATTTTATGTCCAATGTCCATCAACAAACAAACAAATAATAAATAAATAAATAAATACTTGGAAACTATAGATGATTCAGTAAATAACTTTTAGATATAAAGTGGTACATTGTACTTAACAAAACATTTATTACCTTGCTATTAAATATTATAACTTTGAACATATACTAAATGAAAAAAACGTGTATATTTAAAACATATCCAAACAAAAAACATAAAATGACAATACTTATTTATTTTATTTATTTATTTTTATAAAAGTATTTTAATAACAATTTCTCAGTTTTTTTTTTTTTTTTTTTTTTTTTTTTTTTTTTTTCTGTTATAGATGCTTGTATGATTATTTATTTTTTAAACGAAAACAAATGCATATTTATGTAAAAGAACATGAAGTTTATTATTATTATTATAAAAAATTTTGGGGAAAAAAATCAAGGCAAATAAACTTTGATTAAATATCCTAGAGTGACTATAAACCCCTTTATCGATTCTGCAGATCTTCCATCTCTTACGTCTATGGCATGATGTACAACATCATATTCGTGAAAATTCTACCTTAACTTTCTGTCATCTTAATTACCTTGGGAGAGGCCTATTGCATTACTTGTCTCGTCATTTATTTTCGCCACATATTGCGAAAGTAAGAAGTACAAAGTGTTATCACTGGGGAACTAAGGGCTAAGTTAATTTGCTATGCTCCACTAGGGAACACTTAAGGAATAGGAACTATTTATTTCAGTTATCTTCCTCGTTGCGATAGTTTATGTACGGTATGAAGATTTTCTTAGTGAAAAGTTTTACTCTGCAGAGAAAAATTCCGAAAATGCTTGTGGATTTTCTTTCTGTATTAAATATTGTTTCTCGTGTAATTCCTCTTGCAATTTAATACAACTGACATAAAGGCAACATATCATTTTTCTTAAATATTGCTTTTGTTTGATCTTAAATTAAACGATATTTTGCTAATATTTTCAAAGGCATATATCAAGAATCAAAATTTTCTCTTACTTATCACAAGATTCTATACTGCAAGTGGAAAAGTTCTGGAGGGGGAAGGGGAAGGATAATTCATAACCGTATATGTTTTTAAAAGTTCAGTGTTCCTCGCTAATCATAACACTACTACTAGTACTACTTACTTATACCACCACCAGTAACAACAACAAGAATAATAATACACTCCGTTTTGAAAACAATTTTCCTACGTTTAAATATTTAAAAAGAAATTTGTAGTTTAATATCTTTTCTTTTTTTATTCTTTTACTTTAATGTTTTCAAGAAATACTGATCTGGATATTTTTTGATTTCGGATTACGTATGCTGCTCTGTCGGTAAAATCGTAATTTTCAAATTCTTATTAAATAATGGAAATTGCAATTTTGAAATTTTTCCATACGTTCACATGTATGAAGTTCTAGGCATTTATTTTTTTAGTGTACCTATACAAATCGTGGGAAAAAAAAAATCTATATGACTTCTTTTATACGAATAATTAATTCATTGGTTTTCAACATAGAAGATATTAGTTTCTTGTTCTTTATATATTTAAAATAATACCACTAGAATGTATAGGATCTGTAACTATTATTATTATTGTTATTTGCTTTTATTTATTTATTTATTTATTTATTTATTTATTTATTTATTTATTTTTAAGTTATAAATAAATATAAGCTTACTTTTGTAACTAATGAATCATAAACTTTGCCCAATTCCTTGTAAGACTTTTGCTATCTAATGCATTTTCCTTGTGTATTTTCGTAATAAATTTTATGAAATACATACAACAAAATAAGATTCTATCTAGGAATCCCTCCTTCACGCTCACGTGATGTTGTGGTTCTGGCATACGACCCTCAATAATTTGTTTTAATATTGTAGTAATTAACTTCATTTCTTTAATTTTCCCCTTCCCTCTCTTCTTTTAATTACTATTTTTTTTAATCGTATATTTATCTTTCTTTTGTTGAAAAGGTATATGACGGTGGATCAATGAGACTTAAGATAACTTCTTGTAAAAGTTTCGTGCAACATTTAACCGTACAAGGCACCCAGTTCCATATGTGGAACACCGATTTTAATCGTTCCTATAGCTCTAAAACTATTCGTAGCGACATCTCTTGACATCTTGATAGAAACTACTGACATTTAGCAATGTAGTAATATGAATCTTTACCTAAATATGTCGTTCGTGCTTTTGTTATAGTGCACTCAGTGTGAAATTTGAATGAAATTGATACGTTAGTCGTTTGTCTGAATTAAAAAATTAAAAAAAGAATAGTTATTGAACAGTTTTGACTCGCTCGAAAAAAAAATACTGTGTGTTATAACGAAGTGTATATTTTGTAGAGGTAAGTTATATATATATATATATATATATATTGTATATATATATATATATATATATATATATATATATATATATATATATATTACAATAGGAAACGTATTAGTAAATTCTATTTTTATGTATGTTCCACATACGGTACGTTGAGCTAAAAAGTTGATTTTTCCGTAAAATATGGTTTTATTTTTATTTTTATAAGTTTTCCCTATCTTCTGATCACTAATTACAACCTATATATTTTTGTCGCGCATTAAAAAAAAATTGAGCCTTGTAGGGTTAAGTATCACTAGTAATGTCAAAATGACATTATATTGAGACTTGCAAAATAGCCAGACATCAATCAGTCTTCCTCTAAAGAAATGTATAAATAGAAAGAAGTGTAAATACGAGACAATCTCTCTCTCTTTCTCATCTTCATCTTCTTTTTTACTGACATTAAAACCGATTGTTTTATTTACAAAAAACGATTAATTACAACTTTGATAATATGATTTTTCTTATAAATAATTGTAAATAATAGGTTTCGTTAGTTCCTGCTGACTCCATGTTTTGAACTTTTTTGGCGCAATGTGTCCTGCTTGGACCTTGTACAATTAAAAGTCACCCAACCAACCAAACAACTAGATATGTTCTGGAGAAAGTGAAATCAGCAGTCGTGTGAAAGCATCGCCATATGAATAAAGCGAAAGCTTCGGAGTACGACTGAATTTATTTTGCTACCTTTTTTTTTTTTTTTTTTTTTTTTTTTAATATTTTCACTTTTTATTTCTGGAGTGGTTTAGTACGCTTTTTTCTTTATAGCATGCTGACAGCAAGAAGTACACTCTAAAAAGCAAGCTACATAGTCATTTAAAGGATCTAGTCTTATTTATTTTGTTCTCCGAAACAATTTATTTGATTCTTTTAACTTTAAATTATTTCCGATTATTTTTTCTGCATTTACTTGAACATAGTTCGAAGACATAAATTGGAACAATGCACAAGGCAAAATGTAAATTTTTCTTATATATGTTCAAAGAATTCAATTGTTTAATCACTTTCCTTTTCTTAATTTATGCTTTAATTTTTTTATGATTATCATGTACCATATTCATACTATCCACCGCAATAAACAAATTCTGCAAAAAGGTATAAACAAAACTTTAATACGTTACTTTTACTTTTTTTTTTTTTTTTTTTTTTTTAGATTATTCTTACTTTAAAAATACAAAGTCTTTTCATTCTTATTAGGTTATTAGCATGTCATAAAAGGTTAATGCATAAATTTAGGTATATTTATGAAACTAATTAAATATAAGTAAAAAAATGATAAATATAAAATAAATATAAATATAAAATAAATAAATATAAATAAAATTGTGAAATAAAATTCGTTGAGAATTTCGCTTAGATTGAGTATGTTTCAATAGTTTATATTCAAAACTTCAAATTTTATTGTTAAAAAGTTCTACGAAATTTTGCTTTCAAATGTTTCAAAAAATTTTTGTATGAACTTCCCCAATTTATTCTAAAAAATCGAATTCTTTGGTTTCAGTTAAATTATAAAAATAAAAAATAAAATAAATATTTTATGAAAAAATGTCAGCAAATTGTGTTTTGCATTTATTTTTCGCTTTTTGAAAGGAAGAAGGTAAATTTACTCACACTTGATTTATTAATACATTAGCACCGGGAAAAATAAAAAAAATTAACGATAAAAGCAATTCCAAAGTTTTTATAAAGGGGATTTCAATTTATAAATACTTTATACAATTATCTTAAAAATCTGCAAAAACAATTTTATTTTTCAGCAAATTAAAATTTCAATATTGTGTATAATCTTTTTTTTTTTTTTTTTTTTTTTTTTTTTTTTTGTTTGTTTGTTTGTTTTCCTTTTTAACCTCAATAGTTAAACGAGAACTTTGCAATTTTTTAATACAAGGACAATTTTTCTTTCCCTCTGTGATTTGCTAAAAGGTATGTTATTATATAGAGCTTTTTCAGTTACAAGAAATTGCATTGGAAATTATGTTGAAAAGACTTCTTTGCTTTATAAGTGTGAAAATGAAATCTGTGTTTCGACTTATAAATTTTTTTGTGCAATATCTTCTAATTTATTCGAAAGATTCATGAAATCTAATATATTAAAAATAAAATGCGATTTTTGTTTTATCTTTATTATCTTATAAACTCAACTGTTTTTCAATTCACACCACTGTAAATTTGACTTTACTTTTTTGAAATTCTAATAATATTTTTAAGTTTTTTATTAACTAAGATTAACGTAATTTCATATACTTTATAAAAGTAGTTTTAATTTTTCGTAAAAAAAAAGAAAATAAATAAATAAATAAATAAAATAACGTTTAAAAAAATTTCTTTATTTTGACGACCAATGCAATCTCATAAAGAACCTTATGCATAAGTGGTAACAGCTGCGGGTATTTACCGATTTAAGTGACTATTGTTGGTTGATACAGCATTAAACAAATATTTTGAACTCAGCGATTAGCGTAGAGACTTTTAATATACCCGCAATTACGCGCGGTGCATATAAGGTCATAAACAATTAATCTTTACAATGTTTAAAATTTCTAACTTTAAACTAACTTTACAACGTAGTTTTCTCTGCTAGACCCAGGGCTGACCACAAGTGATGCTGATAACTATTATCATTTAAAATTAAATATGGATGCTATTAAAGAGTCGTTAAGTAAAAAGTATGTCGCATCTACGGATATTCACTAAAAATTACCAATTGAAGTAATCTGTGAAATTATGAAAAAAGCATTTACATACAAGGCGAGGCGTAGCAAAAACTTGACGACAGCTTCAGGGCTCAGAACTCAATCCCTTCCCGAGCTTCGATAACTTTTTCTACTCAATTATGACCTTTTACTCCTTCCGGTGTTAGTCTTTTTTTTTTTTTTTTTCCCACACACTTAAAATTGCGATTTTTTCCCCCTTCTCGTCCCATGCTTTTTTCAATGGATTTTTAGCCGTTTTTCCTCGATTTCTACACCCTAAAATGCGGTGGTATATTTTACGCTATTAGTATACCACCTATTAGGTATAATTTACACTATTAGTATACCATCTATTATTTGAATTATTAAGTTTCTACACTCTAAAGTGCCTAGTATGTCTCGCCTAGTAACACCAGGAAAAAAAAATAAATAATTACTTTTTTTTTTTTTTTTTTTTTTTTTTTTTTTTTTTTTACGGAAAACTACCTTTTTTCGAATTTTAAATTTAAATTACACCAATTTAAAAAAGAAAAATTTCCCAATAAATTCACAAAAAACTTCACATAAAAAAAAAAAAAAAAAAAAAAAAAAAAATTACAGCGATTTTACGGGATTTCCTTTTTACCTTTGCTGCAAATTTAATAATGTTTTTTTTTTTTTTTTTTTTTTTTTGTCAGACTGGTCATTCTGTGCCAAGATATTTTAATATTTTCAAGAAATTTTGCAAATGCTTCTTCAAATGTTGACAAGAAGATAGGGTTTGGCGAACACTCACTTGTACATATAATATATATATATATATATATATATACAACCTCTGACAACAAAGTTCGGTGAATAGTCCTGTAACATAAACATAGATGCAATATAAACGAAAGTTACCTTACAGCCTTTCGAAATAGTCACCTCCCATAACTATGCATCGCTGAGATCTGCTGTACATGTCCTGGAAACTTTGCAAGAAGTCTTCTTTTGGGATGGTGTTCAAAAGCCTCGTCACGTTTCGTTGGATGTCAGGAATATCGTCAAATCTCTTTCCTTTCAAAGCGAGTTTGAGTCGTGGGAATAGGAAGAAGTCTGAAGGATTGAGATCTGGCAAGTATAGTGAATGTTCAATTTGCATGACCCTCTAAACGTACCTGCTTCAGTCAAGTGATGATCGTCAGTCAAGTGATGTAACACAAGACAACACGTTTTTCTCATCCCTAAATTCTGGGTAACGATTTGTTGCACAGATTCACGGTTAATCTGCAATTCATCAGCTATCATGCGCACAGTTAATCAACGATCTTTCGTAATTAATTTCCACACTTTCTCAATGTTTTCGTCACTGACGGAGGTCGCCGGTCTTCCATTACGGGGGTTGTCAAAAACACTTTCCCGACCTTCTCGAAAATAGACGAACCACTCGTACACACACTTCATGGACATTGCTTGATCTTCATAAACACGTACCAGCATCGCATGAGTTTCTTTCAGTGTCTTGCCAAGCTTAAAACAAAATTTTAAATTGAGCTTTTCATTTTCCTGTTCTCAGTTAAGAACCAGCGCACTAAAGAAGCACTTTGTAAAACAAGTCTTACACGGAACACAAACGACGCTCAACTGAACCACGGTGGGGGCAAATGGTCAACACTTGCCGCTACGCATGTGCAACGTTTTGTTTCGTCAGTGTTGCCAGATTGGCCGTTCTGACTCCATTCACCGAACTTTATTGTCAGAGGTTGTATATATATATATATATATATATATACATTGTGTGTCTGTGTGTGTGTGTTTTTACTCATATATTCACTACTTGGGAGTTTGGTTTGATTGATTTTCATTTTTATTTATGTATTCATATCAGCTGAGATGTATGAACCTAGTATTTAACAAAAAGAAAAGTAGAATAACTTCCACTTTTTAAGATTTAAGTAGATTTTGTATAACCTTTTATGCTACTGCTTAAGTGCAAGAGGTCATATAAAAATTATGTAATATATATTTTGTAAATTAAAAATTTCAGGCAACTCGTTATTAAGGTTGCAAAGAGGGAAAGAGATAAAAACGCCAAAAATTACTGGATTGCTTTCATATATATATATATATATATATATATACATTTATTTTTTGTATTAATGCAAGAAAATATTAAGCACGAGTAATTTTATTTATTATTAAATAAATAAATAAGTAAAAATAAGTTGACATTTCTAGAAAAATAAAGCACAAGGTTTTATCTTAAAAATCATACAAACAGGCCGGAGGCTTGCAGTTACAGAAGCTTCCATCATAACTAGAGATAGTATGTTTCACCTTTCAATAAAAATAGTTGCTGATTTCAAAACTATTAAAATTACTCTTGTTTTTATTTAAAACAGCTTCATAAAGCTTTTCGTTATTATTATTATTATTCGTTCCTTTTTTTTTTTTTTTTCAATTTAAAGCAATATCATTATTCCACCCAGAGCGAACTTTAGTAAAATTTGCAACTACTAGAGAGTTTCTGTCATTTCTTGATGGTGACATCGTAAGAGAAAACTCAAAATTTGATCTAAACAGAGAAGTTACTTTAACGCTTATTTTTAATTAACAGCGATATATTTTAATTAAGGAGTGTGTTTACGATCTCTGATTAAAAACTTTTTAGACTGTTTTTAAGTTCGTACTTAAAAAAGAAATTTATAAAAATTGCAAGTTTAAATTCATAAATTTCAAGAAGTTATCTCACATCAAACTGTCAGGAGTTTTCAGAGATTGAATTAAGTAAAAAACCTAAAATATAAATGCATTTTTCTAGTGAACATATTTTAAAGTTGAAGTTTTACATGACTGGTATATTATGCGATTGACATATGTTATTCCAGAAGTATTCAGAAAGTTACTTAAATGCTACTTTCGAATTTTTTCTTTTTTTCTTTTTTCTTTTTTTAAACATAAAGAGAATATTTAAATGAAAAATTATTGTCATAACAAAAGATGTTTCTAAAGACGTTTCATGAATTCCGGAGTCTAAAATAAAAGCAGAGTTTCTCTCTATATATATTTCTTTTTTTATACATTAAATATATATATATATATATATATCATTTAATGTCATTATCATTTTAAAAATTTTATACACATTGATAAAGTGCTAATTTAGTTCTATAGCTATAACTTCCCGACTAGCTAGACATTTGAAACTTTTGGAATAGCTCAGAACACTATGACAATGCATTCTTTTAATACTTTTATTCAATTAATAAATGTTTGAAAATTTCTTATAATTGCTCTCTTTATTACGCATTTGATCATTTTCTTTCAAGCTGATGGAATAATTCATCAAAAAGTTTTTTAAAAAGTATTTATTAATACACAGAATTGTCAAGTTTATATGATTCAACAGAAAATTTAAAAACATGGTATATAAGAAGATTTTTTATCTTATAATTATTTTATTGCAAACAACGCGGACTTTTGAATTTTTTCACTGCATAACCTACTGTCTTTAAAACTTATTTGTTGTTTTATATTTGACGTTTACATTTAGTTTTCTATATTTTCTATATTTTATTTATTTTCTTCTTAGTCTTACCAACGGAAGGTCCTCGTATTTCTGGTGGTCAACCAAAGTACAACGTTGGAGATGAAGTCGCTATTAACTGCACGTCTGCCAAATCTAAACCAGCTGCCACTTTAAGATGGTATATTAACGATAATCTGGTACGTCTAAAACAAATATATATGACATATATGCATATTTTAACACCATCTGGCAATGTCAGTGCATGAATTATTATTTTTTTCCTTTACCAAATAGATTGAACCAGGAGAATTTGATACCGAGTATTCGACGACGCTGCATGAAGATGGACTAGAAACTTCGAGTTTAAGCCTAAGCTTCGTAGCTAAAGACAAGCATTTTATTGATGGCACTATGCGTTTAAAGTGTACGGCTTCGATATCTCGTATGTACACCATGAGTAATGAAGAAATGTTCCTTGGGGGAAGACAACAATCTTCAACATTACAGGTGCCAGAAAATGAAAGCAAAGGTGAGAAGTAAATTATTGTAATTAACATGATGATATAGAGTTGCATATCACTTGAATCACTGATACACTCAGTGACATGTTTTTAAAGCTTTGTTTTCTAAAGATTCATCAACTCTGAAAATTCGAATTCTGACGAAATTACCAATTTTGCGCGTTTTATATTAAAAGATTCCTCATATCATAATGTATATTCTCACAAAATTTCGGAAAAAAATGAATTGCTATTTTTTCATGGAGTTTTATAAATAAAAACTAACAGAAACAACAAAAAAACATTGAAATCGCTCAAAATGTCGTTTTGTGTACCTGCTGCCTTCGATAGCGTGTTCCCCGCCTGCGCTGCACCGCTCCCAGGTACACTACATACTGCCTGTGACAAAGCCTTATCTGGGCACATCAATTTGGGTATTTATTGGGCAACAGGTGGAGCTGCTATTATATAAGAACTACGATTTTACAGATGTCCAATCTCAGCGTCTATTAAACATTTTAGTTTTGGCACCATACATTAGCGAGACCTAACCACGTGGTTTTTCGAGCACTCGCTTTATAAGGATAAAATTATAAGTACAATTTTTTTATTATATAGTTATATTATGAAAAATATACACAAACTTCTTTTTTTTTATATAAATTTAAACGTAATTTAAAATTTAATGAGTTTAATATTTCATTTCCATAAATTCAATAAATTTATTTCCTGTAATTATTGGGCATATTGAGAGATAATTCTACTCATTTTGGTTCTAATTATTTTTTAACAAGCAATGTTTGACAGAAATCTCTAGATAGTTTTGAATTTCCTGTGCGTATACCTTAAAGGTTTTATATTTTATAAAAATGACTGCCTTTTGGCATTCTTAATACTAATATAAGGGATACATATCAAAAAAAAATTTTTTTTAGAAAAATCTTTTATCTAATTCTTTTTCAATGGACTATAATTTGAGGAGTTGTTACTTATTCCTGAGCATTGTTTAATTTAAAAACGACCATATATATATTTTTTTCTTTTACGTAAGATTTTGAAAAGTGTTTCTTCAGATAATATGTAATAGACATTTTCCTCTTTAGTCTTCGATAAAAATTACTGAGCTCTTGTTTCCTTTTATTTATTTATTTATTTATTTCTGTGCGAGTGCATGTATAATAATTATCTAAAAAAAAAAGGGTGTTTTGAAAAAGATTTAATAATAAAAAAAAAGTGCTTCAATCATTTTTTTCAATTAATTTTCGATTAATTTTGTTCGATTTCATTTAAAATTTATTTTTTGGTATAATTTGGTATTTTTTTTTGTCTCTGTGTAATTAACCAGTGATGAACTCATTTATTATGCGTGTATAGATCGGTGTGGGTAGAGCGGAGGAGTAACCTTAACAAAATATTTTATGCCTGCAAAAAATATAACTTTCTCCCTGCCCGAAATGCAAAAGAGTCCTTCGTGCGAACTGCAACCGTCCTTTTTAAAATAGAAAATGTCTAAATTCAACGTTGGACTTAACATTTCAGTTCCAATTTCCAACTATATATTAACTTATAAAACTTCTTATTTTTGCACGGGCAGGATAAAATACCTTTTCTTACATCTTTACAATATTATCCAACTGAGAGTTAATTTTTTAAAGAAAGACAATACCTTTGTTGGAAAAATCTATGCAACCAAATTTTCTCCCCGCTGTTTATAATCATTTGTATTTTGTCCATATAATAATAAATTCAATCGTAAAAAACAAAGAATTGCTGATTCAAACTTTACTCCTTTGTGATATACTTTTCAGAATTTTTCTTTATTATAAAATGCTTCCAGAAGGAGACTTTAAACATGTATTGGCTTATTTTTTTGTTCGTTTCTTTGTGTCATGTAGAGTTGCACCGAATATTCGGTTATTACTGGATATTCGGCTTGTTCAGGAGATGACACCGAATATTCGGCAACCGAATAGTGCAGATAAATTTAAAATTAAATTTAAATATTGAAATTGTTAAAAATATTTGTATCATATAAAATTAAATTGATATACACCCCCCCCCCCCTTTTTTTTTTCAATTCTTCAATGTCATGATGTCAAAGAATATTAAATAAGTAAAAAATACTAATCTAGTTTCTGTCAATGTCCAATAAAATTTCTACCTTAATTTCTAACTTAAATTTAAAATAGCCTGTATTAAAATATAATACATTTCAAAATACTCACTTATTATAGTTTAATGATGAGGAAATTGTGACAGTATATAAAAGTATAATAACTTACAACCAGTCAGTACAGAATACAAATCAAATAAAAATAATGACAACCCACAACATGACGAGTCCAGGTCTATTGCCTTCAGCAGTCCCTTTTACCTTTGCTCCGCTCGCCCCAAGGTGGAGGGAAGTGGATCATTTCGCAAAATCGTTTTATAATGCGTGTTTGACACATATAACCATCCGACATATCAAAAAACCACCGTCCTTAGAAGGTAAGGGAAATTTCGCAAAACCTCTTCATACTCCGTGTTGGATACGTGGATATTGGATGGACGTTAGATACCCAGACTTCAAAAGTCGCCTTTCTAAGATAACTTGGAGAATATTTACGCTTGGAAACATGTTTTCCTGCCACACATCCCCAAAGGAAGGAGTTTCACAAAACCTCTTTGTAGTGTATGTTGGGACACATAACCAATCAACACATAAAAAAAAAATCGCTTTTTTAAAATAATTCGGACCAGAGTCACACTTGAAAACGTGTTTTTGCTTCCTGATGAAGGAAGGTGAAAGTGTCACAAAATCACTTTACAATGCGTATTGGGTACGCATAATCAACCCACACATAAGTCGTGAGAAGTAAAGTGTCTGCCAGTCTGGCTAAATCTGCCATTGAATTACCAGTTTTCTCTTCTTCCCTCCCCCTCTCCCTTCAGTTATTGAAAGATCATTAAATATAAAATTTATGGAAGAGTGGCAAGAATCGTGGAATCACTCAACAAAAGAATGTATTACCTTCTCCCTCCTAACCAACATTGACAGTAATAACTACGACCTAATCTTGATGGGTGAAAATATTAAAAAATAATAATAATAAAATAAAACAGGGCTGTGTCTTAAAAATTTTTGGGGAGATGAATCGGTTGCGCATATTTTTGAATGTGTAAAATCATTAGAGGAGCAGGCCAGATGAGGGTATTATAAGCGAAACCTGGTGGGATTTTTCCGCGATCAGAAATTTGAAGGATCGTTTTCGCGGTGAGCGAACAGGCTTTTTCAAGTGGTGTCGACAGAAGAGTCCGCCGCAAGCGCCACCGAGCAGGAGTTTGCTACGGTCAAAATTTGAAAGATCGTTTGCACAGTGAGAGAATAGTGCAGGCGCCATCCAGCTGGAATTTGCTATAGTTAGAATTTTGAAAGGTATTAGTACTATAAAGGAATAAGCTGTTGTAGGTCCAGAAACGGAGAAAAGGCGCGACAGGAGCCACCGAGTGGAAGGTTCATAAGGTGAGAATTTTCAAGGATCATGAACTAGCTGGTCACCAAAGGTGGCTAATATATTAATATTTTTCAAGTAAGCTTAAGTTTAATGAAATTATTTTTATATATTTTTTATTTTACCAGTTAATAAATATTATCAAGATAAACAATTTAATACCATCCGTATCGTTCCTTAAATTTTAAAATCAAGTAGAACATATATAGAAAGAAAATATTTTTCATGCCATCAATGATTTCAAGGTAAGTTTTGTATTAATTAAGTTCTGCGTAGCATTTTCTGCTTCCCTACACGATCAGATAAAAACATTTATTTATAAATAAGCAATAGGTAGATTGATTTTGATGCACTGTGGTCAATTTGCGCGGAAGAAACTAATTACGTTAATGTTTGGCCTAACAATAATTTGAAAGTTCGCCTACATACTATTTCTCGTTAATTTAAAATAATTTACGTGGTGTTACAAATAAACAACTTGGTGAGGAAAATTATATGTGTATGTGTACGTAAGACAATAAATAAATAAATAAATTCTATATATTTCCTATGTAAGTAACTTAATTTTTCATTCAAATTCTAAAATATTTGCGGACTTAGTTCCATTTTAGGAATAGGAAGTTAAATTTTAAATTACATGTATCTGAAAATATGATTTACGTTGCGTGTAGGTGAATTATAGAGTGAAAGAAAATTTTTCATATCTCTTTAAATTTTCTGAAAGAGTTAATTAGAAATGTTGATTTGATTCCGATTCAGTTGCAATTTTGCAGAGTCTGTAACAACCTCTAGAATAATTATACACAATTTATTGTAATTTATTTTTTATTTATTTTTTTATTTTTTTAATAAAAATGCCAGAGCCGATTGGTTGTTGGTAAAATATTTTACATAGTTTTGCTCGCAGGATCACATACAAAAGATAAAGTACATATATATATATATATATATATATACATATATTAAAATATTCTGTAATTAATATGACGAAAGATAATTTTGCTGGAAAACCCCATTTCATTGAAAAAAAAAAGTTATTATTATAAAACTTATCAATTTTTTGTACATTATTATTATTATTATTATTAGAAATATTTTAATGTTAAAGGGTTACTAACTCGTTATTTCACGCATTTACACAAAATGTGACTACTGTTATGTTTTCATTAAATTCTGAGCAACAATCATAGAGATATTGTACTTCTAAAACTGTATATAAAATACACTATCGATAAAAAATAAGCTCAGATATTTACACACACACACATATATATATATATATATATATATATATATATATACACACACACATATATATATATATATATTTATATATCTATCTATATATATATGTATAAATTAATTAATTAGAAATTGCCAAACAAGGGCACACTAAAAATAACAGAAGATGCAGAATTTTGCATACAGAAAGAAGAATAAAAAGCATTGAATGAATGTTGAATGCAAATTTGGTGATCTTTTTGTCATGCTGTGTGCAAAAGTGGTGAATTTGTATGCTTCAATAATGGTTTGCTTATTTTTTCTTTTCGTCAACTTCATTCATTTTTTATAGTTCTTCATATGGTACTTGGTTTCATATAATGTAATGTTTGAGAGGGTTTTCAATATATATATATATATATATATATATATATATATAATGAATTACGCAAAAGACTTTAATATATATGTTTGTAATGTGTTAAAAGACACTTTGAAAACACGCAGATATAAAAACATCAGATTTAATTAAAAACTTATTTACTATAAAAATACATTTTCGAAGCTTTTCGCTTTGATTAACAAAGTATCAATCATCAGGAATACATTTCACAAACTTATTCTTGAACTGCAGCACAATATATACTTTAATATCATACAGTCATAGCTGAAGTTAAGCTTGATGCAAAGGGAAAAAATTGAAACAGCATTCATAAAAAAGTCACTTTTAGACGAATCGGCAGGTTGGTTGGGTTTAACGTCGCCCTAGTACTGCACAATAGGTAATTGGCGACGGTCTGCAACGCACCCCTAAGGATGCTCCGGAGACATGCTACCACAATTTTGATCCTCCATGGAGGAGATGGCTCCTGCTGTTCGGTGACCCCCCCCCCCCCAGGTATAATGTGGATGGGTGAATCGCAGGATCAGACTGGTAGGAACTTCATCGGATTGGTAGGATTCGACTGAAAGTGACTTTTTTGTGAATGCCACGCCTCTTATGGGGTAGGTGCTCCAGTGATTGGTATGCTCCAGTAATTGACATCTATCCCGAAATAATTAATAAATAAGAAAAATAATAAAATCCTATATTTTACATATAAGAATTTTGATATTTTATGTCAAACACTGGAGTATAGGGTGCTAATAACTGGTAAAATGAATAACTAGCAGTGTCAAACACTGTAACATAGGGTGCCAATTACTGATAAAATGAAAAACTGGCAGTGTCAATTACTGGAACATTGAGTGGGTGTCAAACAAAAATTCATAAAAAAAATAATTGTTATCAAATGTATATATTTTGACATATATGTGGTTCTGAATGTTTTTCATGCCATATGTACTAACTTAAGATTTCTAAAAATATTTTCTGATGACTAGAACATTAAAAACATTACAGATTGCTCTAAAAATGTCAACAACTGATGCACTTACCCTATATTAATGTATGCTAATGAAACTATTCCTAAAATTACTTTGAAGTTTCCCAATAGTACTTTAAAAATGTTCAGATGAATACAATACCTCTTACCATACACCTTAAATCCCGCTACCCTATTGTTACAGTCTGCAGCAAAAGTATCCGAACACTAGCAAACATTCCTATAAAAAAAAAAACTAGTATGTTGTGGCCACCACAAGACTTTCTTCTATATTTTGCTATACATATTCAATCAGTAACAATATTTAAAAAAAAAAAAAAAAAAAAAAAAAAAAAATAGAATTTTTTCCTTTTTTTTTTTTTTTGGTTAAAAGTAAAAAAAATCGATAACTTTGTTTTAAATTATCACAGATTTATAGTTCAACCATTCGTTTTAAAGGTATTGACGAGATCTTTCGAAAGATACCCATCTTGAAACTTTGCCCCCCCGGGTGGGAACTTCCCCCCCCCGGTGGGGGGGGGAATCGTTGCCCCCCATGCACAAAAATTTTTTCCTAGTTAACTACTACTATTATCAACCTGATCTTTCGAAAGATACCCAATGTGAAAATTTACCCCCCCTGGGGGGATATTTCCCCCCTAGGGGGGAAGCGATGCCCCCCCATGCAGATTATTTTTTTCCTAGTTACATACTACTATTATCAATAATTCATATTAATTTTAAAATCACAAGTGTAAAATAACTCTTATTATGCACATTTATACGAATTTTTGTCCAATACTGCCATGTTAAAAATTTAGATAAAATGCTATCACAGCGCCTCCTGTTGAGCTATTGATCCCCAAATATAATCAGCACCAGTTTATGTCGGGGACCAACTAAATACAAGTTTGGTAAAATTTCGTTAAAAAAAAAAAAAAAAAAAAAAAAAAAAAAATACGATTTTTTTTTTTTTTTTTTTTTTGTTAAAAGTAAAAAAAATCGATAACTTTGTTTTAAATTATCACAGATTTATGGTTCAACCATTCGTTTTAAAGGTATTGACGAGATCTTTCGAATGATACCCATCTTCAAAATTTAACCCTCCCGGGGGGGTACTTACCCCCCAGGGGGGGAACCGATGCTCCCCCATGCACAAATTTTTTTTCCTAGTTAACTATTACTATTATCAATAATTCATATTAATTTTACAATCACAATTTTAAAATAACTCTCATTATGCCCATTTATACGGAATTTTGTCCTATTCTGCCATTTTAAAAATTTGCATAAAATGCGATCACAGCGCCACCTGTTGAGCTATTGATCCCCAAATCTAATGGGCACCAGTTCATGTCAGGGTGCAACTAAATACCAAGTTTGGTTAAATTTCATTCATGGGTTCGTGAGATACAGCGTCCACAAAAAAATGATACAGACACACAGACAGACAGACAGACACACACACAGACAGACAGACATTTTCTAAAAACTATCAATTCGTGTTCAGGACATCCCAAAACGTGTAGATTCGTCAAAAAACGGAGGTCGAAAATTTTCGCGAATCCAATACTTTCTCTATATTACATATAGAAGAAAGTAACTAGTATGTTGTGGCCACCACAAGACTTTCTTCTATATTTACCTATACATATTAAATCAGTAACAATATTTAAAAAAAAAAAAAAAAAAAAAAGTACGATTTTTTTTTTCTAAGTTTTTTTTTTTTTTTTTTTTTTTGTTAAAAGTGAAAAAAATCGATAACTTTGTTTTAAATTATCACAGATTTATAGTTCAACCATTCGTTTTAAAGGTATTGATGAGACCTTTCGAAAGATACCCATCTTGAAAATTTATCCCACCCGGGGGGTACTTCCCCCCCAGGGGGGGAAGCGATGCCCCCCCATGCAGAAAATTTTTTTCCTAGTTACATACTACTATTATCAATAATTCATATTAATTTTACAATCACAAGTTTAAAACAACTCTAACTATGCACATTTATACGAATTTTTGTCCTATGCTGCCATGTTAAAAATTTAGATAAAATGCTATCACAGCGCCACCTGTTGAGCTATTGATCCCCAAACATAATCAGCACCAGCTTATGTCGGGGACCAACTAAATACCAAGTTTGGTTAAATTTCGTTAAAAAAAAATACGATTTTTTTTCGTTAAAAGTAAAAAAAATCGATAACTTTGGTTTAAATTATCACAGATTTATCGTTCAACCATTCGTTTTAAAGGTATTGACGAGATCTTTCGAAAGATACCCATCTTGAAACTTTGCCCCCCCGGGTGGGAACTTCCCCCCCCCCGGTGGGGGGGGGGAATCGTTGCCCCCCATGCACAAAAATTTTTTCCTAGTTAACTACTACTATTATCAACCTGATCTTTCGAAAGATACCCAATGTGAAAATTTACCCCCCCTGGGGGGATATTTCCCCCCTAGGGGGGAAGCGATGCCCCCCCATGCAGATTATTTTTTTCCTAGTTACATACTACTATTATCAATAATTCATATTAATTTTACAATCACAAGTTTAAAACAACTCTAATTATGCACATTTATACGAATTTTTGTCCTATGCTGCCATGTTAAAAATTTAGATAAAATGCTATCACAGCGCCACCTTTTGAGCTATTGATCCCCAAACATAATCAGCACCAGTTTATGTCGGGGACCAACTAAATACCAAGTTTGGTTAAATTTCGTTAAAAAAAAAAATACGATTTTTTTTCGTTAAAAGTAAAAAAAATCGATAACTTTGGTTTAAATTATCACAGATTTATCGTTCAACCATTCGTTTTAA
>OZ005654.1:209469194-209726694 GCA_963930645.1 Salticus scenicus
TGTTCCCACCAATAACAAAATCCTTGGACTCAAAATATTTTTTTTTTTTTTTTTTACATATAAAAACAAGTTTTAAAAATAAGCAATTCATATATCTTATATAGATATAAGGAACAAGTGGCTTTTAAATTCTGTTTAAATTTTGTTTTTTGCAAAAATTTAAATCAAAATTCGAATTGCTTGTTAAATAAATAACTGAAACTTGCATTGAATTGAATCATACGCAGAAAAGAATTATTACTAAAAAATGAAAGAACTTTTATCATTTGGCTTAGATGACTATTTTAAAAATTCAAATTTGTATCATTTTATGAAATTAAATATCTTACAGCTAAAATTGAATGAAAATCTATTTTTTTCCCTTTAAATTTAAATTACAGTAAATCTTTACTTTTTTGTGATACACTTAATAAATCCTCATGCTTCAAAGTTTTTTTTCTTATATATATATATATATACGGGGTGGTCCGAAAAACATGATAGAAAGTATTTTAAGTTTCTGATTTCAAATGTATTGATGGAAATATAATTCTTCCATATTATAATAGCACATATAGTGACATTTCAGTTGAATGCGTAATTACTGGAAATAAAGAATAAGCAATATAGAATCACAAACCTTTTAAGATCGGTTATATATCGTAAGAAAATTTTATGAGAATAACCGATGTAATGTCCCCGTTCGACGGGCATGTCGTTCAGAGCTCAAAAAGAAAAGGACGCTTAGTGAAGAGATAATCGCGCAGTGAGTTATAGCACTCTAAAGTCGCAGTGATTTTTAAATTTTTCAGATGACTGATGTAATGGTCCTAATCTCCCACTGATTTTCATTGTTTATAGGTTGATGGACAGATATGAATCTACAGGGAGTGTTTAGAGGATGCAAAAAGAAAGGTGTCGGGACGATAATCAGCAGTTGTTACTGACGACATCAGGGGGCCTGCACGCGCATACTTTGAGGATCAGCCAACCACTTCCACTCGACAGGCGGCCCAACAATTAAGCATATCCAAAACATCATTACAAAGGCTAATGAAAGCAGTAGGATTGTGTCCATACAAGATCCAAATGTGACAGCCGCTAAAGGGGGGGGGGGATACTATGCAGCGGAGAGATTTCGCAAACTACATAATCGAGGAACTTAAAAATGGTTCCATCAGTGAATACAAGATCCGGTTCAGTGATGAGACCCATTTCCAGTTGAATGGTTTCGTGAACAAACAAAACTGGCGCCACTGAGGTACGGAAAATCATCATCTCAGTGCCATCTATTCACTGCATCCACAAAGGGTCATGGTGTGGTGTGCCATATCGTCGAAGCAGATAATTGGTCCGATATTTATTGATGGTGTGGTCACAGGAGTGAAATATCGAGAGTTGCTAGAGCGTCACTTTGGCCCTGATGCGGGCCATCTCAACAGCACACACCGGTACTGGTTCAAGCCAGATGGGGCTCGTCCCCAAAAAACTTCTGACGTCTTCACGTGGTTTGAAACGACGTTTGGTGAGCGTTTGATTGCATTGGATTCAGAGAAATTCACGGGGCACGGGATAGAGTGGATCCCATACAGTTCGGACCCAAATCCGTGCGATTTATTCTTATGGGGTTACATTAAGGTTAGAATCTATAGGAATAGCCCTGATTCACTGGAGGACCTAAAATTGGCTATCAGAAGTGAGATTGATGCACTTGATTACGACACACTCCAGCGCATTATGACAGAGTTTCGGAACCGGCTTTATAACACTATAGTCGGGGACGGTAGACATTTTAAGCATCTTGTATATTAAATGTCATTCATATCTTTATTCAATAAAATATGTTTCATGTTCTTGCATGTTGTCTTTTTTCCACAATGATCGCTTACTTTCTATCGTGTTTTTTGGACCACCCTGTATAAAGATATATATATATATATATATATATATATATATATATATATTGAGCTAAAATATTGTTACAAAATGAAATAATTTGTAAATAACTTTAAAAATTAAACTTTATGTAGATAGAAAAATAAAACAAAGCATAAAACAAAAATGCAGTTGTGAGGAAAATGAAGACTAAACTAACATACTGAAAAAATAAAAAACAAAACCAATTATTCATCTCATTTTTAAAAATATTTTCTCACTATACTAATTATATTCGTCTAAAACCCTAAACGTAAAACTAGCCAGTGTATGTTTTATTTGATCATTTTTATTTTTAATTTACTTATTTTTAAAGTTTTTATAAATTATATAATAAACCTACAAAAAGCTATTAAATATATGAAGATTTAATTAACTGATCTAAAATCATTCTGCAACCTCTATTCCATTAAAATTGATTTTTCATATATTTCGTCAAAATTAGAAACTATTCATATTTTTCTGCGTTTCAAATATATTTTAAACACAATTGTTAAAAAAAAAAAAAACTTTAGAAAAATTGAAAAACTACATTTACTTAAAAATATCTAATTTATCTTTAATTTTTCTTAATTCAAATTAAATAATTTTTACCGTACAAGACAGAATATAATTGAGAAAACAATATAATACCATCTGAATACTGTTTGTCAGCATAATATCACTTTAGATAAGTGAAATCAAACTGTATTTTTGCCCCAAAATTATATAAATATAATATTAAGGTAATATTATTATATTAAAAACTGAATAAAACATAGTACTTTATTATTAGAACAAAATTAGAGAACTTATATAATGACCGAAAATTAACATTTTACGAATATTTTTGCCGAATTTTAAAACATTTCAAAACTTTTCTGTAACATAGTTTCGTAAATGAAATTTTTACAAAAATATCTTTAAGAAAAATCAAAAATAAGTTTTAATTTAACTTTTATTTGAAAAAATTGTAAATTTCTCTCAATTCATATGGAGCATTTTTTACTGTAAAAGACAACATTTAATTGTTGTTATTATTATCATTATTTTATTAGAATAAACAAAATTCTGGTAAACAAAATCATCAAAATTTCCGTTTCTAGACGAAATACAAAATAAATATCAATATATTTTTAAGGGTAAAACACTGGTCTTTTATATTGCATAAAAATTACATTAGAAATTATATATTGACCCGAAATTAGCTTTCATAGGACATTTCTGACATATTTTATAGTATTGCATAATTTTTTCTGTAAGGTGTGTTGGAAAAAGACACCGTATTTTTTGTTTAATATTTATTTTAAATGCCCTATTGGTTATATTTATTATTTATTCACTGCTTATAAAAATTTATATTTTTGAGTGCATAATAAAAATACATTTTACTTCAAAAATATTATATACACTTAAAAAAAAAAAAAAAAATAATAATAATAATAATAATAATGTCATTAACGCTTTCGGTTTGGCCTCTCTACTCCAATCTTAAAGTAAGACGACCGTTTATTCAGGGGTAACATGGCTTATGGGATTTTAAAATAAAATAAACATACTTATGAAACATTATATATTTATTTTAAAACAGATGATTGGCCTTGACAAAACTAAAACAAAACATTATCGATTATCTTACTTAATATTTTGCCAAAATTAGTCACTTAAAAGTACTTTGATGTAATTTAAGACAGCAAAGAAACAACCATGCATCTTTCCTCAATGTAAAATTATTGGCATTTTACAGCAAAAAATTTCTTCATCTTATCCCAAAACGATGAACAAAGCTTTTATTAATTAAAAAAAGGGGGGAACTGGCTACCTTTGTACAGTCGGTAACAAAAGTGTCCGAACATTAGCGAAAATTCCTATGTAAAAAAGTACACCTCATACGGTTTTGTTAAATAAATCATTATCGAATCATGTTCTTACACTGACTAAGAACAGTATTCGACAAGGATTTATTTAACAAAACCGTATGAAGTGTACTTTTCTTACATAGGAATTTTTGCTAGTGTTCGGACACTTTTGTTACCGACTGTATGTTTAAATGGAAAGTCAGACACTGTACTTTTAAAAATTATCCGAATTACTTTTTTCTTGTTTAAATTACGGTGATAAACAAGTGAGAAGTAAAAATTTTAACATACCTGATGAAGACAGACGGATTATCGATTCAAATTAATCTATGAATTCATAAACTTTTGCAAAAAAATGTAATATACTTCTCGTCACTAATGTTCTTCTCCTGTGAGTGGCCGGCGTCCCCCTTCCTCCGTAAAAGAAAGTTATCTAATACAACATCTTACTCTAACTTAATTTAAGATAATTTTAGACACAATTATTGCAAAAAATATTTTCAGAAAAACTCAAAATAATTTTTCATTTCTATTTCATTTGAAAAAATTCTAATTAATTTGTAAATTTGTCTTAATTTAAGTGAAGCAAATTTTGCTTAAATATATATATATATATATATTTAAATGAATAAATAAAATAAAATAAAATAAGATAAAGTATCATAATGCCCTTAAATATCATTTCTGGTCACCAATGTCATAGCGAAATAATTTTTTAAAGAGCTGTATTTCCTTTACTCGAAATGAAATACGAATTCAATATTAATATATTTATAAAGATAAAACATTGGATTTTAATATTACATCAAAAATTAGAAATTCGATATATTGACCGGAAATGATGTTTTAAACATGCTCAGACATCTAAGATGTAACAGGTACATTCACCTGAAACTTAAAAACCATGTTATCTTATGGTTTCATTTAGATAGATTTGATTTCTATTATTCATGTGCAATATAAAGGAGAAAATGGCATTTTATCTGCAAAAGTGTAGTACTAGCCTTGTGTAAAATAATGAAGAAATCTCTCTTATCAACATAACTTTTAAAACAAAAATTTATGACTCAGATTAATTTCATGGGAAAGTGTACTTTTAAAGATAATATATATATTCATTTTAACTAAATCATTTTTTTTTCAACTAAAAAGTTTATGTTTTTATTCACTTAAAAGTTTTGTCTCCAGTATCAAACATTTTTGTTCTGTAAGGTCATAATACTATTTTTCATGTTTAATGCTGCCCCTATGTACAATCTTTATGCTGGTAAGTAAAGAAATATTGATGTTTTCAATGTATTTGAATAAGTTTTGTTCTTAATTTGCATCAATATTTCCTGTGAGAAATTTATTTATCTTATTTATTTTTTTTTTATTACATAATTTTATTTTTTCTGGAAAAAGATATTAAATTTCATAAAAATGTTTAATATCTAAACTTGTATTAAAAAAAAAAAGAAAAAGAAAAGAAAAGAAACTTCTAATCACAAATATAAAATAATTTTGTTTAATAAAGGTCTTATTTTAATATCCATTTACTGTAATAGCTATAGAAATAAAGAATTATCTGTTTTCATTATTTTTATTTAGTTATTTAGTTTTTTTTTTCTTACAATAGCATACTATGAGAAATTCTAAAGTCCCGTTAGTCCATCTGGTAGCTGAATGATTTACGCTCTACACTGTAAAAAAATTTCGCGTAAAATTACAGAATAATGTTGAAACAACTTACCATGTAGAGAAATACTACAACCACGAAGACAAATGTTACCAGCTATACCTGTGTAACTACATCATAACGTGTAAGGTCACACAGTTACAGCTGGTAACATTTCTCTTCATAGTTGTGACAAGTAGGTTGCGTCAATATTGTTGTGTAATATAGCGAAAATTTTTTTTACAGTATAGCATTCAGTTGCCAGTTGCCGAATAGTTCAAGCAGGGATATTCATAGTACTTCGGAATTTACTTTAAGCCGTAGGTTTCTGACATATTAACCTAAAAATTGAAAAGGAAAAAAAAAGAAAAGAAAAGAAAAGAAAGAAAGAAAGAAAAAATCGCCCCAGCAACAATCCCAGTCCTGAAGTTTAGTGAAGGGTCATTTGTCAAATGATTTCAGTTTTTGCTTTCTCCAATTCTGGAACACTTTAATTTCCGAACAAAAAAATGAATAATCCTCATATTTTAATTAATAATTGTGATTTCGACTTAGAACAAAGTGTTTTTCATTTAATTTTATCCATTTTGTATATTTTTCCCATTTTGTCCATCCAGTTTTTTCCGTTATCCTTTGCTCAATCGTGTAAAAAAATTCATTAAAATCGAAACTAAAAGACTTGGAATTACTTAGCTCCCTAAATATTGTTGTTGATGTCGTTGTGTTGATTATGTCCGATTGACTACGTTAGGGCCTTGAGTCGGATGGGATGACCCCTGAGAGGGTGAGGGGTCTCAACTCTACAAACATCTCAATTCAACCTTTCCCAGAGCTTTTCCATGAGGCAGTCATGGGGTGAACAGTAGTAGACGATGACCTCATCCCTTAGCAGTATTTGCACGCTGCTCCTCGCAATCTATTTCTAATTGATATTTTACACTCAAATTACAAATTTCTATCGTAATTACGCATTTGAATTAACGAATCCAATAACAGCATGTATAAACAAATGCATATCAAAACCTTTTGCACATATTTGTAATATATATTTTTGTGTGTGCACAAAGTCTGTTTATTCAAACAGGCAACCTTTTATACAACGCAACAAACGTCATTTTTCATTTTTTATTTTTATTTTATTGTTCATGAAGGCAGAATCTTATTAAGTTGACTGCTGAAATTTATAATCTCATGTATTTCGACTCAGGAAATTTATATTCCAAAATTTCAGGAAAAAGTAGTCCACCAGTGGTTTACAGGCCCCAACAGTAAACGTCGATGTGACTCACATATAGATTACCAGCCCCCCCCCCCAAAAAAAAAAAAAAAAAAAAAAAAAACTATTATGATCCACTAAAAAAACTATTGTGTCAGGTGGGAGTTATCTATTAAAGAGGAGGGAGGGGGGGGGGAGTTAAGCACATTTATTTGTCTATTTCATTGAATATTTTGTTTAATTTTCAAAAAAAATATATATATATTGGAATATACCACTGTATTTTTTCTTGTTTCAGTGCAAACTGCTGCAAGCTCTGGAAGTTTGATTGCTGTTTGCCAGTTGTTCCTTATCCTACCGGTAACAATATTGCTCTTGCGAGTCACATAAAGCATTATCAAAATATAGGCCCACTAAATATTTAAAACTCATCTGCCTTCCAGTTTTGTAAGTATGTGTGAGTAAATATGAAAATAAAATGCTACTGAAGATTCTTCTGTGTCCAAAAAGGAAAAAAATGTGTTTTCCATGAAATGTCATTATCATCCATGTGGTTTTATGAAGATGAACTCGTGTGAATTTTTATAAGCCAAATACACTATCAAGATGAACTCAGAGCCTTTCAAGCTTCGATTAATCATTCAGAAAACTTTCTTTTCGAAATTTGAAAATAATAACGTTTTTTTTAATCATTCTTATAAAACATTGGTCAATTTCTTTTAAAAACTATAATAAAAGACGAAGAATGAAATATGTGGATTATGAAAATAATCCTTCTTATGGCAGTTTATAAAAGTTGAAAATTTCTATGCCTGTGAGAAAAGCATATTTATTTAAGTTTATGTCTTTTTATGTAAAATTTAAAATATGCTAAACTTTGATTGTAAAATCTGAATATGTCGAAATTTATTTACATGTGTATTTACTTATATCATAAAAGCATGTGTAAAGCAAACCTTTATATAGTACTAATTAAAATTTTAAAAGTAAATTTATAATATGTAATTATTTTAAAAACATTAAAATAAACTATTAGGAATAAGTAGTTAGTATGAATCAAAAGGAAACAATATATATATATTTATTAATAACGTTATAAAATGTCACTTTTTAAAATTGTTTCTATGTATAATATTGTTATTGTTGTCTAAATTATGAATTCAACTATTTTGTGTGCAATTTCTAAAACAAGCCATGATTTTTACAGGTATAAAAGATTTAAAAAAAAAAAAAAAAAAGGGACAATAACATTTCTTTGTTTATACTTAAAGATTTGAATTAGATGCAATGTTATCGAAATATGACCATAAGTAAAAATATTTCTGTAATTGCATTCTGGAAGAGAATGATTGTTGCATGTTTAGAAATTATTTATGTAAAGGGTCGAAATTTTCTTTTACCACATATTGTCATTTTTAAAGTTTTTATAGTTTTTAAGAGTGAATATTAATTATACATTCCTTTCAGTTGAAACGCTGTACAGTTTTGCAGTTTTGTGTTTCAGATATGTCGCATAGAAATATCCTAAATGTATCCTAAATTAAAGTGATACTAATTTGATATTTACCGCTCAGTTCCTGATTAAGCTTGTAAGTTCTGTACATACAATATGATAAAGTGTGTAATTTTTGATTTTTTAAAAAAGTTTTTAATATAGAAATGTTCGTTTGTTAATGAATTCATTAACACACAATAACTTATATATTGATTATTGACAATATTAACTAGCCAGTATGTTCTTAAACATAAACCGTAGATAAAAGAAAATTTTTAATTAAAATTATCTGCCATTCATGAAGTTGTTAAATTATTAATATGTTATTCTTTCTTCAAAGAAAAAACGTTCTGTAAGTTCTACATCTGCAATAAATTTATATTTACCATAATATTTATAAAAAAATGTTTTGCATTTTTGTAAATTATGTATTTTTATATCTAAAAATATAAATCACATATGAAGTTAAATTAAAACTTTTTTTTTCTAGAAAATGTTAGTTGTGTTATTGTCAGTAATGTTTGTAATTTATTATTAAATACTTATAATTTGTGTAATTGTAAAAAAAGCTTTTTGTATAATGCAAAATAAATAAATAAAAATTGTGTTTCAAATAATTAAGAAAATATTTAGTGGATTTTTTAAAGGTGCTAAATGTATTTTTACTGCAATTTGAAGTACATAAATAAAACATTTGATTTACGTACGGGGAAGTCCTAACTGATGCAAAATAAACTATAAATATATTCGTAAAGTTTTAATCTTTTTGTGACTAAGATAATATGTTTCCTACAGTTATTTTCAGATTTTTCAGACCTCTTAAACGTTCTTTTTTCATTTAATGTATTTAAAGATAGTTAAATATAACTATTCCATCGTTTTTCCATTTAAGTATGGTTTAAGATCATTATTCTATTTTTCCATTCGGTCTAAAACGAACAACTTCAATTAACAATCTCACATGAGAAAAAAAAAATCACATCTTTTTTGTAAATCATTAGCATAGAGTACTAAAAAAATGAGGCAAGGGAAAGAAAGCAAAGAAAATGATTTATAAATTGGACCAGAAAATATCTTTTGGCATTTTAGGATAACAATTATTGGGGAACAAAGATATTTATACTGATTTACTCTTAAAATTCAAATTAGTTTACTTTAAAATACTTAATTTCTTTTTCGTTTTTCTTGGCCCTTACTTTCTAAACATACTAAATGGCATCATACATAATTTTCCTTTCTTTAATATTAGAGGCATATATATTTTCTAATTGATAATCAATGGTAGTAAATCATTTGTCACTTTATTTTTTAAAAGTGATTCGTATTTTCTACGAAAAATATATTTTTGTACGAAAATCATATCATTTTAAAAAGCAATACAGTTTTAGTTATTTTCTTCTACAAGCTAATAAAATTATGTGTTACTTATTATATAGGTACTTCTTTAAGCTTTCTGCAGTTTTCTTCCCTCTTCTTAATAATCTGTACGATAAGAAATACGCATCGTAATGTAATATGATTTAAAGATATTATTATTTGACTTGGTTATTTATAAATAATTTCACACATTTCTTGTTTATATATACATAATAGCTTTGGTATAAAAATTGATAAATTAACAATTTCAATTGTTGTCACTTCATTTTTTTGTGTAAATTATTTAAGATTGTAATAAAATAAAATGAAAACATAAAATAAAACTTGTGTAATTCTTTTTTTTTTTTTTTTTTTTTTTTTGTTGTTGTTGTTGTTGCTTGTATTATTCTTCTGTGTATGCTCACGTACCTGTCTCTCGTCATGTCATTCAGTGCCGAGCGAGTGCAGAGAGCAGACGGTTCTCGCCGCTCGTAATATATTTATGTTTTATAATCATGTCCCCGTCTTTGTTTTTATGTTAATAAATGTTTCTTAATATTAACATGGCTTGCAGTCCTTCCCCACACATATTTCTTTTTCTTTCTTTTCTTTTTTCAAAAAATAAGTTTAATAAAGAAAATATTTCAGAAAATTGTTTATTTATTAACTCTTTATTGCATTAATTTATTTATAATGAAACAAACTAGCATAACAATGAATCTACATTTTTATATTCAAATGAAAAATGTACATTATATTTTTAATCAAACTATAAAGGAAATTTTATAATAGTTTTCTTTAATCTCTGTTAAAATAACATGTTACTTTTAACTCAAACAAAAATATTAAAATTTTACCTGGTTAGTATATATATATATATATATTTATATGTTTGTCGAAAAATGCCTGCATCAATTATGACTTTCCTAACATTTACTCATTCAATTTTCTGTTTGTTTTAGTTTACTCTTAGTTACTTTTAAGCTTATCTTTAATTATTTTAAGACTCTCATATGGCTCTACCAATTTAAAACATATATGTGTAAAACATATAACCTTTATGTAACATTTTATATACTATCAGCCAATCTCTGTGTTCATCGTGAAACAATAACTCTAGTCTACATCTTTATATTGTAGAAAGTTCGCAGAACTCAGTTACTATTACTATTGCTTATTTAAATGTACATGCTGTTTTATTATTCTTATTATTATTTAAAATAACATCAATAGGTAGATTGTTAAACAATAAGTTTTCAGCGTGTAAATATATTGTCATGTTACTTTCTGTTAATCAACTGAAATTTGTTATATTTGAATGTATATATACTATATAAATATATATAAAAACACTGAATAAATATAAATTAAAAAAATTTGCGTCTTTGTATCAATTAACATTACCATACATTAAAACAAATTATGCTCTTTATCTCTTACTGTATATGCTCGAATAGTGTTTGAAAATACCCGGCGTGTCAAAACTAATTTTTAAATTTAAAATTTTTGAACAAAGAACAAATGATGATTAGGAAAAAAAAAAAAAAAAAACTATGGTTTGCATCAATGGCATTAGAGAGAGATAGGATTTATTTTATGAACAGAAAAAGGTATAACGTAAAAAATGACCGATAGATGGTGTTGACACAAAATATATGAAGCAGATGTGAACAAATGAAATTTACAGTAAGATACAATAAACAGAAAGACACTGACAACACATCTGTACATTTCCATAGATTTACTTATGCAATGGGTTTCTAGCTTCATGGGCACTGTTACAACCCGTGAAGGTCTCTGCTACTATGTGGCATTCTTACAAACAGAAATATTTATTTCATTCTTTGCTCCTTTTAAAAATATACTTTTAAGGAAGTGTTAATGGAATCCTTCTTACAGAAGTTTTAATGAACTTTTGGTACCCGATATATATTCTATCATATCCAAATTATGGGAAAATATCATGTGATTTTTTTTTTTCTTTTATTATTTTTGGAATATTTCATGATCAAAAAAGGTGCAATAAAGCAATTAAACTGAAATATTAACTCCTTATTCAAGTATGTGTGATTTTGTATTTGGCAGTGACGTCTTAATATAGGGGAGAGTGAGGATGAATGGGACGCACGATGAATGGGACAATATCAAAAATTTTATCTTTTGTAAGCACTAGAAACTTGACAAGTTTTCTGATCTATGGCAGTACTGAGGTCATTCATCAAGTGTAGTTTCAGAATTGTGCTGTCTATTGAAGGGCAGAAAAAAATTAAAGTGTCTTTTTCTGCTGCCAGAGTAATTTTTTACTAATTCAATTAGATAGTAGTTAAAAATTAACTATTTGCTTAAAGTTAATATAACTCATATATGCTGAAAAGGCCTAATCTTTTATTATGTTTATGATATTCAAGAAGAATACTGACAATTGTTCCTTATGCCTATTTCATGTTTTATATGGTCATGTGGTGGTGGGGATGAATGGGACAGTTTGAATGGGGATGAATGGGACATTCCCCACTGTGTGCTAATTTAAAATTGTACACAAGAATTATATTAAAACAAATCGTAAATAGATTTTCAATATTTTTATAACTTGTAGCTCAATAGTTATAACATGGAATTATAAAAATAACATGGATTTAGAGAAAAAAGGATTGAAATTAATTGTTCTGATTTTTATTTATAATAATTATGATTAAAAATATTATAAGTTAGAATATTCAATGCAACTTAAACCAATAATATCAATAAATAAAAAAATAAATAAATAAACTAATAATAATTGGATTAAAATCACAATTTCAATCAAGCTAATTAAATAAATCTGGGTGATTATTAATGTAATACAGAATAGAATACTTATTTTTTCCAATCAGTCGGAAACAAAAATTTATCTGGATAATTTGTACTCTATTATAATGATTTATCTCTTTCTAGTGTCTTATTTATTTATTTATTTTTAGATTAGATCTTATTAGATTAAATTACCAAATCCTAGAGCACTAGGAACTGTGCCAACCAAAGAACTTTTGCCTTTTGATGTTAATTTGAGTCAATACATCAGCTTATGTTAATTGCAGTAACTTCATAGTGTGTAATAAAATCACATAAACTAATTTAACTTTAAAAATTTATTTACTTTCCATTTTGTTTTCTTTTCTTTGTTAACTCCAGTCCTGTCCCATTCATCACCATTGGTGGGGATGTATGGGACAATGCATGTAAAAAAAATTTATTATTAATTAAAAATCATAACTTTTTATTAAAGTTAGTATGTTTATATGTAACTGATTACTGAAGTGTACTTATGAGCAATGTTATAAAATTTTGAATTACATATGCGGTGAACGTTATTAATAAAAACATGAAAAATGTCCCATTCATCCCCACTCTCCCCTATACATAAAGTAGAAAGAATCTAATATATGAATTAAACTTTTGGCCTAAAAAGTTTTATTTAAAAGGTATAAAAAATATGCCGACAAAGCATTCCTACCCAAAACTGTAACTGCATGTACTTGAACGTGATGAAGAAATGATGATTTCATTATTATTTCTGTTATATTTATTAATAATATTAATACTGTTATTAGTAACATTACCATTATTACTATACACTGTTTAAAATAAAATTCAGCATTTTAACAAAAAAAGTTGGTTCTATTTCAGGCTACTTTAGCTGTAACCACTATTTTAAGAACTTTGGTGCGAAGTTTCACCGTTTTAGTAGTGATGACAAATAACATGACACTTTTAAATGGAAAAATTTAGCACTAAATTTCAAAAATATTGGTTGCGGCTAAATTAGCGGGAACTGGAACAACTTTATTAAGAAACATGTTGAAGTATATTTCAAACAGTGTATAATAATTTATACCTCACATTCTACTTTTCTCAGCATTTTCTACAATCCAACTTAATAAATAATTAAATTAGCCTACTTGAGTTTCAATGGTATGTGCGGTCCTCCACCAAAAACATGCATGAGTTAAATCCAATTAAGGTATCCATTGGTTTTTGATTAAAATCTTTAATGTAATGCACACTATATATATACATACATATATATATATATATATATATATATATATATATATATATATATATATATATGTTTTCAGTCATATAAAAGTTGAAAATATGTAACAAATATAACTAAAGGAAAACTTACGAGAAAATTAATAAAAGTTGAACAATTCATAAGTAAAACTCACTGCAAATACGTAAAATAAATGATGTAAACTGCCAAAATTACCCCGTATGACTTGAGACATACGTGTGGGGTTAATGCATGCTTTTAATTGATCAAACTCTCCCCCTAGGCAGACAGTTTAACAAAAAAGCACAAATATGGCTAAATTCAATATGGATAAAACAAAATGAATAAAATAATATGGAACAGACAAAAAACTTATATGGAATAAGCAGAAAATTGATCACACATTTACAAAAACAGCAGCAAGTATTTCATAAGATCTCCAGCGAGACAACTAGTTAAATTACGAAAAAATGGAATATATGCAGGACAGTCTCAATCATTGAAAATCACATCTGCAAAAGAGAACAAAAAAGATTAGTTATCAGTTTTTACAGATTAGTCAAGTTTTAGAAGCTAGGAATTTACCCAAATAAATTAACCAAAACATTTGCCTCGTATTACAGAGAAGGAATTCTCTTTCCCCCTACCCCCCCCCCCCCCCCATTACCTTGAGTTTAATTGGGACAGAACATGAAGCATTACCCCTTTTTGAACCTTTCTGGTTGGCGCACAATTTGTACTCAATGAGTTGTCACAACGTCAGCTTATTTCCTGGGATCACACAGTTCTAATGGATAGAGTTCCTAGGCAAGGATATTCCACTCAAGACGTCATCCGTTCAAGGTATTTACATAGTACTGACGGGCAACATTTTTTGAAAGGACCATCTTTCATTTTAACCCAACAGAGAGAACGCTTACTCAGTTTCTTGAGGGGAAGAACGTGAGTAAGTTCTCACCTGGAGAATTATCACTTCGGTTAATTCCTGTAAGTATCTACCAGCAGACATCAAAACAGAGTATTTATCAACACTGGATTTTTCTCTTCTTTTCTTCATGTTACCATTATCATCATATTCTCTCTTAGATTCTTATATATATATATATACTAGCTGACCCGACAAACGTTGTTTTGTCATATAAATTATTTCTAGAGAATATTTTGCTAGAAAAAAATAACTAACTTATTGTAAGTGTTTAAGGATGTGGTATATAAGTGGAAGATGTATGGAGCGCTGTGAACGGTGAAATAATATAAAAATAACAAAACACCAATCATTTATTTTTTTAATTTATTAAAATTGATTCTTTAAAATTATATTGATATCGCTACTTATAACAATATTACTAATAAACAATATAAATCCCTTAATGCAACAGAGTGTACAATATTTTTGTTATCCCATCTTTCGCCAATACAAACAAACTGGATGGTTTGCCCACTCGAGAGCCACGTATAATTGTCCGTGTGAAAAACATGATGTGCTCAAATCTAAGCCACAGACAGACATCGTTTGGCCCTGAGACTTATTGATAGTCATTGCAAATGCCAATCTAATTGGAAATTGAGGGCGTTTAAATTGAATTGGCACATCTGTGGGTATAATAGGGATTCGCAGTAGTAATATATTTTCACCTCGGAATTTGTCATTTAAAATGATGGCTTCGATAACATTTTTCATTAATTTTTTTATGACTAATCGCGTGCCGTTGCACAACCGTTGTGGGTTAAAATTACGAAGCAAAATAACCGGAGATCCAACCTTCAGTTGTAAAATATGCAGTGGCATGCCTGGTAAATCCAATGAGTTTAAAAACTTTGTTGGATAAATTACAGCTTCGGTGGCATCGCAAACTGTATCATTAGATTTGTATGACACCAAGTCTCCTGGTAACAAATGTTGTATCTTGAGATTCAATTCGTTGACGTCCACATTTTTTGCTGCTAAAATTGCTCTTTCTGCCAGCCACTCATGATTTGTGTATCGTCTGTGTACATCGGGAAATATCTGGTCAATAAGAGCATCTTGAGAATCAATGATTGTGCAGAAATCGGTCGGTAATTTTATGCATCCAGTTTCATCTGTAGTAACTTTTCCATCGCCGATATCTAACAATTGTTTTGAGAAAGTTTCAGCGGATGGATCTTGAAGCTTTTGAACGCACAAATTTACTTTCAGTTGTACGTTTTCAACATTACGCCACAATGACGATGATTTTAAGCACGCGTTGATCTCATCAGCGTATGTTGAACGCGGAATAACGGGAAGTGCTTGTCTGAAATTACCTGAAAAGAGTAACAGAGTGCCGCCAAATAGTTTATCGTTGTTTTTTATATCTTTCAATGTCCTGTTCGACGCCTCAATCGAATGTTTGTGTGCCATAGTGCATTCATCCCAGATAAGAATTTTACACTATTTCAGCACTGTGGCCATGGACGATTGTTTTTTTATGTTGCACACTGCGTCTGGGTTATTTTGAATAATTAGTGGCAGTTTAAATAATGAATGAGCTGTTCTGCCTCCATCCAATAAAGTTGCCGCAATGCCAGATGATGCAACAGCCAATGCGATGCCATTATTTGATCGTATTTCGGCGAGAATTAGCAAAATAAGGAATGTTTTGCCAGTTCCACCTGGTGCACCCCCCCCAAAAAAAAGAATCCACCTTGTCCTGCCAAAACTGCGAGCATGATGCGGTCGTAAATGGTTCTTTGTTCTTCATTCATTAGTGGGACATTGCGAGCAACAATCGCTGCCATTTCTACAGCATTGTATTGTAGTTCACGATTCAATTCAGTGCTTATTAAATCAGATGCATTTCGATTTGTTGAATGCATACCGAAATGACTGAGTGGTAAGTTGGCAATGATAATGCAAAAAACTTCAATAGCAATCAATGCTTCATTGTACATAGCGTCACTGAATACTATCGTTAGATCGTTGCACCGTGAACGATGTTGATGCAATATATCATCAGTCATTGAATCTTTATGATTATCCCATAATGTCTCTGCTCGGGCCGGGAAACATGTAGTCAACACTATAGCGAATAGTAGACGAATTTGTTTTGCTGTACAGTTCAGTCCTACCTCAGCAAGCATACACTCCCACTGGTTGTCGTCTTCCAGCAAGCCGAGTGCAAGGCATGCATCTTTATACGTTGGATACTGTTGTCCATTCACCTTACGTAAATCTTGAAATGACAAAGGGCCGATGACATTAACCAATAACAGTCGAAGATAAAAGCACTCACTCTGCCTTGGATTGACTGTAAATACTCGTCCCAAGGTGTTTGATTTGAATAAACCGGGACATGCATCAATCGGCGTGCCTTGCTTGCGGGGCATCCATTTTTTTGTTGGAGCCCATGTGAAATGGCGTGGTACTTCTGAATAGAGTAATGTCCGTGCAAAAGCACCAAAAGCATTCGCACGATTACACAATTCAAAAAGTTCGGTGAGTGTAGTTTTTGGTGGATTTATAGCACGATTAGTCGCTGTCTCGCTCGTGAAATATACGCACTGGCCATTTTCAAGATGGAAGGCTAAATGAAGAAATGCTGGATCCCGTTCATGAATTGGGAAACCAAAGATACGCCAAACAGCTTCATTGGAGCTGACGTACCGGCCAATTTGGTAAAGTGTTATTTCATCGTTGTTATTCACCGGAGGAGCATTCACATTGGTATTTTCAACTCGAAATACAGCCATATCACTGCCTTTATTCACATACTTGCAAATGTATTTGATGCTCTTCACTGAACTGCAGAACTGAACATTAATATGAGCACCAAAAATAAATTAAAAAAACTGGCGTACAGACAATAGCAAGAAATTCAAACTTCTTCACACACCATAAATTTTAAATCAGCACAACCGGTTTCGAAAGGACGTAGCCTTTCTTCATCAGGTGCAAACACGTGCAACTGCCTTGGAGGCAAAAGCAAGACTGGAAGCAGGACAAAATCCAGAGGGGAGGAGCAACACAAACAATCAATAGGAAGCAACATGCAGGACAGGACCAATCAGAGAGGAACACACGTACACACACACCACAAAATGAGGAGGGAGGAAAGGAGTAAACAATTATTATTATTATTTTTTCAATAATATTAAACTAATAAGTAAATTTAATAAAATTTATCCATTAATTATTATTATTTTTATTTAAATTAGAATTACTTTATTATAACTAATATGATGTTATAAACATAATGAAGGAAATTATTTAATTGAATTAAACAATTTTTTCCAGGCTGTAGACAGCAAAGTGGAATCAGATTTTTCATTGACAATTTTATCACGATTAAGGTAAATAGCTAAATTTTCTAAAAAATCCAGTTCGGAAACGCGTTTGGCATGAAAGATAATTTTGGCACTCTTAAAATTAAAACTATGATCAAATTCCGAACTGTGCTTCGCAATAGAAGATTTAGAAATTTCTTGATTAGCAACATACCGAGAATGTTCACGTAAACGACATTCAAGATTTCTTTTAGTTTGACCAATATAAGATAAATCACAGTTACAAGGGACATTATAGATACCCCATTTTTGAAGCTCAGGAACAGGGGATTTGGTTGAAGGGAATTGGAATTTATTGGATTTTATTTATAAATTCCAATTCCCTTCAACCAAATCCCCTGTTCCTGAGCTTCAAAAATGGGGTACCTATAATGTCTTTTGTAATAACTGTGATTTATCTTATATTGGTCAAACTAAAAGAAATCTTGAATGTCGTTTACGTGAACATTCTCGGTATGTTGTTAATCAAGAAATTTCTAGATCTTCTATTGCGAAGCACAGTTGGGAATTTGATCATAGTTTTAATTTTAAGAGTGCCAAAATTATCTTTCATGCCAAACGCGTTTCCGAACTCGATTTTTTAGAAAATTTAGCTATTTACCTAAATCGTGATAAAATTGTCAATGAAAAATCTGATTCCACTTTGCTGTCTACAGCCTGGAAAAATTTGTTTAATTCAATTAAATAATTTCCTTCATTATGTTTATAACATCATATTAGTTATAATAAAATAATTCTAATTTAAATAAAAATAATAATAATTAATAGATAAATTTTATTAAATTTACTTATTAGTTTAATATTATTGAAAAAAAAATAATAATAATTGTTTACTCCTTTCCTCCCTCCTCATTTTGTGGTGTGTGTGTACGTGTGTTCCTCTCTGATTGGTCCTGTCCTGCATGTTGCTTCCTATTGGTTGTTTGTGTTTCTCCTCCCCCTCTGGATTTTGTCCTGCTTTCAGTCTTACTTTTGCCTCCAAGGCAGTTGCACGTGTTTGCACCTGATGAAGAAAGGCTACGTCCTTTCGAAACCGGTTGTGCTGATTTAAAATTTATGGTGTGTGAAGAAGTTTGAATTTCTTGCTATTAATATGAGCATTGAATGTTTTGCTCAGCAGAGGCGAATATGGGACCACCCAACGGTTATCAATGTCAATATCTATGTTGTTGACATAGATGACCGCCATAGATGATAAGATTGTCCGCCATTATCGGGATTTCTTCGACGATATATTGGATATCCGTCAACATTTGTGATCGTGAAATTTTTCGGAAAACTTTTATTACATTTTTCATCTGCACAAATAATAATGACCTAAAAATTCATTTTTCGTTTTAACATAAAATAACTCCGTCGGATATTGACGAATTTTTTAAAAGAATATACCATTTTAACTAATTTTAACATTTTAACAATATTAACGTTGAAAAAATATTTTAAACACTTACGGTTAAAAATTCATTTTTCATTTCAACATTAAATAAATTCTGACATCGTATTTACGATTCTAAAATATTAACTTTGAAAAATTATTTTAAACACTTCGTAAGATACGGTTAAAAATTCACTTTTCATTTCAACATTAAATAAATTCTGACATCGTGTTTACGACAACTCACGCCATCTAGGTGGAAAAGTTGTTGAAAGAGTTGGTTAAAAATTAATTAAGAAAGAACTAATTAAGTTACAACTTTCATTTGTAAATCTAAACCATTCTCGAATCCACCTGAAGACACACAAAAAATTTCATTAAACTCAGTCCAGCCGTTTAGGAGGAGTTCAGTGACATACACACGCACAAAAGAAATATATATATAAAGATATATATATATATATATATAATTTTCCTTTTATTCTCTTCAGTCAAATCTGTTTCCCAGAATCTGGCTATTTATCATCATATCATTTTCTTGATCATGGATACATTCATAATTTTTATTCAATTTTCTCTTAAAACGCGTATCAAACACAACGACTTTACAAGCGATTTTAGAGGCAACCACTGATTAGCGCCGATTTTCCAGAGAAAATTGACTCTACTCCCAGTGTGATAGCGCACACTGCACCATTTGAACAAACAATATTATCGTTAAGCACATATATTTTACCATTAAATGATAAGAATTTTGAATTAGTCGTTTTTATTTTCGTATGGCGTTATGAGAATAGTCGTAACAAAGATTAAAGTAGAAATGCGATATTTTACACAAACGAAAGGAAATTTTAACACTAAACATTTCGTATATTATTCGCGCCGAGAAAAGCGATAAGCGTCAAAAGATAGACTTCTTTCATCCAACTTTCACCTGTCTTTTGTAACCTCTACGGTGTTTTCGCCGAGAAAAATCGGATCTAAAGTTGGCTCAAAAATTGGTTGTTTCAAAAGTCGCTGTGTCTGATAAGGCCTTAAAAATTTTTGTTCCCAGTCTTCTTACTATTTTGACCAGCTTTCTCACGATATCTATATTCTTCTCTTTTTTCCATTCTACGTTATTTTCTTCTATATTTTTTACATCAATTTTGTTTTTCTCATATGAAAGCAAGTTTTCTTCAAAATTTTTTTTGGATTTTCTATTGCTAGGGATTTTTTCTTAAACATAAATCATTCATTCTTCGTCTTTTCATTTTCGCACCAAAATATTTAATTACGTTCTCCTTTTCAGTGCCTATATCCGCTATATCTGGCCAGAAAACATTTTTCACATTCTTGTAATCATGTGAATTTTCATTTAATCTCTGTAATTAACATAAATTTCACGAAAATGTAGATTGATGTCTAAAAGTGATTTATTTATTTTCGCACAATCAGTTGTTTTTTCTATTACGGTTCAGCCTAAAATAGTTTCTACGGCAACGTAACCGTTAGAAAGATGATTATTTCACCTATCAGTATTTTTTCCTGCAACATCACAGCACCATACTATTTTTGTTCAAGCATATTTTTTCTGCATTATTTAGATCACCAAGAAATTTTTCTTTTCACTTCTTTCAAACACTTTCAATTATTTATTTTTACTAAAACATTCGTGATTTATAGAAATGTTGTCAGTTGCAAACTGCGTAGCACAAGTACGAAGTTAAACCTACTTAACATCAACCAACCGTTTACTCAAGATAACTAATAGCTATTTTCAAAATAAATACTCAAACTTGGCTCTTTAATACACTATCTACCAATAAATATTTGGACACATTCAAATTTTCATGTTTTGTCAAATGTCTAGAAAAATTCTTTAGGAATTATCTTGAAAGTTTTGGAGTGTAAACAACATGATATGCTTCATATTTTTCAGCAAAAGTTTCATCCTGAATAGGAAAGGGGGACCAGTAAAATATAAAAATATTTTGGATCACCCTGTAAAATGTATTACTTTAAATTCCAACCCTAATTCTTTATTTTTATTATTTTTATTATTATTATTTTCGGAATTCGCCTTGCACAGTGCGATCTTGCATCATCGTTTTTGAAGAATAACACCTTTTCTGTTGACAATCGCTGGGCACTTTCGATCCAGTTGTTCACAGAGTATAGGTCTGCATTCACAGTTTGTCCAGATTTCAGCACTTTAAAATGAACTACCCCGCGAATACTCCCCGAAACACACAAAGGCTCTTGTTTCTGGTGTAAACCTGGCTTAGCTGTACTTTGAAGCGATTCATTCGAAGAGAGTCATTGCCTTGAATTATCATAAAGGAAACATTTTTAATCTCCAGTGATCAAGTGATCAAAAAACGCCTCTGCATTGTCCCTCTGAAGTAATAAGTTACATGTACTCGATCGCTTAGCTTTGTTTCTTTCAGACACAGATTATGCGAGACCGAGACTCAAACACTTGCATCCAAACACACAATGCTCTTGGATGGTAGACCAAGGTTGGTTAAGACCATTTGACAGTTTCTAGATTGTTTGAGTCGGATTTGTTTCAACTTTTGCCCTTAACATGTCACTGTCTAAAACTGTTTGTCTTCCTCATTGACACGAATCAGAAAGATCGAAATCACCGAATTTGAACTTAATTGTTGCTTTACTATCCTTTCAAAACTCAAAAAGGTATGTACCCCTTCTTTTATTTGCCTGCCCATTTCATTATAAATTGCAAAAGAAAATTTAAGCTTTAATAATTTACAACTAAACAAGTCACTCTAACCTTGGAATGCTTTTGGCAACGGTTCAAGCTCAAAATGAGCTGATAAATGACAATCAAATATATACATGCGCAAAAACATTACTTTCTGGTTCCCCTAACAGTATACTGCAATTAGAATGCAAATTACTTCCCGGTTCCCCTAATAGTATACTGCAATCAGAATGCAAACATGTTAAATATCTTACAAAATATGAGCATTTTTACTAAATAATTTTGAACTACGCATGCGCAAGCATTTAAATTTAAAAAAATCATTTGGATAATTTAATAGCCAAAAGTATTATGAATGCCCTTATATGAATGCCTTCCAAAAATATCGTGTTAATTCAAAAAAGAGATAGAATGATCAGAATTTTAGTACTCTCAAAATAAAAGCTAAACTATTAGGGATTTTACTCACATTTTTATTTTTATTCAGTTAGTGCCCAATAATAACACAATGTTCACTGACTGAAAATAAATATTGATAAAACCCCTAAGTCATCATCATCATCATCTTTTTCTTTTTTTTTTTCAGATGAATTGAAATTCTCTTCATTCAATTTCTCATAACTTTTTGATTTTACTGGATATTTGTTTGGGGTTTTCATATAAGTAGCTCAATATTTTTGGCTATTAAATTATGTAAATGAACTTTTTAAAAGCTTCCGCAAGCGTAGTAAAAAATTATTTAGTAAAATTTCCATTCAACATTTTTGCATTCCGATTTCTGTATACTATGTCCAATGTAGTATGCCAACTTTCTTAAAAATGGTTTTGCACTGTGTCTAATACCCTACTTGTTACAACTAAAAAATTGCTTTTTTTTTTTTTTTTTTTTCAATTGTTTTTTTGAACCGTTGAAACCGTTGTATTTCTGAGAAACCGTTGTATTTCCAGGAATATATGTGGTAGCCACATAAAATTTTAAACAGATAATTAGAAGAATCCTAATAATCACATGCTACAACCAAAACGTATTTCAGGCAATACTTTTTACAGGGTGATCCAAAACATTTTTTATTTTTGTTTAAATTTTTACTGGTTCCCTTTTCCTTTTCACGACAAAATTTTGCTGAAATGTATGAGGTATGTCATATTATTTACATTCCCAAAGTTTCACGATAATTCCTAAGACATTTTTCTCGATATTTGACAAAACGACAAAATTCGATAGTATTCAAATACTTATTTGGTAGTTGGTGTATATTAAAAATAGATATTTTATATAAGTAAAATATTATTAACAGTTAATCAATAAAATGAGAGTTTTTTATTACCTCAATATTAGAATGACGAGAGGTAAAGTAAAGAATAAGGAATATTTTTTACTGCAAATTTTTACAAATAAATATAACGCTACGAGGTGACCTGATTAACCTGTTGTCAAAATATTTGAATTATATATGTTCCTTTTTTTTTTTTCGGGGGGGGGGGGGGGAGAAGAAATTTCTATCTGATTTAATTTATTCACGGATGATATACATATATATATATATATTGATATAGTTCTAATCGGTAACGACACTGTTTTAAAAATATGTTTATGTCTATTATTAGAAAAATACTATTTTTTATCGCTTTGATTTTTAATGATTGATTTATTTATTTCAATGTTATGGTAGAAATAAGCTTAAAAAATTAAAATAAGGTATCTGATATCTACAAATATATTTATTTATGTTACATAAATTTTATTTAGTTAATTTTGATATATGAAAAATGACAGGGGAGCGCACAAACAACAAATATTGTGACAAAATTTATGACAAAATTTATAAACAAAAAGAAAAATGTTAAATTTAATCTGCAAATTGTTCAAGCTGAAAAATAAGTCGATGCAGTATCATTTTCCTTAGCAGGTGGGGATATTGAAAATTCAAAGAAATTATGCAATCCTAACAGGTTTCGGAAGACATGTCAAGCTAGCATACGCCATAATTTTATACACTTACTATAATTATTATTATTATACAAAAAATAAAATTAAAAAAAAAAAAAAAAAACGTAAAAGAATAATTAAGTTTGAAATTATAATAAAAAAATTATATTGCTTTGATATAACAATATTAATTATTGTCATAAAGTAAAGCTAGGAGAGTTTCTGCAAATTTCAACAAAACATTATAAAAAATCTAAATTTTTATTTTTGGCTAAATTGTTGGTGCATAGCTTTGAAGTGATCCTTCTTCTACATATTTCCATTACTATTTTGTGTTATACTATGATTTAAAGCAACAGCTGTAATAAAAACAAGAGCAATTTTGCGCAATCTCTCCTTATAGGGTAGGAAAGTGCGCTTAATTTTAATTACAATTAAATTGTTAACAACGATAATTGCACATAAATGACATTGATATATGGTTTTTGTAAACAAATATTTTTGTATTACATGTAGCTATTTCAATTTAATAATAATAATATTAAATAATTAAAAAAAAAAAAAAAAAAGAAAGAAAGAAACAGAAAATAAAATAAATAAATAAATAAAAAGGATTAATTTTTTTATTAAAAAAAATTAATTAAAGAAGTAGATAAAAAACAAGACTGGATAATAAAATTTAACATTTAGTTACTAGATAATATGTTTAACTTAAAATTAATAAAAATCCTTTTCAGTTTGAATGGTTTCTTGTTTGTTGACCTAATCTGTCGTTGTCTATAATCGTTGCACTCGTTGTTATAAATGATGCAACCACCTGCCAGAAGTAAAATTTATAATCGAGTCCATGGGAAATCGTTTAATTAAAAAATATTTTGTAATACTACCATTTTATAAAAAATCCTAGAAAGGGTTTTGAAAATTTAAGCAAACGTTTTTGGAAACGAGACAAAATAACCACGTTTAGCCTTAGACTGTTCAAGCAATGAACATACACATTTAAGTGGGCATTCCGCTATCGATATTGTAGAACTACCTGAAGTTTCAGAGCGCCCATTGTACTCCTTCCTGCCGATCCTCTATGTGCGCAATCTCTCCTACCGCGCAATCTCTTCTAGCTTTATCTTATAGGAGTCAATATTTACCACCTGCATAAGTTGAAATTTCAGCATTCATTGTAGTTTGGGCTTGAAAACTTTAATAAACATCAGAACTTTAACCCTTTGCTGGTCCTATTTGATTCCCCTCCTCTAATCAGTGTTGTCAGATTTTTGGACTTTTTTATTCAAAATCCACCATTAAATTTTAACTGTAACGATTGCCTAATCACTTCGAATGTCATTCGTCCATCAAGTATAGAAAATATCACCTCTCAAAATTATTGGTGGTAGTTGAATAAAAAAGTCCCTAAATTTGAAAACACTGATTAGAGCGTCAGAGAAGGCGAAAGGTAAATGCTTATTTCTGTCAGAGGATGCCTAATTGAATTCCAGGTCGGCAGGAATTTCTCTCTCTGTATCTCTCTCTCTCCCTATATATATATATATATATATATATATAGAGAGAGAGAGAGAGAGAGAGACAGAGAGAGAGAGAGAGAGAGAGAATCAATATAGTATAGTCAATCAATATACTATAGAATATTTCATCACAATAATACATAAAAACCAGTAAACAAATCATTATAAAAGTCATTAAGTATTTAAAACATAACCCAAGCAACAGACGATTTCACAAGTCCTTCCGACTCATTTGGAAAGGTAGGTTATTATTATTTTTTTTCCCTTATCAAGTAGCTGCCATTTTGGAGCAAAGAGGCGACTACAATTTATTAGTGGACTTGGTGGAAATATTAGGGTTATGTACATGTGGAATTTTAATAAAATCGATTCATAAATACCATTTTATGTGAATTTGAAATTCCGCAGATTAAGTAGGCAAACAAACATATCAAAGGAATTTTTGAGATAAGACTATTCTACATATATAGTTTGAATTAATTCAGTATTTGAAAAAGTTATCGTGTTGACAAACAAAGTGGCCGCCTATTAGAAATAAAAGTTGCTCAGTCAATTAATCTAAGGTATTTGTAAGGTAAGTCCACTCTACAACTTTGGTTCGAATAAAATCAGTATTTCAAAAGTTATCGTGATGAAAAATTCTCAAGTGGCCGCAACTTGGAAATGAATTTGCTAAGCAATTCGCCCACTGAAACCATTTAAGATATTTGAATGATAAGTCCCCTGTTCAACTTTGGTTCAAATTGGTTAAATATTTCAAAAGTTATCGTGGTAACAGATTTTCAAGTGGCCGCCACTTTGAAGCAACATGGCGGAACAAAATATCCAGCGAATTTATCCAAGATATTTGAAGCATAAGTTGACTGTCCAACTTTTGTTTGAATTAGTTCAGTATTTCGAAAGCTATTGTTTTGTGACATTTTCAAATGGCAGTCTGATTTTAATTGGCAGCATCTTGGAAAGAAAATGGCGGAGCAACTTTCCCAGCGAAGCCATCCAAGATATCTGAGCGATAAGTTTACTATCCAACTTTGGTTCGAATTAATTCAGTATTTCAAAAGTTATCGTGATAAGAAATTTTCAAATGACAGCCTGATTTTAAGGGGCTGCAACTTGGAAACAAAATGGTGGAGCAACTTGAACAGAGAAATCCTCCAAGATATTTGTAGGATAAATTCATTGTCCAACTTTAGTTAGAATTAGTTCAGTATTTCTAAAGATATCTTGATATAAAATTTTCAAGTGGTACCGTGATTTCAGGTTGTCACCACTTAAAAACAAAAAGACTGAGTGAAAGCCCAGAGAACCTATCTGCAATATTTGAATGAAAATCAATTTCGTCAATCGAAAATGAATATATAGATACCCCCCCCCCCCCTTAGCCTTTTAAAAGTACTTCAAAATCAACTTTGCTATCGACGATATATTTTTGAGTTTTAGCGTAGTATGTCAAGTTTTCTAAAAGTGACATTGCTTTGGCTGCATGTTATAATAAAAAAATGTATGAATGGTTGTCGGCGTTTTAAAAGAAACTTTTATATCGCCGTTAATATAAGTGCAATTCTCATACAAATTTATATTTATAATTAAAAGAAGGCTCATAATCATATACTGCAGCTACAACTCGTTTCAAGCATTATATTTTACAGTGTGACACCAAATTTTTTTTGGTTTATTTGGTTAATTTTTGGTTAAATTGTGTCTGACCCCCTTTTTGTCGTCAGAACAAACCTTTTACTGGCATATCATGTTATTTTTACTCCTAAAGTTTCAAAAAAATACATAAAGTATTTCTTTAGATATTCGACATAAATTCATAGGTTCGAAAGTGTGTCTTCGCTTATATCGGGGACTATGTATTTATACCCTGCATAAATGGTCTTACCCGAATAACTATCAAGAACAAGAAAATTTTTGTTATATTAAAATGTTATAACATCAGATAGTTATGATGGTAAGTAATATGAAATAAGTAAGTTTTAAGAATGAGATACATTTTAATAAAATTATTTATAATTTGGATAAAAAATCAAAAATGCTAATAATAAACAATCTGTAATTTCCCAGGCTTAAACAATATTTCAATAAATATCATAATTTGTGTAATAATTGTAAAAAGAAAAAAAAAAGAACTTTTAATCTTGCCTATTTTTTAATTGAGTCAACAAATCATAAATAAATCATTTGTTGTTGTTTTTGTTAGTGGTTTTAAATGGAGAAGGTATTTAATAATTTCTGATGATATCTGACTGGTGATTTTTAAAATATCGGTGAGACGTATATATCCCTTTAGTATTCAAAACCGTGAAGCAGATTAGAATAAAAATTACTTTATTTAATCTAAAATACCCAATTTCACGGCAATGTACTGCTGTTCCTTTTTATTAAAGAAAAAAAAAATATCAAAAAAATAATAATCAGTGGACTTAGTATGATGGGATGTAATTTTCATTACACATAAAACAAAAATATAAATTATTTATATTTCTTTTTATATAAAGTTTAAAATTAGATAAAAACTGCAAATAAATAACTACAATGGAATGTCTTAGATTTCTGTTCTGTTAGTCGTAAAATATTGTTATTTATTTCCTTAAATAACTAAACATGGTCAGAAAAAATATATCGAAGAAGATGAATGGATTGTCTTATTCTGGATAACGCATGATGAATGTTTAAAGTTAGTTGAAGAGTTTGTTTCTTGAAATTTTCGATTTGGTTAACTATAGTTTAACATACAAAACAGATTAAAAATTTCGAAAATTTTTCTAAATAAACGGGTATAAACGAAAGAACATTTCTTTGAAATAAGATTAATCGTTACATCCTAAATTAAGATTTTCTTTAGTTTTTATGCATAATTTTAAATTTTATGTAATTTTTTGTCATATTCTAAAAATGTTTTGCTACCTGAATAAAAAGATTATTGCAAAACTTTGTGTTACGGTGAACAATAAATATAAAGATGACATTTTTAAACAAGTAAAATCAATCAATGAAACATAAAACTCCTTCAAAATTTCAGAAAAATAGCCTTTATTTATTTATTTATTTATTTAAAAGAAAAAATACAAATAAATGAGGGTTTTAATAAATGCCGTTATAGTAACAACTGTATCTAACGGACATTAGGAATAACTTACTACATTTAAGATACATTTCTTTACCTTAAATTAAAAATTTTTTTAAAGTATTTAAATCGAGCTAGTTTTCAACATAACTAGTTCCTTATAACTGCATTAATTATACATGTTTATAAATTAAAATAAAAAATTATTTTCTTTATTATTTAATTATTATCTATATATTAATTTGAAACATGTTTTTGTCTGTCTCCACTATATTGAGAGAACTACTTGGTGTAAAAATTTGGTTGAGGTGTCTAAAAAAAGGTCTTGGTCTTTAGGTGTGCTATGAAAAGAGAAAAAAAAAAAAAAGTCAAACGGGGGGGGGGGGGTTAAAAACACGTTTACGAGCTTAACTAAGCTCCAAAATTACTTCATGGTGAAGAAATTGTACATATGGGGACTAGAGTCGAATAATAAAAAATCAATATCTGCGAATTTGGAGTTTTCGATTTTAAAGGGGGGAAAAAGGGGGGAAAGTAGATTTGGAGAGGGAAAGGGGGGAAATTAGTTTAAGAGGGAAATCCGTTCTAGACCCACACATGTAGCACCTCATTTTCAAGGTCTTGAAATTTCATGTCGATTGGGGATGTTCGTATACAATATAGTGCGACCCCTGGTGGTGAAAAATGGAACTAGGTGAATTTGCTGTAGACCATATCATGTTACATCTTATTTTAAAGGTCTTGGTATTTCCTGGCCGTTGGTGATGTTCGTACAGAACACACTGTACTCCCTGGCGGGAGAAAGTGCAACTAAAGAATTTTGCAGTTGACACGACCATGTGACACCTTATTTGAAAGGTCTTGGAAATCCAAGGCGATTGGTGATAGAGGTCTTGAAATTTCATGTTGATTGGGGAGGTTTGTGTACAACACAGTGCGCCCCCTGGTGGTGGGAAATGGAACTAGGTGATTTTGTAGTAGACCCTATCATATTATATCTTATTTTAAAGGTCTTGGTATTTCCTGACCGTTGGTGATGTTCGTACAGAACACACCGTGAACCCTGACGGGAGAAAGTGCAACTAAAGGATTTTGCAGTTGACACCACCATGTGACACCTTACTTGAAAGGTCTTGGAAATTCAAGGTGATTGGTGATGTTCGTATGCAACATACTGCGCCCCCTGGTGAAGGAAAGTGAATTTTGCAGCGCGTGCGTAGCATGTCTGCTATACGGTGCCGCAGCCACAGGCGGCGGAAACACGATTCAGAGGTTCGTTCGGTTCAAGATTAATTTTTATGAATTTTTTCATGTTTTTAGCGACCCACATATACGCTGCCGCAGGCACCGGGGTCACGAGTCCGAGTTCCGTTCTGTTTGAGGTTTTTTTTTTTTTTTTATGCTTTCATTTAAAAATAGAAATTCAAACAAAATCGAGTTAAAGATATAAAACCATACAAATTTAAGGGCATTTAATGTTATTATCATGGGCCCGGGCATTGCCGGGTGGGTTCTTTCGGTTCCAGGTTATTTTTTTGGAATTTTTTTATGTTATTAATGGCACGCGTACGCGCTGCTGCAGGCACCGGGGTCACAAGGCAGAGTTTTGTTCGGTTCGAGGTAATTTTTTTTTTTTTTTTTTTTTTTTTTTTTGTTACAGCTGATTATTTTTTTTTTTCGCAAGGCTTTTATTTGAAGATATAAATTCAAACAAAATCGAATTAACCATGCAAATTTAAGGTTATTACCATGGGCCCGGGCAACGCCGGACGGGTCAGCTGACATGTAGTCTTAGTATTGAACGAAATAGAAAATAAAAGATAGCAAGTGTTTATTTGGAGTCAGTTTGAGTCACATTGACAGTACTTTGTAGAAAGTGATGCCATATATAGTATTTCTATTTATAAGCATTTTCCCGACTTTTTTTTTATGTGAAATGTCATAAATTATAATAGATGTTTTAACTTGAAATACATTTAAATAATGATGCGACAATTTCTGAAACATTACCGTTAATAAAGTGATCGTCGAATTCGACGGGTTCCACCTAGTTACTTTTAATTATATAATTATTAAAAGAATTAAAATTTAAAAATTTGTGTTATATTCTAGATAAAGTACAGTGTAATGTTGATTTTTATACCAAATATGTGAAAAATTACACATCCGGGAATCGAACCCGGAATAGATAGTAAGATAATAATAATAATTACTACTATTGCTACTATTACTACTACTGCTATTATCAATGCCATTAATGTAAAAATATTGCCAATTTTATATGTTTTTCAAACTATTTTAATAATGCAACTGCTGTTGAATATCTGCAGCTAAACAAGTTTAAACTATGGCGCAACACTGAATGGCATGTTCGAGAAATATTAGAAAAAAAAATTAATGAAATTATGATTACTTAGAAATCATTAATGATACTAAAAAATTACATATGTAGCTAGGAAATATACCCAGTCCAAAAAAAAAAAAAAAAAAAAAAAAAAAAAACTTCCAACGTTTAACCCTGAAATACAATTAAATTAAATTACGCATGAAACTAGTAATATCCACTACGTATTTTAATTTTATTGTATTTAAAAGATAATATGTGCATAGCATTTCATAATATGTATAGAATTTAAAACATGATTTAAAGTAATAATAATAAATTATTATTTTTTATCAGGCCATTAAGTGAACTTCACTTTTCATTTAATATATAATACACGAGCGTTATTCAAAATTCTATACATAATAATTGACGTCATAATGCATCAATTAATCCGATTCAAAGATTTTTGCTATTTGGTTTGAAATAACATCCTGATAACATTTCACCCAAAAAATATTAATTGGTATTCCGATTTCGAAAATTATTTGTCTAGAAAGCTTTTGAATTTGCATGCTATTTATATCATATAAAATGCATTGCAAATTTTATACTAATATGTTTAATCATTTAAAAATACGAATTACTGATATTTAAAATGTGAAACGTCAAAAGTGTATAGGGTTTTCTTTAAATGAAAGTTATCAATTTAATGATATATACAGAAATAAAATACGGTAAATTAATGAAAATGGATAAATGAAGCTTTTCAACAAAATTTAAAGCCTAAATATATAAAACAAAAAATGGGGTTTCTATTTAATGTACATAGGAGTACTAAAGAATATTAAGATATTTTCTATTAAATGAAAATTATAAAAATACAGATATTTATTCATTTATATAACTAATTTAAATATTATATTAATAAATGGCTTCGTAATCTAAACTATTAACTTTTTTTTTAATCGTGTCATTCATTAGTTTAGAAATTTAGTTTAACCTTTTCTGCTGGAATTTGAATGATTAGTAAAATAAATATTAATTTTATTCATTCACCACCTAATGTCATGAATCGGACATTTCTCCTTTTTTTAAAATGACATAAAAATTATTAGAATTATGTATCTAGTAGAGATTTGTATTCATAATAAAATGTAATTTATTTTTCAATTCAAAAACATTATTCTAAATACATTTCATATTGAAAGGATAATGCATATCACAATTTTAATGTTATGTAACCACTTGAAGTAAATTTTAAATTTGCCTATTTTTTGCTAATATTTTCTGTTACCATACATGGCTATTTTAAAATAATAAAGTATTCTTAAAACTTTTCGTTCACGCTTATGAAATCGTTACAATAATCTATTTCTTTCAGACTTCCAAACGTATATTAACCGTTGAAAAGTCCGTTCAAAATCTGGTGTTTCATACAATACTTTTATTAAAAATAATGATTTTTGATGCCTCCCCTTTTAAAGTGATCATTTTGCTCAAAAATGTAAGTTGCATACATTACTGTTCTGATTAATTATGAAATACGATCGATATTCTACTATTTCTAAAGATCATTTTCTGAATAAAATTTTGATAAATCGTGTGAAAGAGAATGACTATTTTTCCTAATACAGCTGCACCATAGTGGACAGTCGAATATTAATATAATAATTTATAGTTATGTAAATGACTAATAGCTTCAAAGACTGTCGAAAAAGAAAATGTTTAAAGTTTATAAGCTGAATAATTTTAAAGATAGAGATTTCACTTTTTATTAAGTAAAATAATAATAATAATAATAATAATAATAATAATAAAAAGCTTCTTTTCCGTTTTATGGATTTTAAAGCTTTGCCACAATTGAAAAGTTCAGTACATTTGCTATTAAAAATATTCAATAACGCTTCACAATTTTTTCCTATAAGACTAATTATATATATATATATATATATATATATATATATATATATATATATATTAAAATCAAATTTAATGTCCTTAAATGATTTTTCTTTTTGACATATGGTTTTATGAAACATGATAAAAGACACTAACTGAAATTTTTCTTACATTTGTACGCAAAACAACTGGTATTCATGCGCATCTGCGTGGTATTTGTGTGTACGAAACTTATGCAATAAATACTGTGTGTAACTCTCCAAGTGCTACAATCAATAACGTTTTTCGAAAAATTATTTTTATTATTTCATAAATACTTTGTATTTTACAAGAAATGCACAGAAACTATTTCCACTAAAATACATTATACACAAACGTTATATTACCCTTACTTGATTCAAAACACATATTTGGATAAAACTTCTTGAGAATCAGATTCTTTCTGAGAGCAACTAAATTTCAAATAATTCTATCGTATATATTTTCCTCAATTTTAACATTATTTTTAGAGTATCTCTATACATTTGGATAAAAAATGTAAAGAGGAAATTTTATAACACTTGTACTGAGAAAAAAAATATATACCGCCTTTTTCTAGAATGAATAAGTGGCCATTTTCTAAATCCCTTATTTAGAAATATAGATTTCCGAGCTATGCGCATAAGGCACACCAATAAACTGAATGGACGAAATGATCGAGAATTTCTAGCGCACATATTTCTAGATGGTGAAACAATATTCTGAATACTCTAAATATTCTGAATCATTTATATTGCGAGAAATTCTCGCTTGATTTTCTAGAATTTGGTAATAAACCAAGATTATAGTTGCAGAAACCCGCCTCTTGTAGTCTCATTTATTTGCAGAGATTTTTAAATAACTCTGCCCTCGAGAATATAGACAAACGCTCTAGAATTCTAATAGAGGCTTCTAGAACTCGCTTTGCAAGAGGACTAGAATTTATAAGGATGACATGGAACTATTTTTTCTAGAGCCACAATTTATATTCTAGATGTCAGTTACAGAATATTTTCTCAGTGTGCGTTTTCACAGTTAAAAATGTTTTAGTAAAAAGGATCATATTTCATCACACATTTGTTATTTTTATATTCTGATTACACTGCACTGTGTCAAAAAAAAAAAAAAAATGTCAGTTAACACAAAATAAGTAAATAAATAAATAAAATTTCATTGGTTTGAAATACTAAAATTAAAAACAATAAAAAAAAAAAAAATTCTATTTTCTAAATAAATATATATATATACACCCTGTCCCAAAAGTTTAGACTATCAATAAAATTTGGATTTCACAAAAAATAATAAGGTACAATTAAAATTCGTGAGATAAGTAATAAATAAAAACTGTTTTGCTGATATACACATATAAATTATGATAAAAGGTTTAAAATTATAAAACGTACATTAAATTATATTAAAATGTGCTGTCCCAAAAGTATAGACACCTGTAAGTGTTTTTGGTTTTGCATTTATAAAAGCAACTAAAAACTTACTTTTAATGCTGAATTGTATTGCACGACACTATTGTATACACGTTGTTCCATAGAATTAATTAAGTATTGCATTACAGAAGGAGATATTTCATACCACGCTTTGTCAATTGCAGTTTTTAAGTGATTTACACATCTATATTGCTTTCCATTTTCATATATTTTACGAGATAAGATCCCCCATATGTTCTCCATGAGATTCAAATCCGGACTAAGTGCTGGTTAGTCTAATAGTGTGATATTGATTTGCATGAACCACGTTTTCGTTGATCTGGAGGTGTGGATGGATGCCCCATCTTGTTGTTAAACACAGTCCGGTCCTGCTAGCAAATCCATAATTGGAAGTAAATTGGCACGTTAAATATCCTGATAATCCTCTGATGTCTGATTTCATTTTTCTGTCCACAAATCCTAGAAATGTTTGCCCTTTAAAACAAAACCCTCCCCTGGTCATTACGGATCCTCCGACTTTTCGCCTACTGAAACAGTTCTTCGGTTCTTTTCTTAGGTCATGCCAGTAAAATTTCTAACCGTCAGGGCCGTCCAAATTCCATTTCTTTTCGTCACTGAAGATGACAGAAAGCCACTTTCACCGTATGATATATGTTTTCTAGCCCACTTTAGGCGTGCATCTGTATGTCTCTGCTTTAAACAATGTTTTGCTTTCCTTCTCCTGTAAACAATGTATTTTGAAGCTTTAATTCTTCTGTGTACAGCACTTTTTGAAATTCTGGATGTTGATGCAATTGCACGCACACATAAATTATCAACTGAAGCATTTTTTAATAACATTCTATCATCACGTAACGTTGATTTCTTTGGTCTTCCGACTCGCTTTCGGGTATTCCATGTTCCACCTGATCTACAAACTCTATAAATACTGCTCAAGGATCTCTTTATTCTTCTCGATATTCGAACAGGATTTTGTTCTTGCGCTTTTAACTGTAAAATCTTAATAATTTCATCTTTAGAAATTTCTTTAGAGCGTGGCATTTTTATCAGAATACGCAAGAAACGTCTTTTCCGAATCACGAGCAAAACAATACATTGAACTTATTAAATTATTATGCAAAAAATATAGCTGACAATATTTCAATCAAAGGGAACATTTATTCTGCATTTATAGAAGCAGACGACAAAAAGTATTTTATTCTGTGAACAAAAATTTAAAAGAAAACATGTAACGCTGTATTGTGTCTATACTTTTGGAACAACACATTTTTATATAATTTAATGTACATTTTATAATTTCAAACCTTAGATCCTAATTTATATGTGTATAGCAGCAAAACTGTTTTTATTTATTACCTATCTCACGAATTTTAATTGTACTTTATTACTTTTTATGATAATGCAAATTTTATTGATTGTCTAAACTTTTGGGACAGGGTGTATATATATATATATATATACATATATATACATAATACTTTACATGCATGAATATACACTTTTTCCCTCATATAAATTAATACAAAAAAAAAAAAAAAAAAAAAAAAAAAAAGCATTGTAATCATTTAATACTGCTGCAATGAATTTACAGTATTATTTTTTTACAGGGTGATTCCAAACATTATTTTCTTTCCTTAATTTGTTATTCCTCCCTTTTTTACCTTTGGGACAAAACTCTCAATGAAAAATATGAGATATAACACATTGCATTTATCCCTGAAGTTTTGGGTTAATGCATCGAGTACTTTAAAAAATAATTGACAAGATGTTTAAAACGGAAAATGTTTTCTTTATTTTGTTCATGATATTATATAACTTCAGAATATTTGCTAATATTTATTAGTGGATTTTTTCACATATCTGTTTATTGATTTAGAAGCACAAATATGTATGTAAAAGCAGAAATGAATTTAAAAAATTACGAAAAGATATTGAAAGCTTCTTAATATCCAATAGTATATTTAAAAAAAAGAAAAAAAGAAAGAAAGAAAAACATGCCATGTCTTCATTTCTTACACCTTTAAAAATAATAAAAAAAAAAAAAAAAAAAAGAAAGAAAGAAAAAAAAAAAAAAAAAAGGAACCTATAAGATTATTGAGTCATAAAAACAACACAGGGAATTATTGATGAATACACTGCAAACTTCTGAAAACATTTTGTATCTATTTTGAGATCTACGTACGACTAAGATTATGCGAAAAATGTTTCAGATCTACTTCTTTTAGCTCTTTCTAAAAATACCGCATTTTAAATTTATATTCACTGAAAAAAAAAATATATATATATATATCCTTATTTACTATTACTTATTTTTCATTTTTCACTGATATTTTTTTGACGACTCTTTTAAATATGTTGTAATCATTCTTATTCCAATTATTGTAAATTATTTTTTATCTTCTTCAAATATTCACCCACCTCATTAAAGTCAGAGTTGTTATATCTCCTGATCACATTGAAATTACACAAATGTTATATTTAACTAAATAGATAATTCCAAATTTTTGTACATTTTATGTATAAAAGTTTAAATAAAGTTTATTATTTGGGCGAAATACATTTTTATTTGCATATTTCTTTCATATTTGCCATATAAAAGGGTTTCAGAAAAGTACTATCTAGTTTATTTTAATGTAATTAGATATTTGTTAAGGTTTATATTTTATAATTCCGTGTAATGACTACAATAAAATATTCCAGGTGATCCGAAAATATATTTCGCTGAAAATAAATTTAGAAAGACATTCAGTAATCACTTTTTGAATATTAATTTTCTAATTTTAAACAGTAATATTATTTTTCTTTCACATATAAGAACAAATTTGTCATTGCGAAAATAAAACACGAAATATATGACTTTATAGTTTCTATAGAGATAATAAATGCTAGCAATATTTTAAGAACCACATGTGTAAAGTGTTCTAACGTATTGTCTCTTCAACTGATTTGCTAATAATTTACATTTCCTATGACAAACTAAAATATCGTGGCCATCTTAGAATTGTTTATGCATCATTCTATGTAACAGCGCCACCTATATTATAATTTAGGGCTGTGCTGATTTATCAATTAATCGGTTCGGTTAATCGATCAATGCTTAGTCCCGATCAATTTTTTTAATCGAGTTAATCGGATCGATTAATTCGATTAAAAATTTTCAAAATCCGATTAAAATTTTCAAACTACGAATTAAAGTAAAAATGTTGTTCTGCCTACAAAATATTTTTTCACATATTTTGCTAATAAACATTCTAAGAAACATCCATCAAATAATGAAAAATAAATAATAATAATAATAATAGTAAAAAATAAATAATAATAAATAATAATAAAGGAATAAAAATAAAAACTCTCAAAAAAAGTTGTTGCACTTTTGTTGATAGAGAAAAGGGGGAGGACAGTTATTAAACAAAATGCGGCTTAATGTGCATGCTGGAGCAACACCACCTGTCTGTAGTCTTCTACAGAAAGCGTTGGCTAGGGTAATAGTATTCTCAGAAACAAGAAGCTTTCAAAAAAGAAAAATGCTAAAGATTTAAAAAAAAAAGGGGGGGGGGGTTGAGATTTCCAATATCCCTCTGATGGGAGAAATGTCAGCTGAGTTTCACAGTATCTTCAAGCGTTTATTGTCTGTTCAGAATTGCTGGGAGTAACTATTCAAGTAGAAACAGAAAATAACATTCTGTGCTCTAGTCCGAAGTGATAAAGAATGTATCACTAATATAAGAATTTAAGATTTTTATGATAAAGATATGAAATTTTGAGAATTAATTTAAAAACAGTTACAAGTGAGATGGACAAACAATATAAAACTAAAATATGTGTAAATTCACTTAATGTTTCTTTCAAAACGAATCGAAAAATTAATTTATTAAAAAAAAATGAATAAGTGACAATATTTATATAAAATTAACACTTAAAATCACCAATTATTACTCTGAAAATTGATTTAAATTTCAGTTATGAAACAGATATAATTGATTAGATAAAAATCTTTGGAAAAAAAAATAATCAAATAACTTATGAATAATATATATATATACACACAATATGAGAGTTTTATTCATCATTGAAATAAAATTATATAAAGAAAAATGAAAACCGATTAAAAATTCAAATAATCGATTAATGAACTACGATTAACCCAGTTAAAACTCTTAATCGATTCCCACCCCTAGTATAATTGCCAAAAATTTACATGGCTCCACATAATTAAGATTTTACAGATGCAAATAAGTGCAGTTTTAGTCAATAGATTCTGGGGAATAGTTATCCGAAGAAATACAGAAAGTGAATTTATTATCTATCTTACATAACAAGTTTTGTGAAGTTAAATATCATAGAAGCTGCGATATTATTTTTCATAAGCGAGAAATATAGAAGTTTTGCAGCAGCACCTGTCAATATATATGCATCCAAACTAAATCGTCAAAGTTTGCCATCATGGTCACTGTGCATATCAAGTTTTGAGCTTTAGAAGCTGAGATTATACCCTCTTTTAAAAACGGATAATACCCAATCTCGCTGACAGACGTGGCCCATGTTATTCAATGAGAAAATTTGTTTCCGTAATTGCTCATCATATCAAACGTATATTCTTAAATTCCGTTTCCACATTTAAAAAATTCACAATCGTTAAATTAGTACTTATTTCCCAAAAATCGATTTTTTTTCTTTTTTTTTTTTAAACATTTAGTATTTTATTTTGCAGCTAAAAATACACTTAGTGAAAATTCATATTTTTAAACTTAAAATTACTAAATAAATAAATAAATAAATAAAATAAAATAAAATAAAATAAAATAAATAAAATAAATAAATACATTTTTAGAAAAATGAATATTAATTTAACGTTTATGAATTTTCTGAATATGAGAACAGAATTAAAAAAAAAAAAAAAAAAAAAAAACGTTAGGCAATTAGTAATAGTGGAAACAAATTTTCGAGGGAAAAATTATTCAATAGAAAGTAATTCACAGGATAAAATAATTAAGAAAGGAATAAAATAATTCAATGGAAAAATATAGTAACATGGCCCTTGCTGTCCGCGAGATTAGGTATTGTTGAACCTAAAATGGAGAAAATCGCAACTTAGTCGTGCCACATTTTGCGGGATATACATCCTAAAACCCAATCAGCACTAATTCAAGTGAAAGTCCAATTAATGTAGAGTTTTGCTGAATTTTGTCCGCTTGTCAGTATGATATACCCGTAGCTTTCACAAAATTTTGAGAGCCCACAGAAAGATAAACATTTAAAAAAAAAAAAAAAAAAAACAGTCAAATCGTGAAAATATGTCAGCAACTGTAGGTCTATAATTTTCATGAATTTAATACTTTCTTTTTATGCATATAGTAAAAAGTAAAAACTACTCAAATTTTAAGCAGCAAGTTTGTTCGTGTAACTATTTTTAATGTTTATTATTATTATTATTATTATTGTATGAGAAAAACAGAAAAATCAAACTGGAAGCCAGTATAAAAGAATTTAAGTTCCGCAATTTATTAGAAATGTATCTATTCCCTTAATATATTTATGAGATAATAGACTTTTTAATTTAAATCATTTTTGTGACGGGAAATTTATTTCTGTGACTAATGTGGAAGAATTAGCCATTCTGCATTGATTGCGCTGGATATATTGTTATTAAATTTCTGATTTACATTCTTTCAGATTTTAAATTATACTGTGAAATATATATTTGAATTATATCTTATATTTTTATTACTTTTTTCTATATGTATATATAGAGAAAATATTGCATTTGTGAAAATTTTCTAACTCTAGTTTTCAACGGTTTTACACATTTTGGGATGTTCTGAACCGATCTAACTGTTCTTATAAAATGTCTGTTAGCCTATCTATCTGTCTCTGTCTGTGTATCAAAAATTTTGTGAACGATATATCTCACGAACCAATGAACGAAATTTAACCAAACTTAGTATTTTTAACGTATGATTAAAAAATTAATATTATTTATTGATAACAGTAGTAGTAAACTAGAATAAGTAGTTTGTGCATCGCTCCCCCCCCCGGGGGGGAGGGGTGAATTTTCAATATGGGTATCTTTCGAAAGATCGCGTCAATAACTTTAAAACGAATAGTTGAACCATAGATCTGTGATAATTTAAAACAAATTGACTTTCTTTAGGCATTTAGTGTTATAATTCTGTCAGATAAAAAGCGCCGGCATTTATCATGGCAAAAAATTCTCATAAATAATTATTTAATAAATAATTTGTACTGCATGAATTTGTGTAAAATAATATCGAAGAATGTCTTGTGGTGGCCACAGCATACTATTTTTTATTGTTTTATTTATTTATTTATTTATTTTTTTTTTGTTCTTTTTAATTACTCATTTCATTTGTAATAAATATGGATTATTTTTCTTTAAAAGATGAATTTTTATCCTCCTAACAGTAACTTGTATAAATTTGTTTGAAAATTAAAGAATTACATGCTTTCAATAATATGTTCTTTTATCTAAATAAGAGGTTAAAAGTTAACTTTTATAAAAATTAGATTCTTAGAATTTGTTTTTTGTTTAAAAAAAAAAAAAAAAAAAAAAAAAAAAAGTTGCACTCCGGGAGTGCCGACAGAAGTGAAAACTTGAACAATTACGTGTGTATTTCTTGAATCGTCAGGAAATATTTTATTGTGCAGGAAATATTTTTAAATGAAGTGTTTTTTTATTCATTAATATAAACTACTACTACAAAAATTATATTAAAATTTTATTTAATGCGCTAACTGCAATAGAGGCAGTGTCCGGATGTGAGCGAAGTCGTGTAGAGCCGCACCAGATTGTAAAAACGTGAGAAAAATGGCGGCTTTGGCCTTTCTCACGGTTTTGTGAGGTCTAACTGCAACGTTTCCGGCTGCAATCTTTAAAAGACAGTGGCTGGATATGAGAGCCGCACCAGATTGTAAAAACATGAGAAAAGTGGCGGCTTTTACCTTTCTCACGGTGTTGTGAGGTCTAACTGCAATAGAGACAGTGTCCGGAGATGAGAGAGTCGTATAGCGCCGCACCAGATTGTAAAAACGTGAGAAAAATGGCGGCTTTGGCCTTTCTCACGGTTTTGTGAGGTCTAACTGCAACGCTTCCGACTGCAATCTTTAAGAGAGAGTGTCCAGAGATGACAGAAGTCGTGTAGAGCCGCACCAGATTGTAAAAACGTGAGAAAAATGGCGGCTTTGGCCTTTCTCACGGTTTTGTGAGGTCTAACTGCAACGCTTCCTGCTGCGATATTTAAGAGAGAGTGTCCAGAGATGACAGAAGACGTGTAGAGCCGCACCAGATTTTAAAAACGTGAGAAAAATGGCGGCTTTGGCCTTTCTCGCGGTTTTGTGGGGTCTAACTGCAACGTTTCCGGCTGCAATCTTTAAGAGACAGTGTCAGGAGATGAGAAAAGTCGTGTAGAGCCGCACCAGATTGTAAAATCGTGAGAAAAATGGCGGCTTTGGCCTTTCTCACGGTTTTGTGAGGTCTAACTGCAATAGAGACAGTGTCCGGAGATGAGAGAAGTCGTGTAGAGCCACACCAGATTGTAAAAACGTGAGAAAAATGGCGGCTTTGGCCTTTCTCACGGTTTTGTGAGGTCTAACTGCAACGGTTCCGGCTGTAATCTTTAAGAGACAGTGTCCGGAGATGAGAGAAGTCGTGTAGAGTCGCACCAGATTGTAAAAACGTGAGAAAAATGGCGGCTTTGGGCTTTCTCACGGTTTTGTGAGGTCTAACTGCAATAGAGACAGTGCCCGGAGATGAGAGAAGTCGTGTAGAGCCGCACCAGATTGTAAAACAATATACTGTATATAATTATTAACACTTCACATTAGCAAGTTAATTGTATGATACATTATTGTATGATACATTGTATGATACATACCGCTGGACGGCAATGGGCGCTGGACGGATGGGTGCGTTGCCGCTTTGACTGCAACACTCGAGCTTACTTTATTCGCCTGATGAAGGGTCGTGTGTCTTTTCGACCCGAAACAATTGTTGCGAGTTTATTGCATTTTATGGTGTTTATTCAAAGTTTGTAAGTAATATTTTTTACAACGCCAGTTTTGTGGTGCTTTTTTATTAAAAATGTATGATACATTATTTGTATCATACAAGGATGGAAAGCGTTCGCTGACAATGATGCGAGTTCAATGATTTTTGTTCACCCAAAAGTTTTCACTTCAAATGGAAGCGTTCGCTGACGATTACGCGAGTTCAATGATTTTTGTTCACCCAAAAGTGCTCAACGCGCCTAAAGAAATTTTCACTTCAAAAAAAAAAAGACGTTTTCCTGAATGATTCTACCTTTAACTAAACACAAATCTAGTTTCTAAAAGTGAGGTTCAATATAATATTTGTTCAATATGGAATTTAAATTATTAAAATAAACCTCTAAAGGTAGCAAGTGAAGAAACACTATAAATTGATTTTTCATAAAAAATATAAAAAAAATTGTCTTGTCTAATTTGCATCATTTGAAAAGCTCATCATTTTACGAAACTTCAGATTCAAAAGGATGATTACAGTTGGCAGCAAAATTATTAAGGCGCCACAGCAATATTTCGTATTTAAAAGATATGCACCTAATGCTGTTTTGTTAAGTAAATATTTGTCAAGTCAAAAGTAAGCTAATAATAAAAATTAGCGATCAAACTAAAAAAAAAAAAAAAAAATATGAATAAAGAAAAATGTGGATGTGTGTTTCAATAATTTTGCTGCCGCCTGTACATGGTTTTATCGTGACTCAAATGTTTATAACTTATAATATCTTTCTTACAACTATTGCAGTCCGTATTTTTTAACAAAATATATCTGTGAAACCAAAATCGTTGAAATTAAATTAAATAAAATCTATCTATTAAGGAATAAGTAGGAGTTATGGTTAACTGAGTTAGGAAATCAGAAGATCCACCATGCTCGTAGATATAATAATTGTGTAACAATGCCATGGATTTTGTTGTCTTACGGAACAAACTAAAACATTTTCAATAATAAAGTAACTTAAGAACATTATTTCTTTACAACAAGAATATGAGTCATTTAAATATTTAAGTAATATGAATATCGGGGTCCTTTACAGAAATACAAAAAATACGAAGTAGGGTTGGGGAATTTATTTGCATTATTTTTACCGTAAACCTATCTTATCGTAAAAAGTGGTTTTCGAAAATATATAAAATTCCCGTAAGCATTAAATATTAAAATAAATTAATGTATCTAATACTACTTATCATTAAAAAATTTTTTTATCAAATATGGGAAAGAATTAAAAATTATTTTTCAAATTCATCAATACATTATTATCAGCAATACAATCTGAATGTAGATTTTTACAAAGTAAAATGATAACAAATTATGATAATTGTAAGAGAAAAGATATTTTAAAGAAGGTGATTTACGTTTAATGTCATGTCACATATACTGTTGATGTGTTTACATCTTAAAGCAAAAGCAATATACAAGCTGGTAAAAATAATTGTAAAAATATAACAGCATTTAAATTCCACTGATGAAGCTTCTTTTAGTATATACATTAATATTTTATGTAAAAAAAAAAGAAAAGTATTCTCGATTTTCCTGCATTTCTGTTTAATATATATTCAAATTCCTCCCTTTGTTCAGTATTAAGAATTCAACATTTCGTAGTGATTCTTTGAACATTGCAAAATATTACAAAAAGAGTCGAGTCGCATATTTAAAAACAACAAACGAAATATAATCGTCTTTGTAACTCACAAAATTAATTAACACAATTAAACAAATTAATTACTGACAATTTTCTCTCATTTGAACTTTACCTTTCGGTTATTACTTATTTATTTTCTTCATAACGTACCAATTACTTAAGTCAAAGCAAAGTAAATGATTCTTTTTTTTTTTTTAATAAGTGTTTGCGGGGCTTTAACACAAACATTTTGTCGTGTATATAATAATCATATCGTTTGCCTTTCTGAAATTAATCAACATTTTTTTTTTTTTTTTATAGTTTGTATTATTACTTCATTAATGTTTACAAACATCATAAATATCTGCATGTACCGTACCTTATTTATTTATTTGCTTGTTTTCAGTTGTGATTTGTAAATAGGAAATTAGACGAATGTTTCCTTTCTATAATGTAAAATACAGATTATTGCAAACGTTTTGTTTTTTACATATTTTTAGAAGACATTGAAAATATTTTCGTACTTCATTATGAAACTAATAGAACTCGCTCTGGAGTACAATAAATATAGTTTAGTATTTTTAATATGAAGTAAATATTTTTGAAATCATTTTTGTATTTAATTTCATTCTTATTCGTAATATTTGACTAATGACTTAATTAAGAATTTTAGTGCAAATTTTATTGAAATATCACACATTTAAAATGAATAATTCAGTTGGTTAATAACACATAAATATTTTTCCATACCACCCATCTCCGATTAGACACGGATTTTGAAAATTTGTGTATTATCGTGGTCTCTCTCTCTTTTTCCCTACATATCTCTTTATCAAATAACCTTGTGGACATAAAAGTTGGATATCATGTTTGCTTTTAAATAATTAATTAAATTTTGTGTTACTTTCCATTTTCATTGAGAATAATTTGTAAACTCGCATTAACCCTTTTTATTTAATAATAGAACCTTTTGGCTTGGTCCACCAGTGCCCAACTGGTTTCAGAGTAACGACTAACCGGCCGGCTCTGGCACTTGATTGTAAAAGCAAGATCAAATCACCCTCACTCTTTTCCTCAGTGGGCATCCTAGATCTTTGACATATTTTCGTGGTTCTAAGTGCTTTGAATTATTTCCCAAGTGTTCTACTGAGCAAGCTTTCCCTGATCATATTCTTGCTTGCCTGGGGCTCTGACAATCCTTTGTTGGTTCTCGATTTCTTTAGAGTACACAATATCCTGGACCTGATTTAACCCTGCTAGTCTTTGGGGGATGAGCGACAACAACAACAACAACAATATTTCTAATTCTGCTTGAAAATTCGAAGAAAAGAATAAAAATGAATGATTTTAAAAAAGAAAATTAAATTAAAGATGGTACTGTATATGGTATTAAAGTTCAGCAAAGATACACAAACCTTCAGATGTGAAATTATAACAAGATTTTTCTTCTTTCGTTCCATTTTTTCTCCAGAAATTTTTTTTAAAAATAATATATTAATTATTTAAAAAATTTGACCACCACCAGAATAATAAAAATGTCAATTAGCAATTTTACGTACATCATCCAAAGATCTTGCTCACAAAAGTTATTCTCATGCACAGAATCATGATAATTAAAGGGAGCTGATAAAAATAGTGTTTAATTTTAATTTTTTAACAGCATGCATATTCAACTATATGTGCTGCAGGATTTTCTACAATGGAAATTTTCCTATGGAAAGAAACCAGCTAGTTTATTTAATTTAAGCAATAAATTTATCTTTAAAGCACATTTAAAGAAAAGAAAATTAATGATTATATTCTTCTACATATTTTTTACATTTCTTCTACATTTCTTATTAAGTTAAAATCGTACATTAACTATAATATTCAAGAGAACTAAATAACAACATCATTACTCATGGAATCTATGTGTAGAACCACAAAAATATTTCTGTCAAACTCGGATAGTGAAAATCAAAATTTTGGCTAATCCCAGATTAGATGCACAATGGTCAAATTGGGACTACCTTTACTTTGTGGTTTAAACGAATTATAATAGATTACTATTTTTTATGCGAAACTTGTTATATCTATCGAAGCGGAGATTCTTTAAATTGAAAGTTTTGGATTGAGAAACTTTTAGAAACTTATTTTTATAATTATGAATGAAAAATTTATTATTTTAGAAAAATCAAAATCTCCCCCTCCCCTCCAATTATATGATAAGAAAAAGAAAAATAATGAATATTTTCGAGGTTTCTATGAAGTGGAAAAGTAGATTTTTTTTTTTTTTTTTTTTTTTTTTTTTTTTTTGAACATTTTTTTTTTTCCGAATAAAAATTGAATTTGTTCATATTTTTCTGATTAAAATTATAAATTACCGGTTTTAATAGACTACCTGATTTGATCTCTACAATTACAATTAGAAAACATAACCAATGTTTTTATTACGATGATTAGTGCTTGTTGCTTGTGAATTTTCTTTTAAATTAAAAAATACTTTCTTTAAAAAAATCATTAAATTAAAAAAAAAAAACACACACAAATTTAATCTATATATTTTGTTAATTAATTTATTTTGCTTTAATATTTCACTGACTGCTTATGCTAAAAATATATTTTTTTCGTCTTTTTTTTTTTTTTTTTTTTTTTTTTTTTTTTTCTTTTTTAACGATCTAAATTTCATTTGCCTAATACTCAAACATTTAAAAAGAATTATTTGCAAAAGTTTAATATTGTGTGCGAAAATTAAAACAGAAAAAAAAAATTGCAGAATAACAAGCAAACACCATGTTTACATTCTACATGTTGAGTAATATATCTTCATAACATTTCTAGAAAAGAATCTTACACCAAAATTCTCTTTTATTTATTCGATCTATTAAAAACTAAATAACATCTTCTTTAACCTTAAGAGAGAGTCAAATGTTAAAGATCACTTGCTTAATGTCATATTTGCATATTTTTTATTTCACGGTACACTTATCATTTGCTATTTTTCTCTCAAGTTCACTTTTCATTTCATTTCACAGCTCTTCATTAAACTCTTTAAAAGTATTGAAAACTAAAATTTTAGAATAAACACGAAATGAATAAGAGTATATATTTTTACATTATGAAATTATTATGTAATGCCTTTTGCCCATTAAATTGTCATATGCACTCTAAAAGCTTGATCTATTACATTATTAACAATTCGTCTTATTAATTACACATCAAAATGCTATTTCCATCTATAATACAACTTTATATTATCTGCATTCAGTAATTAAGTTCTTGAACAATAGAATTTGATTTAATGAGTAAATTATTTTTTTTTTTTTATTACAATATCATTTTAAAAGTTTTGTTTACTAAAACGAGAAACAACTTCCTATATACCTAATGCATCGTAAGTATTTGCTTCTTTCTCCATTCTTATGCTTCCCGCTACACTTACCGTTTATTTATTTTTATTATTTTTTTTTTTTCATTAATACCATATAATTAAACCTTTTCACAGCGAAATTTTGCTTAATGCACAAAAATCCAATACAACTCTATCACAATTGTCTTAAACACTTCCATTTTAGCTCTTAGCATAATCTAATCCATTTATTGAACAAGTTTTTTTTTTTAGTTTTTTTTTTTTTATTCTCATTATCTACTTGAAAAAATGGCGCATATTTCTTGCTAATTATTAAAAAAATAATCATCAAACAAAGCAGTGTTATTCAAAGAACATGTGCAGAAAATAAATTTTTTTGTCTCTGAAATCAATATACTGACATTTCATTCAAAAATATTTAAAATGCCACTCGAAATTATCGCTCAAAAAATAATCTTGAAAAAATAATTGAAACGTCACCATTAGCAACTAATGTCGACACTACAAAAAGGAAAATAATACATTAAAAAAGAATGCCTTTTTTTTTCTTTTCCTCTTCCCCGTTTCTAATTATTTCTATATATGTCGAGAAAACGATTATATTGTTTTTCAGCCATATATCTCAGACATAAGAAAGATCCAGTTCACTCTTCATCTGCTAATTAATTTTTTTTTTCTCTTATTTCCTTTTTATGAAAGAGCGTGCATCTTTTTAATGAAAAGCAGTTTTTCAGATCATTTAGAAATGTACAGAAGAAACAAGGGAAAAAAAGATATACTGGTCTTAACTTCACACATTTTTCATGAATTTTTATGTTTTGTTTATTTATTTATTTATTTATTTATTACAGATTTATATTTTCTGGATATGTGACAGTATATCCATGCTTTTTAGCATCCTTAATAAATTTTCTAATCACGGAATTAAACTAAATTTGTGAGTGTTTTGCAAAAAAAAAATTTGTGTTTATTTGCAGACTTTTTCAAACTAGAAAGAAAAATAATGCGATTTTCAAGATTATAAAATTTTTTCGAAATGTACTTAAACCATTATATCTTTTAACTTTCAATGTGTTTTACCCATATGATGACACCTCAAATATATTTTGTTTAATGTCATGCAGATATAAACTTCAGTAAATCATTTTTTATAAATTTACTTTTAAAGAGAGTTTGCAAAATGGTATGATTTTATACAGACTTTTGTGCATATTGTCTAAAATTTGCAGGTCAATCATAAAGTATAATAAAAATTTAGCATAGTTTAAAAAAAAAAAAAAAAAACGTTATAAAGCATCTGAAAAGGCATTCTAAGCAATATTTATTTATATTTTTAAATGTATCAAATATATATATATATATATACATACATACATATATATATGTATATATATATATATATACATATATATATATATAGGGGGGACGCGTTTGTTCCACCAATCAACAGATGGCGCTGCCTCTGATGCCCGTCTGCTAACAAATTACCAAGGGGAGTTTAGTCAGTATCCGGCCGACCGTGGAGCGAGCGCAGGCCATCTGCGAGAAGGCTGAGTTGGTTGCTTCATCCCAGTTTGAATACGGAATGCTCACAATAGCTGGATAGAGCCATGGCGGATTCGTACCTTAGTTCTGTAGCTTGCTATAGTACGCGTAGGTGCTTTGTAGTGATCTACTAATGGTTTGGGATATTTGAGTGTGTGTAAAGCTATAGAATAAGCATAGTGTTTCATTTAAGTGTCTGCTTTTACCTTAATCCTTAAGTGCATTTTCTGTTGTTTATGTTTCGTCAGTACTTCAATAAACGTGTCGTCCTATAATCATAGCATATTCATTGAATCCACCCCTAGACACCAAGATGATACCATATACAGTTGGTATCATAAGTCTCCGAACGCTAGCAGAAATTCCTATGTAAAAAAAGTACACTTAATACAGTTTTGTTAAATAAATCCTTGTCAAATCCTGTTCTTAGTCAGACTAAAAACAGGATTCGATAAGGATTTATTTAACAAAAATGTATTAAGTGTACTTTTTTTATATAGGAATTTTCGCTAGTGTTCGGAGACTTTTGTTACCGACTGTATATATATATATATATATATATATATATATATATATATATATATATATATATATATATATATATTGGAGAGAGGTCCTCTAAAGCGATTATTTATGTTAAATTAAATGTACCATATCCAAGAGGAAATATGCTTTTTAGAATTTTTATAGTATATGTTACACTTTGAGCAAAACATAAGACACTAAAGAAATACTTTTCTTAAATCATAATGTATCTTAATTGTTTTGTTAGGCCTGTCTGGAAATCAATTGAGCTATATATATAATTTTTAATGGTAGGTGTGCTACGCTGAACCTGATTAACATATACCAGTTTTAAAACATTTCAAAAACTTTTGCAGAAAAAAAAAAAAAAAAATGCGCAGACAATCGAACCGAATTTGCAAAAAAATTCAACACTCCTGGAAAATTTTGAAAAGCATTTTATTATATTTCAAAAAATATATATAATATATTGAAAATTTTAAAATATAGTTAAAATTTACTTTCTTATTTTGAGTTCAGTTTCAAAGGGAATCCATGAGTTCAGATGTATTTATTTCCTAATGAGAAACGCACACGCGCCTATTTGTTCGTATGACGATGAGTCGTGGTTTTATTTCGACCCGCAACAAGTATTGTTAGTTTTTTGCTATTTATGGTGTTTTTAAAAAATCAGAGTGAGAATTCAACAAGTTATCCAGATAGTAGTAATAAAAAGAGAATCAGAAGCAATTGTACTAAATAGAAACTTTCCCTACCAACTCCAATCCCTTCCGTGGAGGATCAAAATTGTGATGGCATGTCTCCGGACCACCTCTAGGGATGAGTCCCAGACCGTCTCCAATTGCCCATTGCGCAGCACTAGTGCGACGTAAGACCCAACCAATCCAACCAACTTCAACCAACACCTTATTTGATGTTTCACTCGGCTAGAGAAGTCGCAACGACATTTACTTATAAAAATTTGGTCATAAAAGTTTAGCGGATTTTTTTTTTTTTTTTTTAATATATCTCATGCCGATGTTTAAACTGTAATGTTCAATAACCTAAAATTTATTGAGGCTGTCTTTAGATTCGTAAGAGAAAGTGATGTTTAACATTTTTCAGATTATAATTAAATATTATAGAACGTACTAGCAAAACACGTCTGAAATTAAAACAAGTCCTTCTGGCTCATTTGGAAGGGTAGGTTGATTTCTTTCTCCTTATCAAGTAGCAACAACAGGTATTAAGTAGTTGTTTCAAAACATTAATACAAATTATTAATGGACTTTGTTATATTTAAATGATAAATCCCTTTTTTAACTTTGATTTGAAATGATTAATTATTTCAAAAGTTACCGTGATAACAAATTTTCAAGTGGCTGCCACTTGGAAACAATAAAATGGAGCAAGTTGCAAGGCAAACTTGTCCAAGATATTTAAAGCATAAGTTCACTGTCAAACTTTGGTTCGAATCAGTGCAGTGGTTCAAAAGTTATTGTTACGAGAAATTTTCAAGAGACAGTCTAATTGACTACAACTTAGAAACTTGGCGAAGCAACTTGTCCGGCGAAATCATACAAGATATTTGTATGATAAGTTCAATGTACAACTTTAGTTCAAATTAAATCAGTGTTTCAAAAATTATCGTGATAAGAAATTTTCAAGTGGTACCGTGATTTCAAGTGGTCACCAATTGGAAAAAAAAAGCAGAATGTGATGTCCAGCGAACTTATCTGTGATAAATGAATGGTAAATCCACAACCCAAAATTGATGCGAATTGATTAAGTGTTACAATAGTTATCATAATGACAAATTTTCAAATGGCTACCACTTGGAAATAAAATTGCGGATCAAGTTACCAAGCAACGTATCCAAGATATTTTAACCATAAATTCATTATCTAAATTTTGTTTGAATCAATTTAGTATTTTAAAAGTTAGCTTGATAGCACATTTTCAAGTGACAGCGTGATTTCAAGTAGCCACAACTTGGAAACAAGATGTTGGAACAAGTTACCCAGTGAACTTATCCAAGATAATTATATTATAAGATCACTATTCAACTTTGGTTCGGATTGAATTAGAATTTAAAAAGTTATCCTATTGATAAATTTTCATGTGGTAGCCTAATTTCAAGTTGTCTCGCTTAGTCGTCATTTTTAACATCCGCACTTTGTTAAAAATGACAGATAAAGTTTATTAATAAAGTTGATTGAGACACTTATATGGTATATGTGTACATCAAAATTCAAATAAATTCGGAATACGCTTCTTATAATTTGAATTTGAAATTTTCAAGTGATCTCCACTTGAAAATAAAATGGTGGAGCAACTTGTTTAAGAAAGTCATCCAAGATATTTATAAGATAAGTTAACACACTGTCCAAATTTAGTTTGATTTCGAGTACTATCTCGGAAGTTATCATGAATTTTAAATTTTCAAGTGGCAGCCCGATTTCAAGTGGCCCCGCTTAACTTAAGATATCGCCACTTTATTAAAAATGGCGGATAAATTTCATTGAGGCATCTATATAATCTAGTATGTATAAACCAAAATTCAAATTCGGAATGCGCTTTTTACAATTTGAATTTGAAATTTTCAAGTGGTGTCCACTTGAAAACAAAATGGCGGATTACCTTGGTTGACAAACGCATCTAAGATATTTAAAAAATAAGTTAAGATAGTGTCCAAATTTGGTTCGATTTGGAGTATTATTTCAGAAGTTATTGAGATTTTAAATTTTCAAGTGGTAGCCTGATGGCAAATGGCCCCGCTTAACTTAAGATATCTACCACTTTATTATTAATGGCGGATAAATTTCATTAATAAATTTCCTTGAGACCCTTATGTGGTCTATATTTACATCAAAATTCAAACAAATTCGGAATAAGTTTTTTTACAATTTGAATTTGAAATTTTCAAGTGGTCTCCACTTGAAAACAAAATGGCGGAGCAACTTGGTTAACAAACTCATCTAAGATATTTATAAGATAAGTTAAGACATTGTCCAAATTTGGTTTGATTTGGAGTATTGTTTCGGAAGTTACTATGATTTTAAGTTTTCAAGTGGTAGCCTGATTTCGAGTGACCCCGCTTAACTTAAAATATGTGTCACTTATTAAAAATGGTGGATAAACTTCGTTAATAAACTTCATTGAGACCCTTATGTGGTCTGTATTAACATCAAAATTTAAGCAAATCTTTCTTTAAATATGATTTTTACAATGTGAGATTGAAATTTTTAAGTGGCTTCCACTTGAAAACATGAAGTCGGAACAACTTGGTTAACGAACTCATCCAAAATATTTATCAGGTCAGTTCACTGCCGAAATTTGGTTCGATTTGGAGTATTATTTCGGAAGTTATCGTGATGACAAAATTTTCACTATAGATAGATAGATAGATAAACGAAGTGATTGCTATAGGTCGATTTCCAAAGAAATTAACCTAAAAATTAATTAAACAGAAGAAAGAAGCAAGAAAATAATGTCAGTTTTAGAATACTAATTTTATGAGAATTTTACTCTAATATCTTACCTTCATGGATCAATTAACATTTCCTTTTTCCATTGAAACTTATCTTTTACACACAGATTTGTCCAAATGATTTTTACATTGTTTTTTTTCTTTTTTTTTACATTAAAATTGTTTTATGTGTTCTACAACATTCTACATCTATATTAACGCATTTATATTTTTAAGTCTAACCGCCATCAAACCATTTGAAAATTCATGATAACAAAATTATTATTACGATCTCGGAAATTAATTATTTAAAAGAGAAATCTCACTGTTATTTTTGAAAAGTAGAATTTCAATAAAAGGAAACATTAGAATAATTCACTGCAACAAAAAAACTAAAAAACTTTTTTTTCTTCTATTTATTTCAAGCGTAGCAGCTGCTTATAATAAATAATTATTTGTATTCTTCTTTACGCTTCTTCAAAAATTATGGACGATAGTCTTTCTTTGGGTTCGAGGTTATAAGAAATCAGCTATCTTGCAAAACATCATCAATTTTCTCCATTGAAAGGCATTGTGCTGTGGAACTTTTTTATTTTGTTTTATAATACAGAAGAGCTATAGAATATATGGAATTCAAGTAAGAGTCTTATTCCAATTGTTTTGTTTTATTAAATGCGTAATAATAAACGATTATAATATTATAACCTAATCAAAACTTTTAATCTTAAAAATTTGTTTGATGTTTAAATAATGACGAATTTAACAAGACTGATTAATGTCCGGTATCTTTTCTATGAGAAGTGTTATTCAGATGAAGGCCAGGCTTTTATTATTATTATTATTATTATTATTATTATTATTATTATTATTTATAATTTGCTACTTATTTATTTTAAAACAACTAGCAAATTTGTTTATTTAAACAACTTATTAATAAACAACTTGAAACAGTTTTATTACTATCTTCGAAGTTTTTCAATAATTCAAAGTTTTGTATTAAGAGGGAGTCATGTGCCATTTGTAATTTAGTATAACTTAAGCAAGGGTTGGTTCAAGAATTTTATGTGAATGAAATTTTGAACAAATGCATTAAAAATAATTTGATGTTTAACAATTCCACTACTTTATCTTACCCTACATTACTCTAGAACTATTAATACAGTTTAGGCCTGTAAGGTATAAGGTAATCTATTTTAACATATTGACGTTACTTCAAACAACAATTCAGATTAAATTTAGAAATAATTTTACTTGGTATAAAATTTTGTGTGAGGGGGCTACAGCCCTCCTTAAACCACCTTTTGAATATCGTTGCTATATTGATAAAACATTCAAGGCTGTTAAATTTATTTAAAATTAATCTTTAAATTATTATTTATAACATTCAATTTGGTTGTTAAATTATTATAATTAAAAAAAATATATTTCATTTAAATCAGATAATTTTCGACCACTCGCTGGAATATATTTGACGCATTTTGAGTAGTTTTGTACATTATCTATAAAATGTATGTACCAAACAATTTATGTAAGCATGTAATAATAAAAATAATGTTGAAAATAACTAACAAAAATGCATGACACCGCATGAAATGCACATCAAACCATTTTTAACCATATAGCACTAATGTATCAGAATTCCTTTGTGTCCTTTTAAACAAAAGATACATGTTTTCATACCATATTTTACGTGAAACATCCTTTTGTGTATATTACCATTATATGTCAATTTTATTTTCGTTAGCCCAATGAAAACGTGTTCAAATGTTCCTTTCAGAAATTTCGCCTTTAGACGCAATGTATTAAAATAATTTTTAGGTCTTTGTATAATAATAATTTGCACGATTTCAATAAAAAATTCAAAGTACCGATCACAATATGAAGCAGATTAAAATATCGAGTTTGGACTTCAGCTTTAATTTTTTTATTGAGTAACACTGATTACAGACTTACAGACACACAGGAACATGAAATAAACGCTAAAAACCTAATTATAAGATCGAAGGGACCTTAAATATGTAAATATTGGAAAAATCTCAGTTTTGAAAATGTGCACCATAAGCAATACTTTCTCTACCGTATGTAAGAAAAAACTAGTATGTTGTGGCCACCACAAGACTTTCTTCTATATTTTCCTATATACATATTCAATCAGTAACAATACAAAAAAAAAAAAAAAAAAAAAAAAATACGATTTTTTTTTTTGTTAAAAGTAATACATATTCAATCAGTAACAATATTTAAAAAAAAAAAAATACGATTTTTTTTTTCTTTTTTGTTAAAAGTAAAAAAAAATCGATAACTTTGTTTTAAATTATCACAGATTTATAGTTCAACCATTCGTTTTAAAGGTATTGACGAGATCTTTCGAAAGATACCCATCTTGAAAATTTACCCCCCCCCCCAGGGGGGGGGGAAGCGATGCCCCCACATGCACAGAAATTTTTTCCTAGTTAACTATTACTATTATCAATAACTCATATTGATTTTACGATCTCAAGCTAAAAATAACTCTCATTATGTACATTTATACGAAATTTTGTCCTATACTGTCATGTTAAAAGTTTACATAAAATGCGATCACAGCGCTCCCTGCTGGGCGATTGATCCCCAAATCTAATCAGCACAATGCCCCGCCAGGGTCCAACTATATATCAAGTTTGGTTGAATTTCATTCATTGGTTCGTGAGATACGGTGAAAACAAGAAACCACAGACACACAGACAGACAGACAGACATTTTTTAAAAACTATCAATTCGTGTTCAGGACATCCCAAAACGTGTAGATCCGTCAAAAAACGGAGGTCGAAAATTTTCGCGAATCCAATACTTTCTCTATATTACATGTAGAATATGGTTTAAAAAAAAAAAAAAAAAAAAAAAAAAAAAAACCTTACAGGAATACATAATTGACGTAAAAAAAAAAAAAAAAAAAAAAAAAAAAAACTGAAATAAAAGCTTTCGATTAAACGTAGCATATCTTTCAAGAAATACTTCAAGAATTCAGAAAAAAAAAAGTACACACGTCTATGTTTACGCACATGCTTATTTGCTGTTGGTCTTGTTTTTCTAATAGGGCCCGAAAATCGACTTGTACTCCGTTTGTTCGTTCTGCATTATTGAGCAAATATCCCCAAGTGTTACGACAGATTACACTGTAGTAGCTGATCATCGTTCTTTTATTTTTAAATGCCACTATTTAATTTAATAATAATTGTTTCAACTATATTCTCCCCCTTTCGTTTTGTTTTCGCCGTCCCTAACTGGGTAGCTTCGAAAAATATTAATCATGAAAAACGGCAGTTTTTCTAGTGACGCAAGCGCAAAAACAAACGAACGCCACGACACTCAGCGGAAACGGAAAAACGAACGAAAACTGCGACACTTATATATACAGGAATTTTAAGATCAAACAAACCGCTGAAAGCCGACACTTAATACCTCAGGAAATATAGGAGGTTATGTTCTGATATTTTCAAAATAGACTTTCACCTTCTGTCTGATCCTACCCTGAAATCGCTACATTTCTGCGTGCAATATATTTCGAGATACCATTTGGCTCATTTAAGTTATAAATGGACGGACTATATGTGTAAGAATTTTTTCTCGAATATGGCTCGAGCGAATTTAGTTTAATTTATATATGATATTAATCGCTTTTATCTGATGTGCCTGACATCTCCCTTTTCCCTAGGAAAACTCTTGTTTTTTTTTTATAACTCAGTTTAAAAATCGAACTATTTTTTACTCCGAAAATACCGTGATGCGGCAGTTTCGCGGACGAATTTCTTCTCTTCCATCTGAAATACTGAATATCAAATAATCATTTTGGCTCCATCTATCGGGAAGCATCAAAAATAAACACACACACACACAAAAAAAAAATATTTTTCTTTTTTTAATATATATATTAAATGAGTTATTTATTTAGGTACTTGTATTTTATATGACATTTATTTATCAAAAATATTCTTTTTATTACATTGTTTTCATGCTGATACGTTGTTAACTTTCAAAATTGGTTCTATTTTAAAAGGTGATTGCAACAACAAAAAATTTTTCCTTTATTTTCATAAAAATGACAAATAATATGATAATCATATGCAAATATTTGTAATTTTTTCAAAATTAGGTGATAAATCACTTAAACTACGGATTGAAAAAATTCTTAAAACAGAATTTGAAAATAATTAATTTGCTCATTAAGTTTCTAGTATATATAATATATAAATTACAAAATGTTAAGCTATAATAAAATTTTGAATAGATTAAGATTTTTTTTTTTTTAATTAAATTCATAACAAACTATACTACTTAAATATTTACCAGTATAAAATTTTCACTTTTTAAAGATTTTTCTATTATTATTTATTTTTCTCTTTTAAATCAAATCTATACCTAAAAAATTATAAGAAATAAATATAAATAAGAAATTTTTGTCATTTTTAAAATGTACTATATTATGCCTTTGTAATGTTGCATGTGTCCATCTTTTTTATCACTTTTTATAAAATTTTGAAATTTTATTTAGTTTGTTATTTTGTTCGAGTATGACCTATAAAACAACACTTTTAATACAGTGTTATAACTCATTACCATGCTCCTTTGATTTTACGTTTTCATCATTAACCCCTAAAAAGTAATGATATCAATACAAAAAACCCTTAACGGGTTAAAAGTTTGTGACGCAGCACTGTACTTTATGGCTATAAGAATTAGAAATACGGGTCTTAAAAATAATGATATCAAATTTTCAGTGACGCTTTGATATTAATTAAATTATACATAGATTTTCTTATTTGAATTTGCTTTTTTCTTTTATTTATATTTACAGTGTAAACGTTATTTTCAACACAAAATAATATATAGCATTTACTCATTGATACCTTTCCATTCACATCTCTTATACTATGAAAGTATGTGTTTTAAAAGAAATTATATGAAATTCCAGTAACGCAGTGGTGTTACACCTTTTTCCGACGGCAGATTCTGACCAGCTAGTGTTCATAAAGACGGCAGAAAGACGAAAAATTTTTTCCCCTTTCGGCGTCTTTTAATTTCAGGTGACTGGGAGTTTCACAATGGCTGTGGGAAGTCCCGTCCGACCCACATAATAAAGTGATTTCTTCTACTAAACAATTTCCCTTTAAAGGGAAAAACCTTCACCCTGAAATCTCCATTACACTCTTTTATAGGGGAAAAACTTGTTGATTGTAGAACGAATCTTTTCCATTGTATTTCTTTATTTAAAAAAGTCTTTATTCTGTTGACAATGCAATTTTTAATGTTTAATTTGATAAATACAGAATTACTAGTCATAATATTAATCAAAAAATTTGGTGTGAAAATTTTAAATGTGCTTTTGGTTATGTAATTTAAGGAGAAGAAATTAAAACAAAAGAATTACTTAAATTCCATATAAATTGTATTTGGAAGAAATTTCTGTGATTCATTGCTTTAATTATAATAATTTTAAAAATAAGTGATGAAGCTTTTAATAAAAAAATTTCAAAATGAAAACTGAACAATATTACATATGATTAAATAATTATTTTTTAATATCAAGTGAAATTATTATTTATTTATACATTTTATGATATTAAGAAGTTATACGGGTTTCAAAAGCTTTTTCTTAAAAAAAAAAAAAAAAAAAAAAAAAAAACTTATATATATATATATATATTCTCAAAAATTTGCGAATAAAAAAATTTGCGCAACATTTTTAGAAAAGTTTCAGCTAAAGTTCAGAAAATTGACCAAAATATGTATACTTAAAATATATTTGCAAAATTCCATGGTTCGAAATAAGTAAATAAATAAGTAAAATAAAATAAAATATTAACCGTGCCGACATGGTAATTGCTCAGGCTTTATGCATTAAGCATTTGGTATCAATTAGCTATTTATTGACTTGCATGTATTTTAAAGGTAATAAAATAAAATAAAAATGCATGAAAATAATAAATAATAAATATTATTCAAAATTTTGAACATATAAAATGGCAACACGCAATTTTATTTTGAAGAAGTACATAATAATTCAATAAAATCAGTGGTATTAATTTTTGAGAAGTCGCGTCGATCATTTTTCTAAAATGTTTTCGAAAACCCACTCGCTGAATTTTCCAAAATTTTCAATGAAAACTTTATATAATATTATTTAAATGTGGCTTTTTTATAGTCAAAATGCTGATATTTATTTATTTATTTTATATATTAAAAAAAAAAAAAAAAAGGAAAGAGAAAGAATATACTTTTTAAAATTCGTAACCAATGAAACACCTTAATTAGTTTAAATAGCTAATTTATAATATATATACATATATTTATAATAAATGAAGCTTTTATTTACTTTTATTTCTTTTTATGAATATACGAACTAATATAAGCAATTTACTTATGTTTTCAATTTATTTATTTTTTATTTTTTGAATCATAATCAAAGCATATAAATGCTAAAAGTATGTTTGGTTGGGAAAAAAGAATTAGTTAGAAGAACTTTAAGTTAGAAAATAATAATAATAATAATAATAATAATAATAATTCTACATTCAGTATTGTCTGTGTTCGAATCATTTTAAAATGAAAGTATGTGTGACATAGAACTCTCACAAAGGGAATTTTTTTTTTTTTTTTCTATAGCAGTTTTAAACTTCAACAATTGCTGATATCTAATAATATATATATATATATATATATATATATATATATATATATATATATATTAATTTATTATATAAAAATTGTGTCATTCAAATCCCTTCTGTACCTTAATGAGTAATAATAATATGTATCAATAGTGCAAGATTAGAGAGAAATGAAATGATGAAATTCGGGAAAATTCCTCTAAAACTAAATTCATTTAAAACTCTTTTAATATTGTGGATTTGTTGGATTTAGTGAAAACGAAATGCTTTAATTTCCATACATTATTATATACTACAACTATTAACAATGAAACCGATTGTAGGTTGCATATCACGTTGGAAGAAGAAAGGGTGAAGACAGGGGTCGGTGACCGATTGGAAAATGAAATTCGGAATTATATTTGAATATATCAGACTCGCCCTAAATATGACTTTTTCTAAACTATATTTGATAGTCTATAGTTATTAAAAATACGATAAAACAGGCTTTCTTATTAATTTAATGAATGTTATCCAAATTTACAGCTGTTTAATTTGAGCCCTCAAATTACAATACATTGGCTTATTATTATTAAAACTATATATATTGCTTTTAGATATGGAAATCGACTAGTCATTATTTTCTGGTAGGCGGTAAAAATGGCACCGGAAAAATGGCAACGGTAAAAATGGCACCTGGTAAAAATGGCACCGGTAAAAATGGCACCGGTAAAAATGGCACCTGCGATTTGCGTAACATATACTACAATGAAAAAAAACCGCATTATTGCTAAAAATTAGGAAGTATTTTGAGCTTTGTTTGACTGTCGTGATATATTTGGCCATCACATACAAATATCTGTATTATGAATAAAAAGTATTGATTTTTTTATTTTTTATAGAAATATTATAGATATATTTTATAGAAAGTACTGATTTTAAGTAAAATTTTAGAAGAAAAATTAGACATTAGAAATTTAAATTAAATTGGTACAACATTCACTTAGTATATCTCTGTTGAAAGTTTGGTTGGGGGGGTGGGGGGGGGAAAGTTTAGAGACGACTGAAAGAAAATAATTGTTTTTATATCACCATCTTACTGATTTTAATGAAACTTTGTACAATAATCACTTACTATTTATGAAAAAGCTACAGTGTTCTATATACGGGGGGCGGGGTCAGAGATATATGTATTGAAAACTTTTTCAAACAATGCTATACAAATATGAATCCTATTGAGCATTATATACAGCTGAAGGGGTCAAGAGGGTGGTGCGCGTAGATTTTCTTTTTCTTTCTTTCTTTTTAATCATTCTATTATTAGAAATTAGACATTAGAAATTTAAATTAAATTGGTACAACATTCACTTAGTATATGTCTGTTGAAAGTTTGGTTGGGGGGTGGGGGGGGGGGAGAGTTTAGAGACGACTGAAAGAAAATAATTGTTTTTATATCACCATCTTACTGATTTTAATGAAACTTTGTATAATAATCACTTACTATTTATGAAAAAGCTACAGTGTTCTATATACGGGGGGCGGGGTCAGAGATATATGTATTGAAAACTTTTTCAAACAATGCTATACAAATATGAATCCTATTGAGCATTATATACAGCTGAAGGGGTCAAGAGGGTGGTGCACGTAGATTTTCTTTTTCTTTCTTTCTTTTTAATCATTCTATTATTTATTTATTTATGACTCTTCTTGTTTTTAAAAAGTTTTAATATTTCACTTTAAATGTGTGATATGCAAAAATTAAATAAGTTGAATTTTATCACTTTTTAGCTTCAAAGTGAAATATTAAAAATTTAAAAATTCAATATTTGGAAAACGATAAAAACGGTAACGTTTACGTATTTTTCAAATGTGAAAACGGATTTAGAAAAATTAGAAAATGAGTAATTTAAGAAACTAATTTCTCCATTAATTAACAGAGTTACACTGGCAATCAAATTAGGTGAAAAACATAGTTATTAATAATTATTAATACTTTTATATAACTAACAATAACGATAGTTGCTATATAATTGTTATATATATATATATATACTAGCTGACCCGACAAACGTTGTTTTGTCATATAAATTATTTCTAGAGAATATTTTGCTAGAAAAAAATAACTAACTTATTGTAAGTGTTTAAGGATGTGGTATATAAGTGGAAGATGTATGGAGCGCTGTGAACGGTGAAATAATATAAAAATAACAAAACACCAATCATTTATTTTTTTAATTTATTAAAATTGATTCTTTAAAATTATATTCATATCGCTACTTATAACAATATTACTAATAAACAATATAAATCCCTTAATGCAACAGAGTGTACAATATTTTTGTTATCCCATCTTTCGCCAATACAAACAAACTGGATGGTTTGCCCACTCGAGAGCCACGTATAATTGTCCGTGTGAAAAACATGATGTGCTCAAATCTAAGCCACAGACAGACATCGTTTGGCCCTGAGACTTATTGATAGTCATTGCAAATGCCAATCTAATTGGAAATTGAGGACGTTTAAATTGAATTGGCACACCTGTGGGTATAATAGGGATTCGCAGTAGTAATATATTTTCACCTCGGAATTTGTCATTTAAAATGATGGCTTCGATAACATTTTTCATTAATTTTTTTATGACTAATCGCGTGCCGTTGCACAACCGTTGTGGGTTAAAATTACGAAGCAAAATAACCGGAGATCCAACCTTCAGTTGTAAAATATGCAGTGGCATGCCTGGTAAATCCAATGAGTTTAAAAACTTTGTTGGATAAATTACAGCTTCGGTGGCATCGCAAACTGTATCATTAGATTTGTATGACACCAAGTCTCCTGGTAACAAATGTTGTATCTTGAGATTCAATTCGTTGACGTCCACATTTTTTGCTGCTAAAATTGCTCTTTCTGCCAGCCACTCATGATTTGTGTATCGTCTGTGTATATCGGGAAATATCTGGTCAATAAGAGCATCTTGAGAATCAATGATTGTGCAGAAATCGGTCGGTAATTTTATTCATCCAGTTTCATCTGTAGTAACTTTTCCATCGCCGATATCTAACAAGTGTTTTGAGAATGTTTCAGCGGATGGATCTTGAAGCTTTTGAACGCACAAATTTACTTTCAGTTATACTTTTTCAACATTAAGCCACAATGACGATGATTTTAAGCACGCGTGGATCTCATCAGCGTATGTTGAACACGGAATAACGGGAAATGCTTGTTTGAAATCACCTGAAAAGAGTAACAGAGTGCCGCCAAATAGTTTGTCGTTGTTTTTTATATCTTTCAATGTCCTGTTCGACGCCTCAATCGAATGTTTGTGTTCCATAGTGCATTCATCCCAGATAAGAATTTTACACTATTTCAACACTGTGGCCATGGACGATTGTTTTTTATGTTGCACACTGCGTCTGGGTTATTTTGAACATTTAGTGGCAGTTTACATAATGAATGAGCTGTTCTGCATCCATCCAATAAAGAGTCTGCAATGCCAGATGATGCAACAGCCAATGCGATGCCATTATTTGATCGTATTTTGGCGAGAATTAGCGAAATAAGGAATGTTTTGCCAGTTCCACCTGGTGCACCCCCCAAAAAAAAGAATCCACCTTGTCCTGCCAAAACTGCGAGCATGATGCGGTCGTAAATGGTTCTTTGTTCTTCATTCATTAGTGACATTGCGAGCAACAATCGCTGCCATTTCTACAGTATTGTATTGTAGTTCACGATTCAATTCAGTGCTTATGAAATCAGATGCATTTCGATTTCTTGAATGCATACCGAAATGACTGAGTGATAAGTTGGCAATGATAATGCAAAGATCTTCAATAGCAATCAATGCTTCATTGTACATAGCGTCACTGAATACTATCGTTAGATCGTTGCACCGTGAACGATGTTGATGCAATATATCATTAGTCATTGAATCTTTGTGATTATCCCATAATGTCTCTGCTCGGGCCGAGAAACATGTAGTCAACACTATAGCGAATAGTAGACGAATTTGTTTTGCTGTACAGTTCAGTCCTACTTCAGCAAGCATACACTCCCACTGGTTGTCGTCTTCCAGCAAGCCGAGGGCAAGGCATGCATCTTTATACGTTGGATACTGTTGTCCATTCACTTTACGTAAATCTTGAAATGACAAAGGGCCGATGACATTAACCAATAACAGTCGAAGATAAAAGCACTCAGTCTGCCTTGGATTGACCGTAAATACTCGTTCCAAGGTGTTTGATTTGAATAAACCGGGACATGCATCAATCGGCGTGCCTTGCTTGCGGGGCATCCATTTATTTGTTGGAGCCCATGTGAAATAGCGTGGTACTTCTGAATAGAGTAATGTCCGTGCAAAAGCACCAAAAGCATCCGCACGATTACACAATTCAAAAAATTCGGTGAATGTAGTTTTTGGTGGATTTATAGCACGATCAATCGCTGTCTCGCTCGTGAAATATACGCGCTGGCCATTTTCAAGATGGACGGTTAAATGAAGATCTGCTGGATCCCGTTCATGAATTGGGAAACCAAAGATACGCCAAACAGCTTCCTTGGAGCTCACGTACCGGCCAGTTTGGTAAAGTGTTATTTCATCGTTGTTATTCACCAGAGGAGCATTCACATTGGTATTTTCAACTCGAAATACAGCCTTTATTCACATACTTGCAAATGTATTTGATGCTCTTCACTGAACTGCAGAACTGAACATTAATATGAGCATTGAATGTTTTGCTCAGCAGAGGCGAATATGGGACCACCCATCGGTTATCAATGTCAATATCTATGTTGTTGACATAGATGACCGCCATAGATGATAAGATTGTCCGCCATTATCGGGAATTCTTCGACGATATATTGAATATCCGTCAACATTTGTGATCGTGAAATTTTTCGGAAAACTTTTAGTACATTTTCCATCTGCACAAATAATAATGGCCTAAAAATTCATTTTTCTTTTTAACATAAAATAACTCCGTCGGATATTGACGAATTTTTTAAAAGAATATACCATTTTAACTAATTTTAACATTTTAACAATATTAACGTTAAAAAATATTTTAAACACTTACGGTTAAAAATTCATTTTTCATTTCAACATTAAATAAATTCTGACATCGTGTTTACGATTCTAATGTATTAACTTTGAAAAAAATATTTTAAACACTTCGTAAGATACGGTTACAATTCTAAAAATATTAATTTTGAAAAAATATTTTAAACACTTCGTAAAATACGGTTAAAAATTCATTTTTAACACGCTTTTATTAGCTTCACCTGTATGTATGTATGTATGTATGTTTGTTTGTAACTTCTCTGGGAGCAAACAAAAAATTTATATTGTAAAAAAAATACTTTCCCTCCATGAACGATGCGGCGTCGAGGTAAGGCGCCGCGCTACGAATCTAAAGGTTCAGAGTTCGATCCCCGTTAGGGGAGATTTTTTAAAAATGGTTTTTGTTAATTCTAAGTTATTTTAATTAAAGATTTAAATGTATGTAAATATTACGGTGTTTCACTCACACGATTTTCTCTTACCCTGAATTTTAATACTAAGATAGATATTTCGTGCTTTTTAGTTCACATTTCTATAAAAGCGTGTTCTTTAATTTTTTAAAACTATAATATTATTCATTTCAACATTAAATAAATTCTGACATAGTGTTTACGACAACTCACGCCATCTAGGTGGAAAAGTTGTTGAAAGAGTTGGTTAAAAATTAATTAAGAAAGAACTAATTAAGTTACAACTTTCATTTGTAAATCTAAACCATTCTCGAATCCACCTGAAGACACACAAAAAATTTCATTAAACTCAGTCCAGCCGTTTAGGAGGAGTTCAGTGACATACACACGCACAAAAGAAATATATATATAAAGATATATATATATATATATATATATTTATATGTATAGCTGATAATAACCATTAATAGTTATAGCTATTATTATTATTATTCAAATAAATAGTATTAGTACAGTATGTGTATATATATATATATATATATATATATATATTGGTATATATTATCAGTAATTATTATATCAATAGTATCTTAGAGTATTTAAATTTATTTAATGAAAACTTAATTTTAAAAATTATATATAAGATGGGTTCAAATGTAAAATATAGATTCTTTTCAAATTTATAAAATTATTTTTCTAAAAATTCTAGGTTATAGCACTTTAATGTTTGCTTCTGAATGTGCAACTGTCATGCAGTAAAAGATAATTTTCAAAAGAGGATTTGGCATGTTAGTCAGTTTTGAAATGTGTGACAGCTTCAGTTGCCCATTTGTTGTTCGCAGGTGAGTACACGGTGAAGGGGGATTATATGATTATTGTATACGAAGAAATGAAAAAAATAAAAATAAAAATAAAAATCACTTATTCAGCATGAACGTCACAGACCTGTTATTAGTAAAGTAAAGTATTATACACAGTAAAGTACATAGTAAAGTATTTCAACAATGATTTTCTTTCCAGAACAAAATGTCAAATTATTTAGTAAAGATATAATAATGAAGTATCAATCATATCATTAAAAATTTTCGATTCAAAAGAGTTACTTACAAATACTTCCATTTCATAATTTTTATTTTTCATTGACCCGCAATACCATAATAGAATTTTTACTTCATTAATATTTGGTCTCCTTTTGTGGATAGTTCATGTAAGGGTGCTTTATTCCGTGGTGATTTTTCCAGGACTGATTTTTTTTTCGGATACCAAATAAAAGAGCACTTTTGTATAAGCAAATCGCAAAATAATAAATGTGAATAATACATTTGAAGAATGATTTCTAAATCACATTTCTAGAAATTTCAATTGATTGTGTACAATATTTATTTAGTATATACCTGAGGAACAAGGGGGGGGGGTAGTACCGGTTGTCTTTATACCACCTTCTTACCGATTTTAATGAAACTTTATATAATCGCGTACAATGTGAAAAAATTACAGTGTCAGACATAATTGGAGGTGGATGGCAGAGGAAAACAACATGATTTTTTTTTTCTTGTATCACCATTTTACTGATTTTAATGATATACTAGCGAGCTTCGCCCGCTAGCGGGTCAGTATTTTACAATGAATCACTATCAAATGAATCACTAACAGTAACTTTTAGTCTTAAGAAAAGAAATTGAAAGAAAAAAAAAAAATAATAATTTATAATTGGGTAAAAAGTCGGCCCAGGTCCCCACTGCCTTCGGCAGAGCAGTCCCGTGCGCGCTGCGCGCGCACAATTTAAGGGGCAAAAGTGGTTGCACATGAAAAAAAAAAGTTTTTTAAACTGCCCTAGTATCGATTTAAATAAAACATTGAATATAAACTTACTGTTAGAAAATTGCAGTGAGTGTTACAGATATCTTGGGGGGGGGGGGGGGTAGCAGAATAAGAAAAGTAGTTGATTTTATATCGCCATGCTACCTATTTATATGAAATATTGCATGACTATTACTTACTTCTTTTATTAAAATTATAATGAAAGATACATTAAGTTAAAAAAGGGGGGGCAAGTGAGTGGGGCAGATGAAAATTAAAATAATATTCTTAAATAATACTTATTATCGATTTTTTTATTGACATTTTGTGGAACTATCAATTACTTTTAATGAAAAACTACAGTGAAGGTTACATGTCTGGGTGGGTGGGGGGGAGGGGGGGGCATGAGACAGAATGATAGAAAATGAATGTTTTATACCCCAATGCTTTTTATTTTAATAAAATGCATCATAAATATCATTTAATTTTCAGGAAAATTTACGTTGACTGATATATATTTTGGGGGATATGGAGGGAGCAGAAGAAAAAAATGATTCATAAATACCACAATGCTACCAATTTTAATTAAAATTTCTACAGTTATCACATACTTTTAATGAAAAATTATGGTGACTGTTACCTATACTTGGGGGGGGGGGGGCAAGGGGAACAGGGAGGGAAAGAATATTATTTTTAAATCACACCGCTTCACATGTATAGAAAAATTATTATAAATATCACTTATTGTTCATGAAAAATTCTAGAAAGAGTTGCGTATCGTAGTATCTTTCAGTTCCTAAGTTAGTATAAAAAATTCAATGCATTATTATTATTAGACATTAGTTAAAAAGTTAATATCAAAAATTGTAAAAAGATTATTCTGAAACAGAATTTTTTTGTTTAATCTGTCCCATCCGCCCCCGTCCCCCCACTACGTAAAGCAAAAAAAATTTCGCTAACGTTCTTGTTTAGCAAGTATTTTGCAAGTTACACTTAAGAAAAGTGCCCTTTTTCCCAGATCGCGGAAAAAAGAGCGCTTTTCACAATCTTGTGAAAGGTATGTGTCATGGAAATTATTTAAGGGGTTCTAAGACGGAGAGGAAAAGAAAATGATGGTATGATGTAAAAAAACATTATTTTATTTTTCTCTGCACGTTAATCTCTAGATTTTTTTTACATTCATACGTGTATTTTACAAGCAGCATTTGTAAAAAGCGCGGAAATTTTCAACGTATAAAATACGTGCTAAATATCAATGAGAGTGTACATTTTTTATTTCTACGTGGGGGGGGGGCAAAAAAGACAGATTAAAAGATGAAATTATTTTTTTGTAAATCTTTTTTTTTTTTTTTTTTTTTTTTTTTTTCCCTACAGATTAAAATCATGCATTGAATTTTTGCGTACAAACTTATGAAGAGACAGAAACTGATATGCAACCCACACTGTTATGTTTCATAAACAAGTAAAATTTCATTAGATCGGCAACAGGGTGGTGTAAAAATATATTCTTTCCATGTGCCCTCTAGCTCTCAGTCGATAATATAACCCTCTCTGCAATTTGATAAATAATAAGAGATATTTATATAAAATTTCCTATAAATGTAAAGCAAAGTGATTTAAAAAGAACTTTTTTTCCCCTCAGTATTCCACCTCCCCGCCCTCCTAAGTATATGTAACACTTTTGAAAATTTTCGTTAAAAGTAGGTAATAGCTGTTATAATTAATCAAATTTTTATAATTAAATTTTATTATTAAATTTAATTGTTATAATTAATTTTAATTTTTTTTCCATTTTAACTACTTTTTATTCTATTCATTTATTTACTTACTTATTAATTTTGTCCAATTGAGTTCATTGTAAATTTTATGTAGTATTTAGCTTTTCATTTTAAATTATTGATAAATGAAGAGTGCGTTACGAAAGACGATTCATATTATATGTAATTATAAAATGAATTATTGCATATGCAAGTATCAACATTTTATATATACATGTAAACTTAGAGATAAGAAATAACATATAGTATTAAATGAAATATTATATATATATATATATTCGGGCATTACATGCTGTAAATTTTTAGCAGTTTGCATACAGCATGATAGAAGGATCACCTAATTCGCATACAACATTCATTTAATGCCCTTGAAAAAGTAATGAATTTGTATGTTTCAATATCAAGTTGATTATTTTTTTTCTTTTCGTTTACAGTTCTTCATGTGAAACTTGGTTTCATATAATTGAATGTTTGAAAAGGTTTTCGATATATATATAATAAAAGATGCAGCAAAAATGGAGTTATTATTTTCGAATTTTTAATGCATATCAGGAAGAAAAAGTTGTCAAGCCATACTCCTACTATTTTTTTAATTAATTAATTAAAGTAGTTAAAACATTTTTTAATTACTTTCAAATTTTTTAATACATAATAATAATAAAAAGTTGTCTTTTATTAGAGAATACCGTTCCATTCCTTTCAATTCTATTCTATATGCATTATTCTTATTTTGAAAATCTATTATTTTACCACTCTCTAAAGGGAATGTGAAAAAACATTTACTACTACTACTAATAATAATAATAATTTGAGCTTATTTTGTTACTCTGAACTTTGAACGAAAGGATTTATTATTATTTTATTACATTTAAACGAAAAAAAATATTCTATTACTGTAAAATTCTTAATAAGTAATAGCTACAAAAGTTAATTTTAATATGAAGCATTATACATAAATTATTTTTTTCAATCAATTAATATATTTTGTTTTGTACCGTATCAATTAACTAATGGTAAAAAATGATTAAATAAATAAAAATAAAAAAATTAAATTAAATTAAATTAAAAATGACTGAAAATACATATCGTTTATTATTTCCAAATTATTATTAGGTAAGAGCGAGAAAAAGTTGTTTTTATAATAATAAATTATTTTGTTATATAAATAAATCAATTACATTTTTAAACTTTCGCATATGACATTCTTAAAGCAATCTCCATTTATATATATATATTTATCAATCTGTGTATATATCAATCTGTGTATCAATATGTGCAATCATAAAAAATTGCATCCTTGTTTTTTTTTTCTTTTTCTTTTTTTTTTTTTTACATTTCTACACGTTTTGAGGTGTGAGAAATCTAATAATCAATCACAAAACTGATATGGTTTATCCGTTTGTGTGTTAGTTAATTAATATATGTACTCGACAATATAAGAATTTTTTTTTAATTAAAAACTTCTTATACATTAAGAAATTAAAAATTAATAAATTTTTATTATTATTTTTAAAAATAAATTTTAATTTTAAATAAAATTTTCAAAAAGTTAATTTTTTTATATTTGAATATAATATATCCGCTGCTCCTTCTTACTTTTTTTTTTTTTTTTTTAATTTCATTTGTTTGAAATACTGCCTTTATTTCACATAGTTTTCAGTTTTTATACTACTCATCACATACTCACTCTAAAACATTCTTACAAGCTTTTAAAACGCATTTTTATTTATGTATGTTCTTTTATTACTTTTTTATGGTGACTTTTTTCCCGCATGACATTCTTTCCGGTGACTTTTTTTCGTGACTTCTTTTTCAGGTGACACCGTTTATACGTTTTTTAAGGGACCGTTCCAGAAAAACGTACAAATGAAAAAATCGTACAACTGAAAATTTGTTTTAACACATTAATACATAATATTATTACTAAAAATCAAATTAATTTTCATGATTTCCTTTACATTTGTTCGACTAAGATAATTTTTAATGGTATTTAAAATAATTTTAAAAAGTAGGATAAATTTTAAAGATAATTAAAAATGTAGAAATTCAGGAAATTTCCTTAAAATTTTGATTTTAACCTTTAAAGACAGTCTTTCGTTTTCTAAACAAAGATGACGTTTTTGCAAACGGTTAAAGAAAAAAAAAAAAAAACTGCTTTGTCTCTCCAACAGCAAGACGTCAAATAAGAATAAGCATGATAAGAAATAAAATCTTCTGGTATCCTATTCAAATTTACCCAAAGGAAGTGAGTAATAAACCTTTAAGTTTACAAAATGCCTATGAAGTTGTGAGATTTTTTTTTTCTTTCACATCCCGTCCCTAGAATGTAATTAAAGGAGAGAGTGGGACGGAGGTCTACATGTTATCAGTTTTCTTTCTCTAAAAGAAATCCTGTCTACTTTTATACTTACCAATTCACCCAGCCCCGAATGCTTGCTTCTGAATGTTTCTCTACCCCCCCTCCTTGCAGGCTATCAGCCCTACTTGGGTGTTATTGAGTTGCGCTTAAGAATAGGAGGTACTACTCAATTGCGCTTAGGGCCTTCATCCTCATAGGCATCAGTTGCGCCGAGATCATACCCCCCCCCCCCAAAAAAAAAAAAAAAAAAGCATAAACGCATCAATTGCGCTCGTAGGTTTTTCAGAAAATCAGAGAAAAAATTCTAAATGATTTTGACTATTCAAATTTGCATAATTTGTCGATAAAGCTTTCTGATAATTATTAATATTTGTTTGTTTCAATTTTTTGAAAGCTTTTCAGGAATAAATTGGTTTTTCAAAAAACATTTTGCATACCAGAACAAATTGTTCAGCTTATTCTGTCATAAGATATTGATGGCATGAGATTTTTGGATTTCTTTTTGAAGTACTTATGTTTTATTTAAATGAGGAAATATTTTGAAAACTTTACAAGTGAGACAAAACTAAATAAAAATATGGTGTATATTCAATATTTAAACTTAAAACTTCTTCACAGACCATAAAATTCAATCCAGCGCTACCGTTTTCGAAAGGACTTGGCATTTTTTCATCAGGTGTAAAAAACATGTGCTACTGCCTTGGAGGCAAAAGCAAGACTTGCTTTTATTTGTGTAATATAAATATTTCTTTAAATAAATAATATAATATAAACATTTTTTTAATTGCTCTTGTTTGAATTTATTGGAGCCTATTATCTTTACCCAGGAGATAACACGAGAATAAGTAAATAATTTTTTCCTTCCCAGAAATTACAGTTCGTTACCTTCCGGTATACAAGAGGGGGGGGATGACAATGAATGTTATCAGTAATTTTTCTCGCGAGCGCAGTTGATGTACTTTTAACAATGGGGGATTAACGTAAGCACAATTGATGTGTGCCCGTGTACTTAAATGATATTTTAAACTTGGGAACAGCTATATTACGATTCATGACAGGATATTTCATTTCGTATATGCCCGCCTTTTCCCTCTTTTATAGCCCTCTTTTTATCTCTTTTACCCATGTAAACCTATCTGTTACTTTATTTTAAGTATGACAATGTCCCAACTAAAACTACCTCAATGTAATGACAAAATATTTCTTTGTCGTACCAAACACTAATATTCGTTATGCAATGCCTTTTTTTCTTTCGGTTGTACAGTATTATTATTGTAATAATAATAATAATAATTATTATTTATTTTTGTATAAATATTGGAAAAATATAATTCAATAAATTAAAATTGAGTTTTTCCGTAATGCACTTTTTAAAAGAAATTTTCTTATTTTATAAATTAATTTTTCTTTTCCTAAGATTTCTTTTTAGCTGGTAGTTAGCTCGAATATTGTGCTAACTTAGCATTTCATTACCTAGATAAATGTTTCTGAAGGCTACATATATCATGTTGACCAAACAAAACTCTATCTCCTAATTTTTCTCAATAATGCGATCATTTTTCATTTTAGCATATGCTTCGCAAATCGCAGGTGCCATTTTCACCGGTGCCATTATTACTGGTGCCATTTTTACCGGGTGCCATTTTTACCGGTGCCATTATTACCGGTGCCATTTTTACCGGTGCCATTTTTTCCTACATTCTTATTTTCTATCTCATCATTGTTTTTCTACATCACAATCCGAATCCGAATCGTTAAAATCTTCATCCTCTAACTCATTTAAAATTTTTTCAATTTCTTCTTACATAAGATATATTTTAAGTCTCAATATTTCATTATAGATTAGAAACTGGAAAAGGGTTTTTAGTTCAAGCTGAAACGTTAAACTGAATGTAGGTCTTAAAATTTTTTCACTCTTAGCCAATACTCCCAAACCAGATTCTCACCTTCTTCCACAAAGCATCTGTTTTATTTCAGTGTTCTTTGTCAGAGCGGCCATTCATTGATAAGTCTTGCACTTCCTAATCCTTCGTAGTGCAATTTAGGGACACAGTGTAACTGACAACTGTGATAGAACAGTATTCACTGCAATACTGATCAAGGACGCACGGGATTACAGCCTGTCAGGGTCAGATGCCAAAAGAAATTATAACAAATGAATGGTCTTAAACTAATTCTTTTGATTTATCAAAGAATTAGAATGAATTTAATAAAATAAAAATTAATATTATCATGAAAAAAAAATAATAAATAAATAAATTAATTAATAATAATAATATAAACCCCGTCCCTGAATCTTTCATAGAATGAGAATCTTCCTCCCCCTCCTCTCTGCACCATATATTTTATGTAGAGGTCTATAATGCCTATATAAGGTCTATACTCCATACACACATATGTGTAAGAGGGGACAGGGAGGATATTCTAGAGATAGATTTGTGGTTATCAACATAATTTTTTCCATGTATCAGTTTAAAATAATAAAAATAATAATTCGAATAAAGGAAAATCCAGAGCTTCAAATATACTTTTAAAACTAAGAAAAACCAAATTTCTCTATTTGATATACAGTGATTTTTATGCAGTAGTACAAATCGATATAAATGCAGGACAAAACATGGACAAATAATTATTTTTACCATATAGATTATCAGTAATAATGCTAAAATATTTTAGAATATCGTATTAATTTTTCTAGTAAATAAATTTAAATGTTACTTAAAAATGGTTGTTAGGGAAAAAATAGTCATAAATTATAAATACTTTAAAATCATATATATATATATATATATATTTAAGAAGAGGGTTGCAAAACATTTACAGTAAATTATGATATAAATGATCGATGCTGCATTAAATTCTCAAATGAATAGTTCAAATTCATAGTTTGTCTGGAGAAGCAGAAATTTTAGAATTTTAATTTTAAACATATTTTGAAACCTGTTGGTTAAAATCATGCTTTCAAATATGATAATTATAATTTCTGCTAATCTACTAATTCTCATCTTTAAGTCTTCTTCTTCTTCTTTTTTTTTTTTTTTTTTTTTTTTTTAATTTCAGATAATTTAAGAATACGATTGATTAAAACATGTATTTATTTCAAGGTGGATAAAAATTGTAAATAGAAGTTATGTACTAATACTTCAATTGGTTAGGTAGTTTGCGTTTAAAAATTAAATTAAAATGCATAATAGGAAAATTTTGAATGGATTTAAACTTATGAGAACAATTTTCATTTTTTATTTGTTTATTTTATTTTATTTATTCTGTTAGGTCTGGTTTTTTGCATAGCTAACAAAAGTTATGATTTTGAGCTAATTTTTTTTTCCTTTCCTTTCCTTTCCTTTTTTTTTTTTTTTTTTTTTCATAATAAAATTTTTTACTTTATTTTACCATATAACACTACAAAAGCTTTTAAAAATTTTCTATCAAAGAAAAAAAAAAGCATTATTTGACCGCTATCCTTTCATAATCGTGACTCGTAACTGGGAAAATATTGTAACTTTGCTCAACACTGAGATTAGAATTTTCAAAATATTAAAATATGCACTAAAGATTGCAGCTTTCATGCTACACTCGTGCTTAGTTTTATCACCTGATGATTGATGAAAGATCGCACTTAATTATTTCTACTTGAAAAAAAATAGTTGCGTGTTTTTGCCTTTTTGCCTGATGATATTATTACAATCCCGCCTAACATATTGAAAAACAAATTATGAATAGCATTATTGTGAAATATTTGCTAGTCAAACAATTTTTTTTTTTTTTTTTGTGTATGTATGTGTATGTTTTAACAATTTTTTACTTGACATCAGCATAAAGAATACAGAAAAGAGAAAAAAAAAATTCTTACGGCTGATAAATATTTTATTAAAAAAAAAAAAAAAGATTAGGGAAAAACTTGACTGTAAAGCGAAAGTGAAGCAATACCATTCAGAAACAACGAAAGATCATTTGAGTCCCCTGAAATTTTTAAAATTCGGTGTCTATGCTATAAAATAATCACAATAATGCTAATAATGCGTTCACACTAAATTTTGCGATAGCTTAAGATAATTTTAAATGCTCATATTAAGAAAATTTTAAATTTCGAGTAACTTGCGAAGTTTTCAAAATAGAATGTTGATAGTCAATGATGTTCATACCAATACAACTATTATTTAAATTTGACTCGACATCTTTTCAATGAAAATAATCCTCATAATACACATTTATGAAAATATTTTATGTTAATTTCGAATTGCATATGAAGATATTTAAATAAAAATGTATAAAATCAACAAGCTTTTACATAATATCATAATCTATATTGGTGTTTTAACTTTAATATATTTATTTTCTTGGTTTTTTCCCACTTCATAAGTTTATTTCTCTCTTGATTTTTTCCTCATATTATTTGAAATTATTTTCCAGTCTCTTAAGTGACCTCTGGCATTGCATGCTGTAAATATTTAGCAGTTTGCATACAGCATGAGAGAAAGAACACCTAATTTGAATTGAATACAACATTCATTCAATGCCCTTAAAAAAGCAACGTACTTGTATGTTTCAAGTTGCTTATTTTTTTCTTTTCGTCAACTTATTATTTTTTTATAGTTCTTCATCTGATACTTGGTTTCATATAATGCAATGTTTGAAAAGGTTTTCAATATATATATATATAATTACATATCTGCCAATCATCTCATTAATAAGCGTAAAATTGTTAACGCCCCTTTTTTCACACCATTTTATTTTTGGAATAATTCTCTCCAAACGTTGTTACGGTTAAATAAAAATAAAATTATTCTAAAAACTGGCTTGAGCGATTAAAAAAAAAAAAAAAAAAAAAAATGGCGGGTACTAAAAATTTTACGCTTTATAGTGAGGTAGTTGGCAAGTATATAATTATGAAAAATAAATAAACAAACAAATAAATGAAATAAAACTTAGATGTAAACATCTAAATACTCTGAAATAAATATAAAATTATTTTTATTGAATTATTATTATTACCATTTAAAAAATAAATAAAAAGTTTCTTTGAAAATTATTTTAGAATTTAAATGTTAGAAGTTAATCCAGTTATGTAAAATTAAAGTTTTTGAACAATACAGTGTAAACTAATTTTCTCTCAAATGCATACTTAAATTTATAAAATAATCAAAACAATCATACTCCGTTTAAAAACAAAATAATAATAATAATAATAATAATAATAATAATAATAATACACTACAAAATAATACATTAATTTATTTTAAAAACATATTTTATTTTTTATTTTTTTTATTTTGTCAAGAAAAAGTACCCCCCCCCCCTTTAAGACAAATAAATTCTGTAAAAGTAACGTAATTATTTATCTTGCATTTATTTATTTATTTATTATTATTATTTTTTTTGTTTTTGTTTTTGTTTTACAAGATAAAAAATTAAGTATGCTTGTTCACAGAGTAGAAGCATAATCCTCATCATAAAAATCGATATTTCAGAGTTCCTAAGAACACTATTCCTTCACCTTTAATAATATTATATAGATCTGAAAATTTCCCATCCATAATTAAGGACTAGCAAAATAGAGCTCTGGTAAGAGTATGTAGGACAGAATTGTACTTAGAGCTTAAATTTACGAAAAGATAAATAATATTAAGAAATAATAATAATAAATAAATTTATAGGAAAAGATAAGGAAAAAAATAATTAAACAAAATAAATTAATAATAAATGTAATAAATGTGGGTACTATAACAGTAGATATAGGCCAGGAAAAACATCCATTGCAAATTTTCAAATTTCTGAAAAAATTCCGGAAAGTTGAGATTATAGAAATGAATAATGATTAAAAAAAAAAAAAAAAAATCTTTTGTTTCCAGAAAAGTTAAGAATCATAAAAAAGAATAAAGCTGCCAAAATAAGTAAATAAATTGTTCACAAAGAAGACACAAATTTTTCCGATTGTAAAATAAATACATTATTAATGAATATAATATTTTTAGTGAATTATAATACATTAAATATAGATTTTCTTTTAGTCTCATATAGGGAATTAAAAACAAAACAAGAAATGTCAAAATATATTCTCTAAGTATGATAGAAATTCGAAAGAATTCTATTATATTCTCAATAATAATGAAAGCAAAAAGCGGCAAATGGATTTACGATTAACCTAAAAGTACCCAAGTAATTCCTTTTCCAGATATTTTAAAAATATTTCCTCTAAAATTTTGTTATCAGAAGAAATGAATTCTGCATGGAGACAAAGTCTGTGTCTTGCATTCAGGTTTAGGGAAAAGAGAGGGAATGGGGATTAGCGAAAGATGTAACATTCGAAAGGTGATCATTTTTAACAAGTTTGACAGTTCTATCCGCCCCTAAAGCACGGTGAACAATATCCGAGGGGAAAAGGATAGCTTGGTCGATTTATAAACCAACGCCGTCTTTTACAACGAGTTACTTCTTGGTTGAAATATCAACCAGCCGTCTTCTAAAGGTTAAGTGATTTGTTTTTAAATTTCTCTGCAATTATTTTGTTTTGCATATTAAAGTATATGTGCACATTGAAATATTGCTTTTAATTTTCAAATACGCTGTCAAATATATCACATTCATTAAGCTGAAATATATTTATTTCAATGAATTATTCTATCTTTTGCGTCACGCCATCCAAAACTGTAAGTAAAATATATGGAAATGTTTACTTTGTGTCATTCCATCCAAATAAATTGAAAATGCATGCAAATAGATATCGTGATGCAAAGAAAAAAACTGTGAAATTTTTTTCGGTTTTGGATGGCGTGACGCAAAAGATAGAATAATTCATTGAAATAAATATATTTCAGTACATAATATAAGCTTAATGAAAGTGATATATTTGACAGCGTATTTGAAAATTAAAAGCAATATTTCAATGTGCACATATACTTTAATATGCAAAACAAAATAATTGCAGAGAAATTTAAAAACAAATCACTTAATGTAACACCACTTCGTTACTGGAATTTCATATAATTTCTTTTAAAACACATACTTTCATAGTATAAGAGATGTGAATGGAAAGGTATCAATGAGTAAATGCTATATATTATTTTGTGTTGAAAATAACGTTTACACTGTAAATATAAATAAAAGAAAAAAGCAAATTCAAATAAGAAAATCTATGTATAATTTAATTAATATCAAAGCGTCACTGAAAATTTGATATCATTATTTTTAAGACCCGTATTTCTAATTCTTATAGCCATAAAGTACAGTGCTGCGTCACAAACTTTTAACCCGTTAAGGGTTTTTTGTATTGATTATATATACGTATACATATTAACTTTGTTTCCTTTAAATTTACTTTCAACAAAAAATATAGTTTTATAGTACAACATCTGATTTTTTTTTTTTTTTCTATTTAAAAAAATATATATTATTTACTATTATGTATTCTTTTTTATTTAACGAACCTTTGGGACATCTGCTACAATTATTATTAACAATCTACTAAATAATATTGCCATACAATGTTTTACAATTTTTCATAAGATTTTTCTTCTGTTTATTTTATGGAAAATCTGAAATCATTCATATTTTAAATTATAAAAGTAAGCGCAAATTGAAAGTAGAGAAAAAAAAAATAAAAATTTTTGTTCTCCTTCACACACGAGCTAAATTGCTGCTTTAATTGAATTCAGTTCTTTAAAACAGTATATCGAAACTTTTAAGACACAGTTTCGACTTAATTACTGCTTCACTAACAATTTTGGGCTTATTAATTTTTTAATTTCCTTTTAAACATTTTTTAAATCTAGTTAGATTTAATTAGAAATAAATTTGGAAAAAAAAAAAAAAAAAAAAAAGAAAAAAAAAGAAAGAAAAAGTGCCAGATTGAAATTTAAAAGAAAAATTATCACAACAAAACAATTCTAGCTAATTTCGAAATAGTTTTAACTAAGCAAGTAACTTGGAAAAGTTTTCTAATGAAGCCTGGAATATTTTTAAATTCCTACCCCCTTGAAGGTTGGGGGCAAAAAACATGTTTCCATGCGCAACTCTGCTCCAGATTATCTTAGAATGATAATTTTTGATGTGTGGGTTGCTTATGCGTACTCAACACACACTACAAAGGGATTTTGTGAAATTCCACCCTGCCTCCTTCTGGAGGGTGGGGGGCAAAAACATGTATTTATGCGTAACTCTGCACTAAATTATCTTAGGTTAAAAAAGATTAGAAAAGATTAAAAAAAAAAAAAAAAAAAAAAAAAAAAAAAAAACACGTTTTAAAACATGGCTCCGCTTTAAATAATTTCAGGATCTCGATTTTTTATGTGTCGGTTAGGTATGTGTATGCAACATGCAATATAAAGCAATTTTGCGAATTTACACCCCCCCCCCCTTTAGGGCGGATCGGGCAAAAAACACATTTTCAAGTTTAAATCCGTCCAAATTACCTAAGAATGGCGAATTTCGGTGTGTGGGTGTTGATTAAGTGTACGCAATATGCACTTTGATGAGATTTTGCAAAACTTTCAACTTTAACCTCGAGGGAGGGGGAATAAAAACCAGGTAAAAGGCTGCCGAAGGCATTGGGGGCTCCAGAATCGACTGTGGCGAGCGGGAATAACGCTACCGAAAGTAGCGGGAACTTACATTTAGATTTTGACTGATTTCAATGTTTTTCTTATATAATATATATTATTATTATTATTATTATTATTATTATTATTATTATATTATTATTAATGATATGGTGTTTTAAGAATTCATTTCAATATAATGACCAGTAAGCGGGCAAAGCCTACTAGTGTATATATAAAGAGACAAAATACAACTATAAATATAAAGGTAATAAACAAAGTACATGGAAATAACTAGCAATTGTATAAGCTGTTTAAAAAAATGCTATGTTAGGAGCGTAATAAAATGAAATAAATAAAATAAAATAATTCTATGAGTGCAAAGTTAAGAGATGAAGATAATTCCAAACGGCTTAAAACATGTTTTTACGTACATAAAAATTACACATTTTAGATCATCAGGTTACGGTTTAAAATCGTCAGCACGATCTGTGGTTATAATTTCTCTATTTTATGAGTTACATAAAATAGTATTAACACATGAAATAATTTCTACTCTGCATAAACTTTTTTTGAGTATCTAAAAATTTTTCGTGCTATCTGGTTACGCTTTCTAATAGCGAAAACGGTCGTCGGTTATGATTTCGCATTCACCGAGTGCTAAATTCAGAAATGAAAGAAGTTCCAAATTGCCTAAAATATCTACTATCCGTACCTAAAAATTGCACTTTGGGGGCTATCTGGTTACGCTTTATAACCGCGAAATCGGTCAGCGTTTATGATTTCCGTATTCTACGAGTTCTAATTAAGAGATGAAACAACTTCCAAATTACCTAAAATATGTACTTCATTGCTCACTTTCACTGAATTTTAGAAGTGTTACCAGGTTTTTCCCAACGCAAGTAATAGCTTTATTTCAGCAACTAATCAATATTATTGCGCCAAAATTTTTCTGTAATGTGCTTATATATAATTTTCAAGGAGCTATCTAAAGACGCTGCAACGCTACTTTTCCTCAGATGAACATGATGGTTATATATAAACTTTATTAATAGAAATGTCATGATTTCATGTATAAGTAATTTCAGAATTCCTCGTTAGAAGTTTAAATTATGACAAAAATATTGAAAATGTTAAATCAATAAACAAGATTGTGATCCACTAATTTTGTGAAAAATATCAATCATTTCATTTTAAATCAAAACTGTAATTTTTGTTCGTTACTTCAACAGTAATAATAATCTGGTAAGTCACTCACACGAATTTCTCTTACCCTGATATTTAATACTATATATACAGGTTGGAGATTAAGAGGTAATATAACGGTGTTATGTAAACCTATGTTAAACAATTCAAATTAGGCTTCGGGAGAGTTTTATGTGATAATTAGTTCCATGTGAGGGGGGCTACTGCTCCCTCAATCCCCCGTTTCATTAATGCACCTACATTTATATAGAATTTAATTCGGTTATTAAAAAATAATTCTCTTTTTAAAAAATAATTTATTAAAATTATTATTTAAAAAAATTATCTTTTATGATAATGCAGACTTTTTCCATATTAGAGAAGTAGTATAACACCAAATATCCCAAAAAAGTCCATTTTATTCTCAATATTGAAAAAAAAAGTTTTTTTTTTCGTTAAAAGTAAAAAAAATCGATAACTTTGTTTTAAATTATCGCATATCGATGGTACCAACCATTCGCTTTAAAGCTATTGGCGAGCTCTTTTAAAAGATACCCATCATGAAAATTTACTCCCCTCGAGGGGGGACTTCCCCCCAGGGGGGAGGCGAGGCTCTTACATACACAATTTTTTCTTTCACAGTTAACTATCTCTATTACAAAAAATATATATTCGTTTCATTTGGTTTAGTGAAGTCTATAGACGTTAAACTGTACTTACCTGAAATTTCCCCCATAGACGTAATGTATAAGAATTCTCTTGATTGTCCCTGTACACGAACCATTTGCTTGATCTTAACGAAAAGTTTACTGTAGCATCCCTATATGATACACATTTAGAATACCAAGTTTGAACTTTCTGCCATAATTTGTTTTTGAGTGATAACAGACAGACACACACACAGACATACACACAGACCATTTGCTAAAAACATGATTTTCGTATTCAGGGGACCTCAAAACGTGTAAATATAATAAAATCTCGCATTCGAAAATTTGACCCAAAAACAATACTTTCTCTACCTTATGGGTAAGAGAAAGTAAAAATATTGCAATTTTATTTTCCATACAGTTACTTTCTTCGCCCGAAATATGATGCCAAGAGTAAAATCTATTGTCAGCACATTTCGAAACATTGGACGTCTAATTCCGTTTCGTCTGGACTGGGATGATGGCCACTTCCATCACGCCCTGTGATACTATCGCGTCTCAAAGGCAGTAAAGTAAGTTTCAGACAAATAATATTACAATATCTTCACACGAGCATAATTCATACTTCAAAGAAAATAATATATAATGTAATTAATTCTAGCTGAATATGATGTGGAATTTAAAATTCATTTTCTTAGCCAAAATAAATTTGTTGTAATATATTTTGTCATCATATGTAGATTTCAAAAGACAAATTAATATATTACCTTAATAAAACCTTCGCTATTTGGAGAATGATACAATTACGTTTTTAAAACTGTTATGCTAGATTTTTTTTTTTTTTTAATAGGTTATTTGATTGTTACTTATTTGATATATTCGCACTATCGAAAACAGAACCCATATATCCTGTCTTTTACCTGATAGTTAATATATAAATAACAACCAGTACTGACACTGCGGTCGGGTCCCACGACAATTTAGCAATTTTGTTATGAAGAAACTCTTGCCATTCATACAGCACAGATTTTTTCAGTTATATTACAAAAACTTTACAATCTTTCATTATTGCAAAATATTTTAACCTTCGCTCCGATATCTTTTTGAAACATTCACGATTTTCAATGTTCTGTCTGGTGAAGTTACTGAACGATTTCTGTTACATATCCGATTTTTTGTTATAATCGCCGACATTTCTGTGCTTTTGAAATTAATCTAAAAACAAACTGAACGTTTCGAAAGGTTTCTGCAATATTTAGAACGTATCGATGTTGTATGACTGTTACGTTTCTGGAACATTTTTGTGTTGTTAGGGCAATTTCCAATTAAATATTAGTTAGATATATGTCTTTTTTTTTTTTTTTTTTTTTTTTTTTTTTTTTAATAACACTAGGGGGCTCTGCCCCCTGCTTGCTTCGCTCACCAACCCCCGAAGGAGACTTTGCCTCCTCCCCGACTCACTTTATTTATTAACACATGCAGAACTCTGCCCGCCTATTCGCTGCTTTCTTTCACTGGAAAGGAATATTAATAATGCATATTACAAGACAAAAGCAGAAAATTATTATGGAAATCCTCATATTCAATGTCAAATTGATATATATATATAATATTTATATATACTTTTTTTAATAGAAAGAAATACATAATATCTAGACCATTTTGCATTACAGCTTTAGTATATGACCCTTTTTATTTCTTTTTTACAACCTTAGATCCGAACCACGGTACCCCAGTCGTTAGAGTGCCGAGCTCGTAATTGGAAGATTGTGGGTTCGGTTCTCGCGCCGACCAAAGACTGTCGTGTACACTAATGGTGGCTGGTGCCCATAAAATATGTCCTGGCCGCAATATCCTCCGAGTTCCCATCAAAATTATACCTCTGGGAGCCACCGAAGCTGGGGAGCAATCCCTTTCGTGTAGGACCAAAACTGTGGTGGCATATGTGTCCGGAACATACGTAGGGGTACGTCCCAGACCGTCGCCAACTATCCATAGCACAGTAATGGGGCGACATCAAACACAACCTACCTATTTATCTACCTACCTACAACAATGGGTCATATTTTAATTTTCCCGTGTAAGAAAATTAATTTTATAAAAGTAGAGTTTTTCACATCCATGGTTTCGGGCCGCGGTACCCTAGTCGGTAAGGCGCTGAGCAAGTAATTGGAAGATAGCCAATTAGATATTTGAGTCGGCCAAAGACCGTCGTGTACGCTAATGGTGGCTGTCGCACATAAAATCTGTCGTGGTCGCAAAGTCTTCCATGTTCCCATCCACACTACCTCTGTCGCCAATTACCCATAGCGCAGTATTGGTGCGACGTTAAATCCAACCAACCTGCCTAACTACGTACAACCATGGATCATATTTAAAATTTCCCGTGTAAAATGACTTCATGACTGAAGAAAAACGTCACTGGGAGAAACTTTTATCAAAATGTTAAATAGAGTACCTTCATAAACTTGTCGTTTTTAGTTAATAACTTCTTTAATTAAAATTATAGAAATTTCTAAGCGGCTGAAATTTCTACCTTAGAGTATTCGGAACACATTGATACCTCTCATGACGCGAAGGAACATGCCCTCCGTTTGAAGATGCTGTCGCAGACAAAAAAATTTGACGCCAGTGACAGTAACTTTTTTTTTAATATATAGAGAAACTTTCATCGGAAGGAACAGACATTTTTTAAATTCTGATATTAAATGTTATTTATTATTTTAGGCCAGTATAAGTGAGAATGATTTGGGAGAGAAGCCATACACAGAGGCTTTTCTAAGATAGACAAATATTTAAATGTGAGAAATTTGAGGAAAACGGGATAGAACTAAGAACAGTTAGATGAAAATGCTTGATTTGGAAATGAATTACTTGAGTTTTTTGTTTGCTTCTTTTACAAACCGACAACGACATGGAAATCACTGTATAATTTATTCCAATGGGATCAAATTGTTAATATTATTTTTTGAACATAATATAAGCGTTGCATAATTAGAAACTTATAATGAAAAGAAAAGACATGACTTTTTGTAAACTGTGAGCTTTTAATGGAGAATGTAAAAGTGCTCGCTGTTTTCTGATGATATTTCTGTAAAGTAGAGCATTGCTTCAAAAAAAAAAAAAAAAAAACTTTTTACGGTAGTTGTGAAAGCAAGTTATATTACATATTTCCATTTAATAATAAATAAGAAATCCAAATAAATAAGAAATCAGAAAGGAACAAAAAAGTCATGAAACTGATAACTACGTGCATCAGATAACATTATTCCTTTTCCAGTAAAATAATTCGAGGAAAATGTTTATAGATGTTATATTTGCATAAATTTAATATTGTAATTTTTTTTTTTATATTTAATTAAAGTCTTTTGAAATACAGGGCGGCTATTAAGTATCCGGAAAATTTTTGAGGAGCTTTTATGGACTGCCTACTTCATTATAACCACTTTTTCGTTGTTGTAATGCTTTTATCTTTAAATATTATTTATTAAAATAATTTGCATTCACTCGACAAGCAGTTTTGGAGTGTTCAGGGAAAGCAAAATCTATTAGATAAATAAAAAAGTTTTGTGATTTTTTTAAGTTTTTACTGTTTAAGTCGCTAAAAACTCTCAAAATTATCCCAAACTTTTGGAGCTAACTCTCAAGAACACCAGAAAACGAAAAAATGCAACAAAGTTTTTGTTTATGGTTTGGGCTGAGATTTTCAACAATGGGAAGACTCAACTGGTTTTTATCGAAAAAAACGTAAAATATAATGGAAAAATTTATCAAAAAGATGTTTTAGAGAAAGCTGTACTTCCATGGAAGCAAAATCACCCAGCTGAGATCCTTCACCAGGTTTTTGCTCTGGCCCATGGAGTCGAATAAACCTTTGCTTTAATCGATATCAAAGTGAAAAGGTATCTGACCAAAAATCTGTGTTCTTTTAACAGCTCTGATTTGTATCCAATGGATTATTCAGTGCGTGGGTTCTTAGAAAAACAATTGTGAACACAGAAAATCATACATTTGTTAGACTCAAGAAAGCCATTAGCAAAATATAGGATGATTTAGATCCAAACTACTTGCGCCGAACCGTCAACCCTCTTCCGAAGAAGATTGCAGCTTGTATCAAAGCCGATGACCACCATTTCAAAAACTCATAGTAAAATATAATTATTAGACATTACTTGTTGCAAAAATAGAAGCTTTAAATTCGTTTGCCATTTCACTAATTATTTATTATCAAATACTTTTTCCGGATACTTAATAGCCACCCTGTATATATATATATATACACGCACACATGAAAATCGGTGATGTCATTATTTTAACTTCATGTTTACAGCGGTTTCAAAGTATTTAATATTTTAATGTATTTTTAATATCGATGTCATTTAGCCATCAAATTACTTTTATATGTATTCATAAGTTCAACCTTTTAACTGTGAAGACAAAATTCTTATGATATTTATTTATAAAAATCAAGTCTTAAATACGTTTTCTATACTTTTAGCAAACAAAAAATAATAATAATTAATTAATTAATTAATTATAATAATAATTAATAATAAATAATAATAATAATAATGATTAATAAATACGATGAATGTTTTAATTTTCATCCCAAGTTTTAGCCTAAATTATGCATTATAATGAAAAAAGATGTCGTGTATTCTCTTAGGGATAAGCAAATATAATTTGTTTCTTCCTTGAAGTTTTCATTAAAGAGAAAGTCCATACTCTCCTTTAAAGCACACCTAACAGACGATCTTGTACATCGAAAAGTTTCAGAGCAACTAAACCCAGGGGAAATGAAAATTCGATTGAACTTATGTTAAGATGTTATTTTTATCAAACGTCTTAAAAGGATTTTAAGATTTGCAATACTGTTTATACAAGGTATCAGAATGTGAAACTATAACTTCTAAATTTTATTTACGATTTAGTGAATTGTTTGTTTTGTTCTTTTATTACAAGTATTTTAATCATTTCAAGGGCATTTTTTAACAACCTTTACTTACAGTAAGTTTATGATCCGCATTAAGAATATCAAAATTTGGTAAGTTATTGCGTAATTCGTTTTAAAATCATAATTAAATAAAACGGTAAAATCAAATGTTCTCAAATGAAAAGAAAAATGAAGAATAGCTGATTGAAAAATAGTTTTCATATTTGTTGTGCTGATATTTATTAAAGTACGTTAATTTATAATTATATATAATTACTTTTGTGTTTTAGGTTTAATTTAATATAAATATATCTGTATAATTCCAAAAATGTATTATCTATATACTTATTTTTGGTATAAATATGTTTGAGATATACTGTACATGTTTATTAACTAACAGTTTCAGTCTGTTCAATAACATGTCTTCAATATAAATAAATATGTGGGCGAATGGAAAATTGTATTGACTACAAACGATTACTTTATCAATCGGTCCGATTATTGAGAAATAGCAAATGAAAAACACGAGAAATTAATGAGCTTTATAGGAAAAATCGTAATCCCTAATTTTTATTAGAGCATTATTTTTGAATCAGAAACTTTTAAAAAGGAATTGTTATAAAAATTAAATTGTCAAATCATATTTCATATTTTTATATAAAAGTAAAAGAGAATACTTGCTTTCTGATTTTGATTTTACCAACAATTTATTAAATAGATATTTAGGACATTTAAAAGGATCGTAAACAAGAAATGTGGATTTCTACATAGAAAAAAATAAATAAATAAATAAACAAATAATAATAATAATAATTGTTGCTTTTCAGTCACTTCAGTGCTTAAAATGTTTATTTATTTCAAAAAGTGCATATCAGTAATACAGAGCAATTTTCGTAATATTATAGGACCACCTGAAAATTTTTTTTTCCAGATGGAGCACGGGTTACCAGCGTCTGCTAACTCTCCTGAAGTTGAAAGCAAATCAGAGCAGTGTTTCATTTCAGATCTCTTAATCCTATATACATATATATATATATATAAATGTAGTGGATCGGCATCCTGTTTCTTCCCCTAATCTTGCTTCCCGCTACCTGGAATCCCAAAGCAGCTGAGTTTCGACGGAGAGAACAGAGTATGAGCGGAAGTTCGTACTTGTGACAAGAGACGACGTCACTTCCGGAACAACCGTTTTCATCGTAGAGCGGAGAGCTCTGACGCAGAGAGAACAGTCGACGAACGGATTACAAGGCATGCATAGCTGACGGATGCATCGCTCTTCTTTTTTGGACGATATGTTTGGCCGTGCCGGGGTAAAGTACGAGACAGCGTACTTTGTGTTTCGAAATAGCTAAAAGCAAAGTAATAAGTAAATTGTTTATGCAACGAACTAAATTATTTTAGACGAAATATTAAATGAACATTGGATCAGCAGAACTATTAGAATTCATACTAACGTTATCTGTAAATAATTGTAAATACTATTAATTCTTTATTAAATTTTAAATGATTAAGTAATTAATTGAATTAGTAGTTTGTTTTTTGAAGGCCCACACAAGTTGGATATTACATCTCAGAAGTGGGATAAAGAAAGTGGGATTGAACGTTAATTTTTAGTTAACATCGCTCGTAACTGATTAGGATCGAGAATAAACTGTGAGTTTTTATTTGACTTAAATTTTGGATTGAACGCGATAAAGAATAGAACTATTTTTTACTTTTATAAAATGTGAACTATTTAATAGACTATTTTAAAACTTTTTCGAACTGTGTTTCTATTGATGATGGGACTGAACTTTTTTAAAATATGAACTGATAAACTGAACTTTTTATTCTTAAAACCGTGATTCAACTAGTTGTGTTTGTTTCTACAAATGAGTGCCGAATTAGTTATGATACGCCATTCTACAACTATGTGGATTAAACTAAAATTTCAAGCTGGATAAGTGACAGGTCATAGTAAGCAACGAAGTATCTGCGAATTCTGCGAACAGCCACGGATCATTTGGATGGAAGTTTCAATAAGAGATTTAGGATAATCAAGCATCGGCTGCTATTTTGGTTCTACAAAGGTACGTGTGATTTTGTTTTGTTGTTATAAAATGGTTTCGCTTGGGGATATACCCAAGATTGGCGCTGCACTGAGGACTGAAAGATATAGTAAGATTAAAATTCTGCATCGCTTTTTATTTAACGATACGGGTGACAGAAAAAACCGATGCAGAATAAGAAAGTTTTCAGGATTCGCGTTTGCCGTAGATGACAAAAACTATTTTAAGAAACAAAAATTCATCGACGAAAATTTCTCGTTGAATGAATTAATTATTATTAGTAACTTGTTAAGTGTTTCATTCGACGGCACGAAAGAAGAAATACGTGATAGATTGTTGTTAAAACTAAATGATATTGAATTACTCAAGGAAGAAAATTCCGAGAATAATTCAGATGAGGAAGATTCTCAAAATGAATCGAGCAGTGAATCCGAAAGTAGAGGCGATAATGACGTCGAAAAAATTGACTCCTCTGTGCAATGCCATATGAGCGATAATAAGTGCTATGAAAATGATTATGATTATGATAATGGTAAAATAAAAAAAAGTATAAATTGTAATAATGGATCACTTGGTGCAACTGTTTCTTTCAATGATTTTGAAAATTCTATGTCTAAATTTAGCGGCGAACCGCATGAAAATATTATTGAGTTTTTTTCCGAGTTTGAAGAATTGTCAGTAATGTTTAATTTAAATGAGTTACAAAAAATAATTTTTTGTAAAAGGTCTTTGAGCGGAAACGCTCTGTTGTTTATAAGATCTGAAAAGGGATTATTGAGTTACAGAAAACTAAAAAATGCACTTATTAATGAGTTCAAAATCGAGGTAAACTCTGCCTCTTTACACGAAATGTTAAGTAAAAAGAAAATGAAAACTAATGAAACAGTTACGGAATATTATTTTTAAATGCGTGAATTGTCAAAAAACGGGCACATTGAAGATGCCGCGTTAATGCATTACGTGATCCAAGGAATAAATGATAAAAATGAAAATAAAGTTATTCTTTATGGGGCTAAAAATATGCGTGAATTCAAGGAAAAAATAAAATTATTTGAAATATATAAAAGAGACAACGAAAAAAATAAATTTAATAGAATGCATAAAGTAGAATATAGTACAAAACCGAAGCATATAACCCATAATGTATATGAAAAATTTAGTCCTAGAAATGAAGTTAATAAAATATGTTATAATTGTGGTGAAAAAAACCACTTATCTAGAGATTGCCCCCATAAGGCCAAAGGCCTGAAATGTTTTTCCTGCAAACAGTACGGGCATAAAAGTTCGGAGTGCCCAGGTTTGAAACCAGAAGTTGAGATATTATGTATTAGTGTAAATCAAAATATGAGTAAAATTATACAAGTAAATGATGTAAATTTCAGCGGTATAATAGATACAGGAAGTGAAGCAACATTGTTGCGTAAAAATTCTTTTGATAAATTAAATGTAAATACATTAAATACTATGAGTACTACTTTGAAGGGGATCGGGAAGAGTTCGATAAAACCATTAGGTTCATTCAGTGTTGACCTTAAAGTTGATGATTTTGAAACCAAAACTAACATTTATGTTGTAGAAAATGACGTGATACCTTACGATATAATTATCGGCATGAACGTGTTAATGTTGGGTGAAACAACGATTAATGAGAAAGGCATTTTCATAAAAAATAAATCTGACACACTTGAAGTAAATTTAGTAACAGTACTTCCAGTAAATGTATATCAAAATGAAATTAAGTCGAATGTTGTTATTGATACCCCCATTAACTTTGAGAACAAAAATTTTGAAAATTCCCCGGAAATAAATGAAACTTTGAATAATGCTAAAAAATGTGAAAATATAACCCCTCACCCTGTTATGCTGTCAAAAAAATCATTAGAATCTCCCGAAAAGGCCATAAGTGAAAATGACGATAAAGACGAAAATGACGAAAGTGATGACGATAAGATGCTTTTGAAGGACGAAAATTCTGTAAATGATGACAGTGAGGAAGAAGAGGAGCCTCGACGACAGAAACAAAGTCAAACGGGTATTTTCCAGATAGATGATGATAGTGATGAAGAGGAGGAGCCGCGCCGAAAAGGACGAAGTCAGGCGAATGTTTTCCGAATGAAGTCGCTAAACCCTGAAAACACTTATTCAAAGAAAGATGAGAAACAAGTCTTACTTGAAAAAATTTCACAGTTAGCCGAAGAGTTGGAAAAGTTAAAAGAAAAAGTTGACGATAATTCCAGACTCCTTAAACGGAAGAAATCCAGAGAAAAGCCATCGACGATAAATTTCATCGAGTGTAAAAGACTAAATATCCCAAAAGAAAAGACTGTCAGTGTAAATTTGAGAAAGTTATTCATCCCATCACTTCCATTAACGACCACGATTGGTGAAATAGCCATATTATTTCCCAAAGCTGTGCAAATAAAATTTGAAGTTTTCCCTACATATAAGACTGCTATTATAGACTTTTCGACTGAACTTGATGCAACAGAGGCTTTAAAAAATCTTAAAACTGAAAATGATCGATTAGAGGGTCTCGAGTTCGAGTCCCAAAATAACTCCAAGTTCCAAAATAAAGATTTGAGTACACACATCAACAAACAATCTTCTAGAGTTAAAAAGAAAAATAAAACAAAATGCAAGTTGAGTGGACGGTCACCAGAGACTGTTGCCATGGGCGACCAAGTTGCCATTAAACAAAAAATGATGTACTTTGATAATTATAAAACAGTGAAAATTAAAAATGAAAATGTTGATAAAAAAATCAAAAATGGATGCCATGAAGGCTCCTATTGTACACTTACTCATGCTGAATTCCTCAAATGTGGAATAACTTAAAAAAAAATGTCAAATTTGAAATGTATTGTAAATAAGTATGTTATTACTTTGTGTTGCTTTTTGTTTGTTTGTCTTTTTTTTTTTTTTTTTTTTTGTATTTTTCAGTGTGATCGCCTGGAGGTCCAGCCGATACAGGATGGCCGAATGTAGTGGATCGGCATCCTGTTTCTTCCCCTAACCTTGCTTGCCGCTACCTGGAATCCCAAAGCAGGTGAGTTTCGACGGAGAGAACAGAGTATGAGCGGAAGTTCGTACTTGTGACAAGAGACGACGTCACTTCCGGAACAACCGTTTTCATCGTAGAGCGGAGAGCTCTGACGCAGAGAGAACAGTCGACGTACGGATTACAAGGCATGCATAGCTGACGGATGCATCGCTTTTCTTTTTTGGACGATATGTTTGGCCGTACCGGGGTAAAGTACGAGACAGCGTACTTTGTGTTTCGAAATAGCTAAAAGCAAAGTAATAAGTAAATTGTTTATGCAACGAACTGAATTATTTTAGACGAAATATTAAATGAACATTGGATCAGCAGAACTATTAGAATTCATACTAACGTTATCTGTAAATAATTGTAAATACTATTAATTCTTTATTAAATTTTAAATGATTAAGTAATTAATTGAATTAGTAGTTTGTTTTTTGAAGGCCCACACAAGTTGGATATTACATATATATATATATATATATTTCAAAATAATATCCACAGTTTAAAGGAAAACGAAGTTTTTGTGGTATTTTCACCTGGGCGAAATGCGGGTTACTGATGAATGCAAAATCTTCTTAAGATGAGGTAATTATTCAGATCGAATTGTCATACCAAAAATCCACCAACTCTTATAACCTATAAAAGTCGTTCAGAAGTTTCTAGTAAAATCGAGTTTCTGCCATATTTTGCCACGAATGCAATTCTTCCTGAAAATGAGGGTAATTTATGTCTAATTGTCTTTTCTAAAACAATCTAGCTTTCAATTTTCATTAAACTCATTCAAGCACCCTCGAGAGAAAACGGGCAGAGCACTAATTATCCTTGAAAGATAATTTTCATTAAAAATGAGGGCAATTCATGGTGGATTATAAGCCCAAAAAGCTTCTAACTGAAAAATTTTGTAAAAATCATTTTAAAAGTTTTTAAAAAAAGAGAGAGAGAGAGAGAGAGAGTCTAAGTCTCTGCCATATTTTGCTGGACAAAGCTTGGGTTAACAGAAAATCCAAATTTTCTCCAGAATAGAGATAATTCAGATCGAATTGTCATCTAAACAAAATCTTCTTTTCTTAAACTTTCATCAAAATCGTTCGAACAGTTTCCAATAAAAACAAGTTTATGCTATATTTTGTCACGGTCAGAGTGAGGGTTAAAAGTGAACGCTAATTTTTTGAAGATGAGGATAAATCAGATAGGTTTGTCTTTTTGAAAAACCTTTAACCATAATTTCTTATCAAAATCGTTAGACTCATTTTCGGGAAAAATAAATTTCTGACATATTTTATAACAGGTAGAATAGGGGTTAACGGTGTACGTTAATTTTCCAGAAAATGGAGATAAGTCAGATGAGTTTCTCATCTCATATCCTCAACTCTAAGTTATTATCAAAATCGTTAAAGGCAATTCCGAGAAAACCAGGTTTCTGCCACATTTGTTCCTGGGCGGAATGAAATTCAACAAGTGAACACTGATTTTTTTTAAGGTGAGAGGGTCGCGCATGTCGGCCTAGTCTTCGGAGTTTTCCGTAGTTTTCTCCAAAACTTGCGCAAATACGCGCTATGACCCCTTAGAAAGACCCCCACTACATATCGTTGCACCAAATCTTTTTTCGCAAGATACTAATAATTTTTCTTCCATGTAAAAATTTAAATTGAACAAGTAAATAACTTTTTACTTTTTATTTATTTAATTAATTACTTTGCATACATTTCTTTAAAATATAAATATATTTTGAAGATGTTAATGAAATTTGTATCTATAATAAGAATAGTTAAAAGAATTAATGGTTTAACTTTTAGTTACATAATTTAAAATTCACAACATTTTATAATAAGTCAAGTAGTTTCAGATTGTTAAAGAGTACAATATAGTCCAATACGAAATCTAAAAGAAAGTAAATTCCTTATACGAGAAAAAAATTGCAAATTCTAATTATCTAAAACAAAATATTCTTTTTGAAGATGAGAAAATTATATTTTTCCTCTTTTATTTTTAAAACCAAGGCTGAAGCCGTAATAATTTCTAAAAACATTTCTTTTTTTAATATCAAAAACATATCTTACATGTTAATGAACAAACTGGAATCAAATTTAATTAAACTTAAATAATTTAATTCATCTATATGAACCTGGTATTGCTTTAAGACGATTGCTGTATCAAATTTACATTTCAGATTGCGAAAATCTGTAAAACAAAACTATTTAAAAGCAAATTAATCAGTTTCCTAATTAATAAATTCAATTCTGTTTCACCCGTCTGAGAATATAAATTCATGTTTTACTTATTTAAATTTTACGTAAAACCTTTTCTGCATATTCTTTTAACAAAAAAGGCCCCAAAAAATTAATTTAATCACAGTATTTTCCTTGACTTAACAGAATTCCGCTTTTTTTTTTTTTTTTTTTTTTTTTTTTTTTTACTTCCTGAAAATATCCTTAAAATAATGATAATACGTATTAATAGTGTGGATTAAAAAGTTACCAAATTAAAACTGTACCACATTTCGTATAAATAAGAAAATTTTTTTAGAATTGATTTTTTTTTTTTTTTTTTTTTTTTTTAATCAGGAATTATATTTTTATTTCGCAAAAAATTCCTTAGTTTTTAAATTGTAATTTTGAAGAATTAGATTTACGTTTGATTAAGTTTAAAGAAAATTAAAAATTGCATTCCGTAATATTTAATTTTTTTTTACTCTTAAATTATCACCAGCAATAATAACTATAAACAATTTAATAAGTTCGTCTGTTAAATTATGTAAATACATTTTATTTGTTTAAAAAAAAAAAAAAAAAAAAAAAAAAAAAAAACTTTTTCCTTTCCTTTTTAGTATATAGATCATTCAAATTCAGGTGGAAACGGGAGAGAGGGGAATTTTCAATTTTTTGCATAATCGCTTGTTATACTTAATATTAAAGCTACAAAATAAATTAAATTACAGATTTTTAAGTAGAATATGAATTCACATTCTATTTCAAAGAATATTCTTTGTCGCAATAACACAATCGTAAAAATTTGAGCTCTAACATCAGAAAAATTTCAAAAATAGTAAACGAAAAAAACCAAAATATTTTTAAGTAAATGAATATAAGTATATCCTTTAGTATTATTCAGAATAAGCAGATGATATATTATATGAAAATCAATCTGTAGTCATTGAAAATTTTCATCCCCATCACTTGTAAATGATGAAATATTATATATTTTAAATCATTAATTTATTTATGGCATAATTATTTATTTTTATATTATTTATGGTTAATTATCATTGCGTTATCAATCTTATATTTATTATTCCCTATTTAAGCGTCTAATAATAAAAAAGTAGTAAATATCACGATGTCACATCCGTCACAGGAAACTTTATTTATTTATTTTTAAATTTAGTTTTAAAAATTGAAATTTACATTGTAAAGGGTATTATTTTGCTTAACGGAATTTGTTTTAACTATGAAAAAACAATCAGTTGCTTATCATTGTAAAATTCACAGATATTTTAACGGATATTGATGCCCGTGAGATGTCACATTTGTCTCAAAATTAAAAAAATAAATTAAGTAAATAAATAAATAAGTAGAAGAATTTATTTATTTATTTATTTATTTTTTATTTATTTATTTATTTTGCTATTGCTTTAGAATATAAAATAGTGAGGTATTATACTATTTTTTATATATTTATAATGAGTTGTGTTAAAGAATTCTGCCGTCATTAAGAAATGTTATAATACCTAAAAATGAGTCAAAATATCTCACTCGTCAAAATGGAATGCTGGATATATATTTTATAAGAATACATGAACATCGCACGAAACAGTTCGTCTGTTGCACTTAAGATTTCTCAGGGAATCTCTGTCTCTCTCTCTCTTTTTTTATGTGTGTGTGTGTAATTCTTGATGCTTCGCTCTAAAAAAATCTCTGCTCACGTGACGAATTTTTCACAGACAAAATTCTAAATTAAAACCCTTTTGACCTTTTTCTACCTTCTGAAAAATTATCTTTATGTTTTTTACACTTTCAATAGAGGTAAGCATTGGTTGTGACCAATGTAGGTACTTTGAAGCACTCACTTTGACGTTGACGATGTGTACAAAATATATAAAAAAGGAAAAATTGTGCGTTTACGACAAAAAAACACAACGAATTATGTTTAATTTTAAACTTAAACTTAAAAAAAAAAAAAAAAATACATTCATGAGTAAAATAACGCTCCATAGATCATTTTTGTATTACTTTAGTTTGAATTATATCATTAAATACTTAAAGTATTACACTCTAATGCAATTAAACAACTCTGTTTTTTTTTTTTTTTTTTTTTTTTTTTAATCGCTGAGTAATTGTGCTTTTTAAATTGTACGTATAAGCTTTAAAGTCAAAATCTATTCTTGTCGTGAAAAAATTATTTCTCTAAAAATTCCGAGATGAGTTAACTGATTGTGATGATATCATTCCCCTAAATTATGTTTAATTTTAAACTTAAACTTAAAAAAAGAAAAAAAAAAACATTCATGAGAAAAATAACACTCCATAGATCATTTTTGTATTACTTTAGTTTAAATTATATCATTAAATACTTAAAGGATTACACTCTAATGCAATGAAACAACTCTGTTTTTTTTTTTTTTTTTTTTTTTTTTATTATTTATTTTTTTTTTTAATCATTGAGTAATTGTACTTTTTAAATTGTACGTATAAGCTTTAAAGTCAAAATCTATTCTTTTCATGAAATAATTATTTCTCTAAAAATTCCGAGATGAGTCAACTGATTGTGATGATACCATTCCCCCTAATACAAAACCAGTTTATATTATCAGTTGGGAGATCAGTGAATATTCCTTTACGATAATCAATAAAGGCATCAGAACTCGTTGATATTGAAGAAACATATCTCCCCCAAAACCACTTTTTTTTATAATAACATTTTTACGTCAGGCAATTTTTCTTAGGATTTCATCAACATAGGAAAGAGCAAGGAATATTTATTTACAAAGAGATGGGAAAAAAGTATCCTAATTATGTTCTTAAATTCTTGCTTACTCGTAAAAGATTACTGTTTTTCTTTTCTTCTTTTCTTTTCTTTTCTTTTAATAGAAAAGTTTAATTTTATATCAGCGACTAAGAAGCAAATTTAAGAGTTACAGCTTTAATGTTAGCTTAAGAGTGCATGTTTCACACAGCAATTCTTTTCCATAAATGATTTATCTTTCTTTTTTACTTTTCTTTTTTTTCTTATCATGTGTTCCAACATTAAAATTATCTCATCGAGAATAATACATATTATTACTAAATCATTATCCTAAAAGAAAATCACTATGCAGATTTTCTTTTTATCTGAAGTCTGCATAAATTTTATTTTAAGAAACTAATTTAAAAAATGTATAAATAAAATGTTATAGCCGTCACAAAAATTTCTTCTATGTTTTGTTAGCATATTCATGCACAACAAATTATTTTTTTAGAAATAGAAGAGGTAAGAAAGTCAATTTTGTGCCCTACTGATGACTTTTTTAAAAATGCTTTATTTATTATTTTTTTTTTTAATCCAAGTGAAGACTTTTTTTTTTTATTATGTTAAGTCATTTTTTTTTTTTTTTTTTTTTTTTTTTTTTTTTTTTCTCGTCACATACCTATAATAATTTAAAACTTTTATATATATATATATATATATATATATATATTGACCAAAGCTAGATAATTTTGTTTTAAATAATCACAGATCTATCGTTCAAACACTTTACAAATTATTTTGAAAAATACTCATATTTAAAATATACACCCCTGGGTGTGATTTTTCCTACATATATAAAATTTCTATCCCGGATGGCTTTTACTGTTATAATATAATATATATATATATATATACCTTTTTTTCTGTTTCACAATGAATGTTTAAATATAATCCTCAACGTGTACGTTCATACAAAATTTTGCTCTATGCTACCATATTAAAAATTATGAGCCATCTAATGAGCCATGTGACACCAAAATTGGATTGATAGCAATTCGTGTTAGGTCCAGATAAATATATACTTTTATAAACTTCTGCCTATTAGTTCTTAATTTAGAACTGGCACAAACGTTTTAACACACACGCACACAGGTGCACAGATATGCACGCAGACAGACATTTTCTAAAATTGATTAAATTGTGTTTCGTACCTGAAAAAAAAAAGTAAAATCAAAACTGTTACGAATATAACCTTCTGTTAAATATAGAAGAAAATAAAAAGTTACAAACATAAATACGTTTGAAACGACCACGTTAAATTAAATAATAAAATAAATAAATGAACACTTCGTAAAATTAAAAAAAAAAAAAAAAAAAAAAAAATCACTGATTTTTGTTACTGAAATAATTGTAATAATAGTTTAAATGAAATATATTTGGAAGTACTTTAGATAGTTAAATGATTATTGATGTTTGTTTTTGACAAAAAGAAAAAAAAAACAGAGAGAGAGAATTGAAAAGTAAAGCTGAAGATAAATAAAATCACAAAATATTAATAAAATCAAAGTTTCACTAAAAATGTATCTTAAAAGTTATTATTATTTTATTATTTAAACCCAGGTTGTATTTCTAAATCCTCAAATGAACATCTTCTAAATTCACTCTTAACCGAAATTTTAATTTTAATATAGTTAAAGCACCAATTAAAGACAGTTTTAAAGTACCTGCATGGAATAGGGATATTTAATAAATAAGTAATTAAAAAAAAAAAAAAAAAAAAAAAAAAACTTTCGGAGTCAGCTATTGATCTTCGTATAATCAGCCTCCCGTCATTTTTCTTATCTCATTTGGTGATTCATTAGTTCTACATCAAAGTTGTATTTAATGGATATTTTAATAGCATTCAAATTTTCATCACAGTCAATATTCAGTTTCAATTTAATAATTAGTAATATTTTTACATAAGTGGAATTTTTCATTTCATCTTTGACATTAATTGTAATTGTTTCAGTAGTGCTACAGTTTTATTAATTATGTTTTGTAATATCGATTTGAAAATAATAATAATAATAATAACATCTTTTAGTTAGTAGTACGTAGAGAATAACATATAAAAATATTTCAGTTAGAAAGTTGATATTAGAAAAACAAAAGTTTTCTGTATAAGAGTCATCGGTAAAACTGCATTCATGAAATCATTGTGTCATGTTCGGTTTTTAAATTTGTTACTGTGGGCTAATTGCAATCATAAAATAAGAAAATATCAAACTCAGAAAAATTTCTGAAATCAATCCCGTAAATTTAAAACACATAATTATTTTATTCTTTAAATTATTTTGCTTTATTAAACAACAAATGGCAACGTCAATATCAATCAATCAATTTTTTTACGAAATAAACAGAAGGGCAGTTATTTAAACTTTCCGTATTCACCAGATATAGCCTCTTGGCAAAACGTAAGGGAGATTAAAAGCAAGAGACTTGAAATTTGAAAAAATAAGGCTCCCAAAACTGACAACTTACTGTCCATAAATAACAAAAAAAAAAAAAAAAAAAAAAAAAAGGATAATTCATAGCTTCTGTGTTTTTTTTTTTTTTAATTTAAAAGATTTGAAGACTGCGTGAAAGCTGATGATGCGTATTTTAAAAGGAAGTCTAAAGATTTAACATAAATACAAATATTTTTATAAATATCGTTTATTTTTTGACTTATTTATGTTAATTACATTTTCGAGACACATTTTTTTGTAGAGACTATGGAGTTTTGCTAAAAATAATAATAATAATAATAATAATAATAATAATAAAATTAGAAATTCTGACTTCTAAACTTTCATTAAATTATTTATTTTAATTTATAATTGTTGCCAAAAAAATTAAACTTTAAATTTTACATCTACTTTTTAAGATAGCACGCGATCTTGTTTTATATAAAAATTAAACCATTAAATTCATTTTTTTACTTATTTTTATTTCATATTGCTCGCGCACTTCTTATTTCCTAATTCAAAATCATTAATAAAGTTGTGTAGCACGATAATGTTTACCTATTTATTTTTTTTATATATACTAATCACTATGCTAATTCATCATACAAATAAATGAGCCTCTGTATGTGACTGCACTTGCATGCCGTCGAACAGAAATATTTGATTAATTCAAATTAATATTGAATAAAAATTCTAAATTAATTCCTTTTTGGCTTTTTTCCTTTTTGGAAAATTATTTTTATGTTTTTATCATTTTCGTTGGAGGTTACCATAGGTTGCAACCAAATGCAGGTACTCCGAAGCACCTCGTTGACTTGACTAATGCCTTTATTTTGCCCAAATCATAAAAAAAAAAAAAAAAAAATAGTAATAATAATCTGGTGTGACTTTCCTGGATTTTTTGAACATTGAGTAATTATCGGTTTTTTACACAAAGTAAAGTAAGATGAATTGTTAAAAAAGGAAATTAAAAGGGACTAATGTGCAAGTTGTACCTGACGGGACTAAAGTGAAAGTTGTACCTCAAGGGACTAATGTGAAAGTTGCACCTCACGGGACTAATGTGCAAGTTGCACCGAACGAACAAACTATTTCTTTCAACGAAAATGCCTACTAATCCTGGACGATAGGTCTAATATATCGTATCATATTACATATCGTATTTATCGTAATATAACTCAATACTTATTTCTCTTCCTTCTTCGACTCGTTTTAATACGCATTTTTTATATGCATGAGCAGCCCCCGAAAAACAAAAACATTAAATCATTAAATTCATTTTTTTACTTATTTTTATTTCATATTATTTCACGCGCACTTTTTATTTCCTAATTCAAAATTATTAAAAAAAAAAAAAACTTTTTCGATATCGCTTGTAACGATACTGATTATTATTAATTTTCTTTTCTTTTTCTTTCAATAATAATATTAATAATAAAAAAGATTTTGGTGAAATTCTGGCAAAAGCAGAATTTAGTTTAGGACGGAGGACTATTAGTTTTTTTTTTTTTTTTTTCTTTTTCTTTTTCAAATTATAACATCGCTTTCAAATTATTCAATTATATTTTCGATAAATTTTAGATTTCGACAAATGTCCAACTATCGAAAACGACACTGCAAAAATCCCAGATTGAGACTAATAGGCCCTCAATCCTAAAAATTAAAAAAATTAAAAAAGTTAAAAAAATTAAAAAGAAATATTAATAATAATACATAAAACTAATTCTACTTTGACTACTAGGTAAAAGTAAAGCATGCTATGAATGCGCACCAGTGTGAAAAAAAATTTATTATTATTATTATTATTATTATTATTATTATTATTTATTATTATTGCTGTAAAATTGCATTCAAGTAGTTTTATCCGAACATGCTGGCGTACATACAAAAATCCAATTACTGGAATATCGGATTAGGTGTGTGTTAAGGCTGTTTGACTACAAGAGGGACTTCAGGGCGGGGGAGGGGTTATTATCCCCGTTATGGTATTTCCAAAGGATCCCAGAGCAGAATATTCATGCGAGTTTCGGAGAAGAACGTCGAAAACTTCTAAGGCTAGGCCAAAATCCTCATCTCTATCAATTTTGAGAGCAGAACCTTTTGGCTACTTTAACAGCCTCATCACAGAAAAGATTAAATGCCATATTTTCAATCAAAATTGAACTTTACTTTACAAAAATACTTTTCGTATGCATTCAACTTCATTTTAAATTTGCATTTTTATGGTTATTTTTAGTGTGTTAAATATATTTTTACACAATAGTAGCACTAAATGAATAATTTCTTGCAAGATTTCTTAACTCTATTCCAATTTTGAACCGTTTATTAGTAAAATCCTTCGTTTTAGATAAATACTGAGTTTTATTAAAGTTCAATAATTGCTTACTTGTTTCGATCTGTGTATTATTAAAATCAAATATTTTAAATGTGCTTAAGAATTTTAAAAAAAAAAAAAAAAAAAAAAAAAAAAAACACTCTTTAATAGTTTCTTTATTTTTTAATCTAAAAACTTCCTAAGTATCATTGAAATAATAATTTTTAAAGTAATTGTGTATTTCGACATTCATTTTATATTGAAAGAGTAATATTTCAGTCATAAAACTAACTGTAAACTTAAACAAATCATCCATGATAACAAAAAATTTTCCAGGAGGTAATTATCAGCTGATTAGAGAAATTTGCAGCCGAGATTTTTTTGTTCTTTCTTATAACTACTGAGGCTGAGACACAAGGATTTTTTCCCCCATCGAAGAGCGCGATGTAAACTTCGAAGATATTTTAAAGATCTATAAATTGTCCTGATTAAGTATGTTCGTTATTTCTTGATTTATATATATATATGTATTATTTTTGCTTATTTTCTTGTCGTTTTATATATTTACTCGGTAATTAGGCAGAAAAGAGCTGTTCATTTCCATCTATTTGCTATAAAACTTAAACTGAAACCAATAAGCTAATTATGTTCAAAAATTTTTCGAGTACACTTTCTTCAATTTGTACACTTAGTAAAGATTTCCTATCTCAGTTCATTTTTTTTAATATTATTTATCTGTTTTATTTAATATTACATGGTAATTTATACTGTTATCGATATAAGAATAAAATATTTTGTGTTGCTTAATAAATAAATGAATAAAAGTACGAAAAATTAAAAACTATCGTGTCTCATTTCATATGAAAAATTGCAGTACTAAAACATTCGCAAAACAAACAATACTATCACATTAGTTTTCTTAAATATTTACGTAAGGAAATTGTGCCTTTAAATTGTGTGTTTATAAAAATTTTACTAATCCAGTTTTTAATTACGCTAATTTTCAGAATATTAGTAATAATAAATGTAATGTATTTCCTATTAAAAGTGCTATTATCTACGAGACTTTAAAATATTCTATTTATTGTGAATATGCTAAAATAATCTTTTGTTTATTAACATACAATACGCTTAGCGTTGAGATATACATGGCTACACTGAAATATTCAGATACATTAAGTGCTATACTTGGAAACTACTGGAATTGTATTTCCTTTAGTGTTAAGCGTTTTTAACGCTTTCCAACGATATTTAAAATCAATTATGTATTCAATTAGTCTAGCTGTCTGTCGGTTGGGTGATAACGCAGTAAAAGAACATTGAAGGCCAAACAATGCAATGAGTAGTAGAGTTGAAAAGTGTGAATAATCAATGTGAACCGCATAATTTTTCGTCTTTGTTATTTATTTATATACTATTTTTTTTCCACCATGAATGGCATTTAATTTTTCTGATGACTATGATGTCGTAGACTGAATGAACAACGATTTCGAGAAACTATTTGCAAGTTGGCAAACAGAGTATTTCTTTGAAGCGCATGAAATATTAAGGGAATTCCAGGAGGTCGATCTCCTAGTTGTTTTTTATCCGATGTTTGTGTATATTTTTATGAAAGAAATTCCTATTTAAGTAATAACCTAATATTCTTCAGGTATATAGATAGTATTATAGTTTTTATTTTAATTATACTGTCAATTTACTGTTAATTATCCGCCTAGTCTTACTTTATAAAAAAAGTTATGATAAATGGCAGAATTAACTTTCTTGATGCAAAAATCATTATTAATAATGTTATATATATATACCTATAATTTACAATTCGACATTTTTAATAAATAAAAAAGAAAAGCATTCCAATTTAAAGTTATTTAATTTATTCATTTTAAATCTTGTTTACAAAAAACAGTTTATAAAACTACATTAATTTATTTCTTATATAGAATTAAATATCTTTGCTCAAATAAATATTAAAGTAAAAACAAAAATCTAAATATCTGCTGGATAAATCTTATGGATATTTTAATTTTCTAGTAAAAAGTAGTTTCAAGACTTTTTTTTAGTGTTTTCTCATCCATTGAGGTATATGTGTGTGCGTATGTTTATGTATATTTATATTGTTACGAATCTGTAAATAATTCGTAGTTATTTTTATGTAGATTCATACAAAGAGACTTAGTCAGGTGATAAAATGTTAATTTTTAGCATTTCTAGTTTGTTTTAGCATTAATATAGTTCATTTCCCGTTAAAAACACGTTAAAAAGCCTCATTAAAGCGGGTAATAGCTTTCGCGCCAAATTTGGCAAATGTTTCGCTAGTTGGTGACTTTTTGACGACCTTGGCTAGAAAATCCTTATTATTGATTTACCAGACATGGAAGTTCTAACTTGATTGGCTGCGAAGTTTCTGGAATTTCCTCCATTTTCTACGCGGGTATTTAAGGAATTGCTTCGCGCCAAATCGGTCAGTCTCAGTTTAGTTTCGCCAAGGCCTTCATCGCTGCATAAAGAGCTCTGAGTCTATTTGAATTACAGCCTCTGCTGTGCGTTAATGCTATGCTACAGTTTGTACTGGGAATTTGATGTTATCAGCTATTATTTAAGCTTTGTTTTCCATTGAAACTGAAGTAGGTTTATAGACCTGTATTCTTCCAGAATTTTCTGTAAATAAACTGTTGAGCTTCTTCAAGTTTCGCCTTTCATTCAGAGACAACTCACAACTCCCCCCCCCCCCCCAAGTACGCAACAATATATATTCTGTTTGGTTGGGTGGGTCTTTGGCAATATTTATATATATTTATTTTTTAAAAAAAAGTTTTATTGCTGTCTTTTTAGTTCAGTTCAATTTTCTATATTTATTTTTATTTACTATCTTTATTAATTCGAATATTCGCTTTTCATCAAAATTTGCATTATTTAACAATTTAAAATAAATTTTATTAGTTTTAATCACTAGATTATGCTTTTATATTTAACTTCATTTCTTTCAATAAAGGTTTATCAAAGTTAATTGTAATAATATAAATTTTAAAATAAATATTCATCTATTAATTATTAATAAGAACTAAAAGTATAAATAAATAAATAAGGCTTTTTATGTTTTTAATTTATTAGTAATTTTTTAATAATATTCCAAAATCGCACGAATTACATTCGATTATTTGTACTAATACCTAGATAGCACCACTTCTTATCTTTTTTCTTCCAGTATTTCGTCTCAATAGAATAGGCAGCAATAGGTAGATATTTGAAAGAATATTTAATATCTTAAATTATTAATTCATAATATATATATATATATATATATATATATATATATATATATATATCAGATATTAAAATCTTTATTTTAACATTCGATTTTTATTACAATGAGTAGTCAGAAAATTTATTATTATTATTCATACATATGTTTTCGTAAGTTTGTAATTTGTACTTGAAATTTTAGCATTTGGAATTTTTTTAAAGCTTATACTATATGAACAATGAACTCAACTGATAGCTAAGATCTGTGGGACCCACTCATTAGGCTATACTCATTCCCCCCCCCACACACACACACATGAGTCTTTATTAGTTTCATATTATCATAATTTGTTGTTTAATGTTATAAGAAAAAAAATAATAATAACTCAGAGATTTATATAAAGATTTATATAAGGAGTTTATATAAAGATTTATATAAGGAGTTTATATAAAGATTTAGTTTTTCTTTCTTTCTTTCTTCCTTTTTTTTTTTTTTTTTTTTTTTTTTTTTTTTTTAAACTCAAAACATATTTAAATGGGAGACTAAATGAGACCTTCTTTGGTATGACTTCACTTCTGCGACAACGATAGCCATTTTATATTTAGTCATGCGTTAAATATATAGAGAAATTACTGCAAATCATAATGATAATATTAATATTAATGATATGTTTAGAATATTTACAATGCATAAATTATCACAAAAATTATTTATTTTTAATGTGTCTGACTAAATCATGTTGCAGAAAAAATGCACTTTAAAAAGTTGCATCTTGACTGATACAAGCATCATTTTAAAACCGGTTATACATTAGAAATAAATGTAAAGCATTACATATTGTCCTAAATTAACTAAAACTGCAATAGTAAAAAAATATAGGCATTAAAAAACTAGATTCTAAATTTTTTAAACAAGTAATTATACTAAAAATTCCTCCCCAAATAGTGACAAAAATTAAAAGTCTTCAAGGGATCATATACTAAAGCTGTAACGTTAAATGGTCTAGATATTACGAATTCCTCTCTATTCTAAAAATAAACAAATAAATACCGTCTTTGTTCTGTTTGTGTAGTTAGCATATGCTTACGCCTAAAATGGTGCAAATTGTTATTAAACTGTCAAACATTAAGGCAGGTCTTATTTCATTAAAAAAAAAAAAAAAGATACAGTATTAAATATTGTGTACTTCAATCTGATATCAAATATGGGAATTTCTATAATATTGTTCCGCTTTTGTCTTGTGTTGGAGTACTTGGGTTTGTCTTGTGTTTGTGCTATTCATATTCCTATCCCGTGAATGGCAAAAGTGTGAATAGGCGGGTGGGGCCTCACTGGGGTTAATGAGCGAAGCCTCCATCGGAAGTTGTTGAGCGGAGCAAGCAGGAAGTGAAGCCATCCTAGTTACTAAAATAAAAGTATCAATATTGTTATTTTTTAAATATTTGCGAGTTTTCTCATATGTTTTAAAATTAGATAGACCATTCTGCCGATTGATGTATTTTACAGTTAAATCATTTAAGTATGTGATCAATTAATTTTTAAATAAATTACCATTTCAGCTAGAGAACTATTAAATGCATAATTATTGTTAAGCTATTAAAATTAATTAATAACATTGAGTTATTTTAGTGTTTTGTATTAACTGAAGTCTAGACGTGTCAATCCGAAAGCAGTTATTTCAATATTAAAGCTGTCTCATTCATTCCCGCTTTGATTTTCGAAATATGAGAGAAACAATGCTTAAAAATAACACATTTTTGCAGTGTTTCTCTAACTTATTTTACTGTCTTCTATATATCAGAGAAAAAAGTACTGGATTCGTGAAAATTTTTGACTTCTGATTTTTTATGAATTTACATGTTTTAAGATTTCCTGACCAAGATTTGGCCATTTTTAGAAAATGTTTCTCTGCGTGTATCTCTGTGTGCCTATATTTACATTACCAAAATTTTATAAGTGCAGCATCTCACAAAATAATGGCCGGAATTTTACAAAACGTTTCATTTGCTTGGACCTTGATATAAATTGGCGCTGATTAGATTTTGGTATATATCGCTAAGCAGGCGACGCAACTGTGCTGCGATTTTTTTCTGTACACGGAAAAGCTATATCTCAGTTTCTAACAGGTATAAGGGCACATAAGTTGATATGTTAAAGAGCCATTCTAAAAGAACTATGTTGTTTAAATTTGGCTTTATATCTGATAATAGGTGGTGCTACTATGCTGCAGTTTTGCGGGAAGATTATATCCAATTCCATAACGTTTATCTTCACCAAAACTTATATGCGTCATTACAATTATGATAAATTATGCTGAATTATGCTGATTTAATTTGGGTGTTTATCGGTCGACTGGAGGCACTGCTATTACTCTTGTTATACGAATTTGGCTATATCTCAGCACCTATTTGTTATAGTCACATCACTACATATGTAAAACCTTTATTGTGAGAACCAATGTTGATTAAATTTTTATTCATATTGCTTAATAGGTAGCGCTGTCATATGTAACGATAGAGAAGAAAATTTTGTGGTGGCAACAGCATACTTATTTTTCTTTATCCCGAGTTTGATCTTTTGATTTTTATATATTAAAATAAATAGATCTTTAATAAATAATAAATTTGATGACTATAAAAAATAAAAATCTCTTTTTAATTCTAAAAATCTGTCTCTTATATTTTCATATTAAAAAAAAATATATATTTTTTTAAGGTGCTTGCCTACCGTCGGAGGCGATTTTTTTTAATAATTGAAAAATCGCCTATTTATGTACAGTATATGATAGAATATAGTAAAAAACAGTTAATAACCTGAAAAAAATATGCAAATTTTAAAATATTTTGATATTTAGGCTCAAAATATGCATAACATTTGCGAAAAAAAAGCGCTTTTACAAAACATCATAAGTCAAATTTAAATAAAGATATTTTTTTTCTGAAAATTTTATTTAGATTATTGAAAGGTCCTTAAGGGAGCGAACTACTCTCAAAACTATAACCATGTTATTTAATATTTTAGAGAAGATAACATTTTTACATGCTGAAAAAATCATGAATATACATGACAGTTCATAACTTCTATCGACAAAAAAAAAAAAAAAAAAAAAAAAAAAAATAGCTAGATTCATTGTCGTAGTTCAATCCTTGAAAGAACTCCTTTAGAGTAAAGTTTCATAACGTTTCAATTATAACTTTTGGAGTTATGATGTTTTGGGATAAAGCAAAATGCTAAAAATCTCATTTTGAGAAAAAGGAGAAAACAGGTTTAAAAACAAGATTTTACCTGTTAAACAAAAAATAATTTTAATAAATTCCTGATTTATTTGAAATATTTTTATTTCCTTTTTTAAATTCATTTTATATTCAGTAATAAATTTTCATGCTTATATTGAGTAAAACATTTATGTAAACAAACATTTACGGGTCATTTCCGGTTTCAAAAACTGGCGAGTGACTAATGTTAAAATGCCTGTAACTCAAGTTCTAGCCAAGATAGAAACAAAATTCAAACTGATTTAGAAAGCTAAAATGTCAGGCTTTAGTGCTAACCTAAAAATAGAAAATCGGAGTTTTGACAGAAAATTGCATTTTAAAGGTAGGTAGGGCCTCTTAAGTAAACAAAAACACACACTTAAAAAAAAAAAAAAAAAAAAAAAAAAAAAAAACTTAAACTGACTTTCTTTTTTTTTTACTTTTTGAAATAGACCCCAAGAATATGAGAATGCATCTTAAATTAAACAACATGCGAAAAATCCAATTATAAATACATAACCTAAGTAAAATTTAATCACAAATACAGGAAGGATGTAAGAACTCTCACGTGATATCTCGTTTGTTTATCTCTAAAGTTCCAGAAATGCAACTAATGTTTCTAGAATTAAAAATATGACAATGAATATGATTTAGTAAAATAAAGCATGATCAATGTACAAATGTGTTTCTAAATGTAAAATCAAAATCTGTACGTGATATAATATAATTCCCGAAAACGCATAGTGTTACTAATGGAATCATATCTCATAGTTTTGTCACAGGTTGAGAATACAGAAGAATTTTAATTTCCGGTTTTTACGTTTACCATTTTTAATTATTTTCCTCTCATAGCAAAAATCGTCAATTGTTCACCGGAACTTAGCGGAAGCATATTAAAATTTCTGAGTTCTTAAAACTACAAAGCAAATATTTTTTGACATGTACTACTTTTAATTTTAATTAAGAGAAATTATTATCCATTCAATGAAAAATTTCCTTCGTTTTCGATTTTAAACAGTAATTTTTGCAACACAAACACGTACAACAAAGTAACTTTTTCAGTATCCTGCGGCTGTTAGTTTTCCATTGTTCTTTAAATAATGTTTTTAGATATATACCAAGCATTCTATAACATTAGAAGTTTTATTAATAATATTTCAAGTGAAGAGTAACATTATTTACCTAGTACGGATGTTACGATGTTTTTGTTTTAAAAAGCTTCTATGAATTTATAAATTTATTTTATGAAATATTCTTTAACAAAACTTACAAAAATGTAAAATTGCAAAGTGTTTTTTTTTTTTTTTTTTCCTGATAATCTTCCACTTTTTTCTTTAAACGTTTTCCACCTGAAATAATATAGTAAGCAATACTCATGTAATATTATTTTTTCAATTGGTCTGTAGCGCCCTGAGTGTATTTACGCATGCAAATTGAAAAATCGTCTACTAGCTCATATTTTTCTTGTAAAAATATTGACGTTTGAGGTTGCTCAGAAAAATTATTTGTAATTTATTTATAGAAGTAAATTTTGTTTTCATTTCACTTCATGAAAGATTTTTTGTTCTTAGAAAACTTCCATTTATTTTATTTTATTTATGTACTTGTATTTTTTCGCAACCGGAAACATCTCTAGTTAAGAGAAAAGACCGAAAGTAAACTTTAAAAATATGCACCAATTGTTTCGGGTTGTTCATCAAATAAAAAAAAAAAAAAAGAAAAAAAAGAATGAGAATAGTGTGAGAATAGTGTGAGAATCGAAAGGTGTACGTGAAAGTAACATGCTGAACTCGTGCCTATATCTTTAAATCGCATAAAGGGTCATACTTATGTACTTCTACCGAAAACTATTGTTACATATTTTTTTAATTTATGGCATTTGCTTGATAAATTTCTAATTTTCTTTTTGAACATCATTTTGTCGGCATATTTTAATGTTCATTTTATTAAGTTGTAACTATTTTATAGCATATAAGTTTGCTGATTCGTATACCTATGTAATTTTATTGCAATTAAAACACACTGTAAAACATTTTTACTAAAAAAAAGGGGGAAAATATCGTCAAAACTGATCATTTTGAAAAAGCTTTTGGATCATAATTAAAGGGGAAAATTAAATCTTTATTTCTATTACATATATTTGCCATTTTTTACTTATGTACATAACAATTTAAGGAATTCAATTCCTCATTTGTTAATCCTATTCAACTAACGGTAAACTTTTGTATTTACGCTTAACAAACATCATATTATACTGAGAAAAAAAATATATCGTTTTCATCTAGAACGAATAGGTGGTTCTTTTCTAAATCCCTAAACTAGAAATACAGATTTCCGAGCTATGAGTATAATGCACGTCAATACACTGAGAAAAAATTCTATAACTGACATCTAGAATCTAAATTGTGGATCTAGAAAAAATAGTTCCATGTCATCCTTATAAATTTCTTATACATTTTTCTTCTAGTTCCCTTCGAAAGCGAATTCTACAGACCTCTATTAGAATTCTTGAGCGTTTGCCTATACTATCGAGGACAAACCTATTAGAAAATATTTCCAAATAAATGTGAATACAAGAGGCGGGTTTTAGCAGCTATAACCTTGGTTTATGACCCAGTTCTAGAAAATCAAGCGAGAATTTATCGTAATACAAGATTCAGAATATTCAAAATATTATTTCACCATCTAGAAATGTGTAGATTAGAAATTCTCGACCATGTCGTCTATTCAGTTTATTGGCATGCCTTATGCACATAGCTCGGAAATCTATATTTCTAGTTTAAAGATTTAGAAAATGACCATTTATTCATTCTAGATGAAGGCGGTATATTTTTTTTTCTTAGTGTAATGCATTTGTATAGAATTTTACTACACAGATTCTAACTTACTAAAATAAGAAAATCAACAAGAATATTTAGGGGCATAACAATTCAAAAATCATGGAAGAGGTTCAAAAAATTTCATTTTTTAAATGACTCAGATTTATTCTAAAACAATCCCTTAATAATTAAATGTCCCTTAATGTTCACTAATTTTATTATACTACTTACAAAATATCACTAATTATGAACATTTATAAGACTAGAATTTTAGTTTTAAATGGGTGATTCTTTAATTTGCCACCAAAACGAAATTTCGTAAGAAACAGTAGGGGGGTCTTGAGCCCCCTGAGCTAGTCCCATTCCTGCGACCTGATATTATTTATCTCATTACGACATCTATCATAATGGTTGATATATTTTTCATAAATCCTCTCGTAGTATATTTTTAAAATATATGACCAAATTTTGAAAGGTAATAGAAGTTTTAGAAGATGTTTTTTTTTATAAAGTGCCCTAAAATGACAGATTGAAATTGTAAAACGCATTCCATTCGTTAATTCTTAACATCACTAAGCAATGGCACTGATATTCATTAATTGGAAGTTAGTAGAAAAGGTTGAAAAAGGTAATGTTACCGATAACTGACAATCCAAACAGAAAAATTCACATATTTTAACCACAAGAGTTATGTTGTTTAAGTATCTGAATAACATATTGTTTCACCAATGATATTCGTTTAATGTAAAAGTCTTTTAAAACAATTTATAAGATGCCTCTGTTTTTTGAATGTAGAAGAAAATACAGAAAATTACACAAATCAAATGTTATTATTAAAAAATATACCGCAATGTAATACAACAGAATTTACTGGAGCAAATCATCAAACTCAGGCTAAGATGGATTAGCTCAAAGGCTAGAATCAGCAACTCTCCTTAAAGCTAAGAATTATTTTCATTAGATTACTTTTATATAGACTGCTTATCAGCATGCTATTAGAGAATTGAACTATTGTAGCGATTTCATGTCTAACACTTGTAATATTATTTGTATAATTTTAAAATCGAAATTTTCCGAATTAGTAACCCCTCGCCAAGGTTGCCAAAGTTTTTGCTAACGCCTTGCAGATTCTTCTATAATATTGGCTATCAACGCAAAAAAAAAAAAAAAAAAAAAAAAAAAAAAAATGATTTTTTTTAAACATTTTTCCACGGGAGTAAAGCTATCATTTCCGAGAATAAAGTATTTCTCTAAACCGTTTGGTTTACGTTAGGTGCTTGTGTGGGTTATAATTCGACTGACTGCACTAGGTTCCTCGGCTAAGTTATCCTTGGGAAAAATAATATCAAAAAAAGCTTTTACATACATACTCGTAACACTATCTTTATAATTAATATAAATAAAGAGGAGTATTTGCGTGTACATGTGTGTGTCTGTGTATCTGTGTGCCTTTCTGGGCTCTGGCATTCAGATTACTGATCGCACAGCTATGAAACCTTGCAGAGGGGTAGATTGGACCCTGCAGGTGTTCACGTCATGGAGATTATTTTAATTTTCCAATTTTAATTTTTTTAATTAATTTTTTTTTTTTCGATTTTATACATTGACTTTCCTGTTTCATTTTTAAAAATTTATTCTTTCATTTTAATCGTCTGCATATCATAGCAACGGCTATTAATAATAATCGTTCATAAATTAAATAAATACTTCTTTTTTTTTTTTTTAACACTTTCGCGACCTCATGTCTTTCTGATAATAAGCTCCGCCTGTGGGCGTTATTATTGTATATTACATTATTTTAAATTAATGTTTTCTGTATCCATATTTATAATATAAATGAATATACATTACAATTATACTCTTCCTAAGCAAAGTATTTGTATCCATAGTGGACTGGTTGTACAAATGTGAATATTGTGCATATTGTTACGATATAATGCAATCTATGTAACTTAAAGAAACGCCCACTGACGGAGTTGTAGATTTTTAAATGACGTGAATTCACGTCAGCGGTCGCGAAAGCGTTAACAACAGTTATTAGTTTTTTTTTTTTTTTTTTAATTGATTCGTTTGAAATGGAAGTCGAAATTTTATTTATTTATTTTATTTATTGAAATCAAATGATAACACAGTAGAAAATTTTGAAGATATTAAAATTAAAAAAAATATTCATAACAATTATGTGTTGTTGTTTATTTGTTGCATGTTTTTTGTGTTTATGTATGATATTTCTACTTGCCAGCTTGTCTTAATATAAATGAGAATCCAGATATATATTATTTAAGAATTATATATATATATATATATATATATATGAGCTTTATTGTCACTCTTTAAAAGATTATCCCTTCAAAAAATTTTAAAACATTATTTTAAAGGCATTTTTAAGAATAAAAAGAGTATTCGTACCAAAATATTTTTTACGTGGATTTTATCCTATTGTATTAAACTCCTCGCTAGGAAATATAAAAGTTTCTTCCGGAGCTAGAGGAATAACCAAGAATTTTTAAGGGTTGACAAATCTTAACTGAAACTTGAGAAATAGTTTTTATGTATATTTAAAATAAGGAATTATTTAATTTTCAATACGAAATACTTATCGTCTAATATGTTTTTTTTCATCAATTATCTGAAGACTTATTAATACACAATTTGTTTTTGAGTCTTTACATTGATATTGTACAGCATCTTATGTAAGATACCACTGAAAAAAGTGTTATGATTTATTATTGACTGTTGGTAATTTAAGATGACGACAGTTCATATATTACTATGAGGCGATGATAACCCATGTTTTTCAATAGTAAATTTTACTTATTTAACCGTAAAAATACTGGTTTGTGCAAATACGAACTCTCTCCAAGCTGTAATTTTGTATATATATATATATGTAGTTGTTACACATTAAAATATTTCCTATGAATAAATTGAATATTTTATATATTATTTATACATCGAATACAGCTTGATCAAATACTCCTATACTTAAATAATGATAATAATAATAATTACGATTGCGTTAACTTCAAGTTATGATAGAACTTGATGAATAATTCGTTGATGATAATAGAGGAATGTTAAAAGGCTCAATGTAAGCAAAAGATTAGTTTAATTAGTATAGTATACATATTAAGTAAGTGAACGTTTATGCATAATTACTTAATTTTCGTTTATGATACATACAAAACGATTAGCACATAAACATAGTAATAATTTTCTTATTATTAGACGGGATAAAAATTTTTTCTAATATATATATTTTTTAATCAAATAGTTTGCTTCGAATTCATAAACATGAAAAAAATAGGTACATTTTTAGAACTTTAAATTTGGTATTTGTAATTAATAATAAAGTATAAATATATATATGTACTGGTTTTAGGCATTTAAAAAAAAAATATTTTTCTTTAAACTGATATTTAACAGTTTGTCTAGATTTATCTGTATAATTATATAATGCTTAAAATTATAGTGTCTTACAATAGTATAAGGCCACAACATATTTTCCTATTTAGGTAGTAAAAGAAATATTGCAATGAAAATCAAAAATATTCTATGCCAGTGCCTCAAGTTTTTAGTAAAATGAAGCAATTAACATAAAGCGAATTAATTCAGAAAAAAAAAAGATAACATCAATAAAAAAAAGTGTGAAAAATAACTGTTACAAAATTATACAGTGAAGAGCCCAAACATTATGACCACCTACTCAATAACTCTTGCGCCACTTTTGGCCTACAGAACAGCTGCAACTCCCCTTTATTCCACAAGTTCTTGGTAGATGACTGAATACAGGTTGTACCAAATGTTTAAGTAGCGATCACACAAAAGTCCAGATATTCCAACATGGCGGAGTTTGAGCTCTGAGCTATTGTTTCCATGACATCCAAAATGTGCTCTATAGGATTAAGATCCGGAGAGTTAAATGTGCAGGACGTTAATTGGAGTTCATATTTATGCTCTTCGAACCACTCCAACATAATTAGAGCTATGTGACATGGGGCGTTCTGTTAAAAGATTCTATTTCCCTCCGCAATTATGTTCAGATAGTTAGCTTTCATGGTCTGTTCTACCACAACTAAGGGTTCCATAGACGCCCAAGAAAATGTCTTTGAAGCATAATACCGCCACTACCAGCCAGTGTGTCACCTGCTGTACAGAAGGGAGCAACTGTCCGCTTGGAAGACGGCATGCTCTGACACATCGACATGATGAATGAGAAATCATGATTCATCCGACCAAGCAACTCTCTTCTACTTATCCATGGTCCAGTCCCGATGTCCCCGGGCCCACTGCTGGCGTAGTTGACAATGACGCTTGTTCAACAGAGGCACACGAGTGCGACGTCAGCTGCGCAGTCCCATGCCCAACAGCGCCCGTTGAACTCTGTGTTCCGAAACACTCGCACTTGGACCTGCATTGTATTGGGCTGTCAGCTGAACCACTGTCAGACGCCGATTTTTCTTTACCAAACGGCACAGTCTCCGACACCCTTTTTCTTTGCTGGCGTATGGACATCCAACACATTAGCATCTACGGCTGATTTCACTGTCATATATCCACTCTGCATAAATAATAACAACGGAAGATCGTAAACAATTTACCAGACGTGCAGTTTCGGAGGTACTCGTTCCAAGTCTTTGGGCTGTTACAATATGCCCTCTATAAAATTTGTTTAGATCAGCAGCCTTTCCCATTACTCTCAGAAGTAAGTGCAAGAATGATTCTTTATCTCCTCTAACAACGGTTAAATATCATTCCCGCTTAATCATATGCCCTCCACGTCATACAAACGTTTCATTGAAAAATGTGGGGATGTTCATAATTTTTTGGCTTGTCAGTGTAAGACCATATGTAAAAAAAATACTGTTTTCGCAAATTTAGAAAGATATTGCCACACCATTTCTTTGAATTCGAAACACATGATTTGACATCGAGTTAATAAATTTCTTTAAGCTAATATTCGGAAATATAGTCCCATTCCTCTATAACAACCAATTTTAATTCATATAATTAATAATGGTATTTGTTATTTTATACTATATTGTTATTTATAGCCCCCCCCCCCCCGCGTTTTCTATGACGTTAAGTCAGAAATTTGACTTGAACAAGGTAAAGTATCGATTTTCTCTCCTTTTGAATGTACATAATAATAAACTATTCGATTAAATTCGCCTTTTGTTTTTAGTTTTTGTTATTTTCGTTTGAATAATCTACTTTCGGAATTCAATACCAGTAATATAAAATGTTACAAAATCACTTTTCTTTATGTTTGATAGCAGTGTAGTAAAACCTATTTTAATTATGAAGCATACAATTCAATTAAGAACGACATAGCTCTAAAGATACCATTATATGTATAAGGATGAGCCATAGTTGGCCATAGTTAAGCTTTGAGAATTTTTACTTTTTTCTATATGTAATATAGAGAAAGTATTGGATTCGTGAAAATTTTCGATCTCCGTTTTTTGATGGATTTACACGTTTTGGGATGTCTAGATTACGAATTAATAGTTTTTAGGAAATGTCTGTCTGTCTGTATCATTTTTTTGTGGACGCTGTATCTCACGAACCAATGAATGAAATTTAACCAAACTTGGTATTTATTTGCACCCTGACATAAACTGGTGCTGATTAGATATGCGGATCAATTGCTCAACAGGTGGCGCTGTGATCGCATTTTATGCAAACTTTTAACATGGCAGTATAGGACAAAATTTCGTATAAATGGTCATATCGAGAGTTATTTTAAACTTGTCACTGTAAAATTAATATGAATTATTGATAATAGTAGTAGTTAACTAGGAAAAAATTTTTATGCATGTGGGGGCGTCAGTTCCTCCACCCCGGGGTGCAAAATTTCAAGATATGTATCTTTCGAAAGGTCTCGTCAATACCTTTAAAACGAATGGTTGAACCATAAATCTGTGATAATTTAAAACAAAGTTATCGATTTTTTTTACTTTTAACAACAAAAAAAAAACTTAGAAAAAAAAATCGTATTTTTTTTTAAACGAAATTTAACCAAACTTGGTATTTAGTTGGTCCCTGACGTAAACTGGTGTTGATTACATTTGGGGATCAATCACTCTACAGGTGGCGCTGTGATCTCATGTTTTCTAAATTTTTAACATGGCAGCATAGGACAAAATTTCGTATAAATGTACATAATGAGAGTTATTTTTAACTTGTGATTATAAAATTAGTATGAGTTATTGATATTAGTAATAGTTAACTAGGAAAAAATTTCTGTGCATGTGGGGGCATCGCTTCCCCCCCTCCGGGGGGATAAATTTTAAAGATGGGTATCTTTCGAAAGATCTCGTCAATACCTTTAAAACGAATGGTTGAACTATAAATCTGTGATAATTTAAAACAAAGTTATCGATTTTTTTTTTAAATATTGTTACTGATTGAATATGTATAGGAAAATATAGAAGAAAGTCTTGTGGTGGCCACAACATACTAGTTTAATTTTCTAGTTAGCTGTATGTGGTTGGACTTTTATTTATTTATTTTTTTTTTTATTAATTTATTTTTATTTTTATTTTTATTTGTATATTAAATGCTACATTTGTCTCTTACACATATCAAGTATAACTTTCTTTACAAAATGTAACTAAAGTTATTTTTATAAAACAAATTATGTAGCTTGGGGGCCACCTTAGGTGCATAATGTTCCAAAGGTGGCCCATATATTGAAAGCACTTTTAAAATGCGAAAAAAAGTACCTAACAAACTATTTTTACTGCCAGAAATATTTAATTATAAGGAAAATACAAGGGGAAAAAATCACAATAAACATTTTCAAATAAAACCTTTTTAATCGGATTCCATGAAGAAAGTACAGATGGAATTTTCTTTTTCTTTTTTTCTTTTTTAATACGTTTCCGACACTCTTCATTCACATACTGCAAGCATTGATTGCACAATCCATTATTTTGTCCTTCTTCATAAAGGGCAAAACCAACTTGGTCTGGCTGATGACGACTTGTGCCAGGCATGGCAGTATTCAGTTTGTTTGAGAATTCCTTTTAACGATGCATTGGATTGGAGTTTGATTTTTTTTATTATGTTGCTTGCTATATATTACGGTTTAATGATTCATTCTTTCTTTTGTTATCTTTCGAGTTTTTCTTCTTATTCGTCTTATGTTTTGACACAAAAAGACTTTCAAACACTTTTTGTACAAAGCATTTAGGGACTTTTCTCTTATAGGAGTTTTCTCTTATACTTGTTTCGGAAGATTTCTGGTGCTCTCAATAGTGTGGAAATTGTCGGAGGATAAATGGTAATAAGTTCTTTACAGATATTTAATCAGCAATTTTGAAAGTTACCCTTATTATATTAATTTGCATATTTGTTTCCTAAGTTGGCCAAAATGTTCCCAAAGTGGCCTGACATTCGGGCCACCTTGAAAACATGCATTTGATCATCATTTGCAGGACTGTTAATCTGATATATTTATAAGAAATGAAGTTAATGGGGTTAAAGAGAAAGAAATAATCTTTCAGAAAACATATCATAACTCAAGGCTCAAATAATTTAAATACATGCAAATTAAAATATCATCTGACCTGCAAATTAGAAGGACTATCCTCTAAAGCGAAACCACTGCATACAATAGCGGTCGACGAACATGATCTTTTAAATGTAGTCTTGTAACCTTGGAGATATATGATTTACAACAATGCAGTAGCACTATTTTGTGATTAAAAATTAAATTGAACCTCTTTTAAGGAGGTGGGCTACCTTAGGAATACTGATCAGCTTTGACTCACCTACACGCACACACACACACACATATATATATATATATATATATATATACATAACATTTTTATTACATGTTTGACAGTAGTATAGTAGAATCTATTATAATTTTGATGTTTCGTTGAAATTTTAACTGGAAATATTTTATTTGTACTTATTATGATGAGTTACAAATTTGTTATTTTTACTTACGACAAGTAATAACTCAGTAGAAGTGAAATATTAAAATGAATTAAATTTTAATGAAAAATAATGAAAAATTTTACTACAATAAAAACAACGGATATACATTTTTTAAACTTTTTTTTTTTTTTTTTTAATCTAACGCACATAATATTGACAAATATATATATATACTAAATTAAATTTACATAGTAATTTCCTTTCGGGGATTTTCTTTAATGCATATTTTTGTCATAATTTGTTTCATTTTTCTAATTTTCTCATGAGCTGAATATTTAATAAAAATTGCCTTCTTATTTTCAAGAAACGTGATTACTTCTCTTGAATATTTTTCTATAATGCATGTGTAAAAAAATTCAAAAAGGTAGAATTTTTTAATTACCTCTCATATGTTCCTGTCTAAACTAACTATAAAATTCTTCAACTTGAACAAGTTTCAAACTAATTAAAATATGCATATCGCTACTCATTCCATTAATCTTTAATTACACGAGTAATTTAAAAGCAGACGTCCATGTTTTCATTATTCACGTCTTTACTTTGTGATTTTGATTAATATAATGGTATGCAAACATTTTTTAATGTTTCGTAACTTTTCAATACAGTCGACGTATTTAGGGATTTTTGTGAAAAACCTTATCTATCATGTTAATACACATATTGAGTTTCTTAATATTTTTAATCATTCACATTTGATAAAAAAAACTACAGTAAAATAAAATTATATTAGTTTTATTTTTAGGAAACTTCGAAATTACTTTCAAAATCTGTAACGCATTTTACGTTATAATCAGAAGTTCACTACTGTTAATGTATACAGATATATTTATAGACTATCACAATCACAAAGAAAAGAACGGGATTATTTGCGAATCATTGACAAGAAAATCGTGGTAGCGGCTAGGACTGGGCAATGCATTCGATACATCGCGAAACATCGATTTAAAGCATGCAATTTGAAACTGATAACGAAATCTTTCAGTTGGCGAAATATCGCAAGTGCCGTGATTATCAGGAACTCAGCTGTGAACGTACTGTGAGCGAACATATCAGTTTCCGTGAGCCCAACTTTTGATCACGTGATAGCCGGTAATCGTTGATACGAAGGAGAGTGGATGATACACGTATAACTCATGCATAATATTAGATATTGGTTTCATCTGAAATTGCTACTCACAGCTACGATCTGAATATTCGTTATCGCCTTTTATGATCATGATCTTGCTTTATTGGGAATCGATTATCAGCTGACCAATAACGCATGCCTGATATCAGACTCTGATATAACTGCGTGACAGTCATCGGATCTCTTTATTCGCTGCTACGATATGAATATTCATTGTCGCCATTACAATATTAATACAAAACTGTTATTGCCTATAAATACAATTAACAACAGTTGATGTAATTAATTTTATTAAGAAATAGCTGAATAATTTCGTCATTTATTTACATCCATATTTGTTTAAAAAAATAAAAAAGTTTTAATATCCTGTTTTTTTTTATTATTATTATTATTTTTTTTTAATATTTTAACTGTTTTGATTTAAATAATTTTTTGAAAGCTTTTTCATCAATTTATACTTAATTTGATTTTAATATTTTAACAATTATTTAATTTCTTTCAAATATTTTACTATATATCTGATCAAGATAGCGAAAATTTGGTGTTATTTATTTTTATATTTTTATTTCGTTAAACAAACCAAAGCAAATTCTTTACTCAGGATACTGATTTTTTTCTACTGTGAATCTAATTTCAGAGACGGCAGGAAGGAAACGCCTTTATTTTAGAAATCTTAATATTCTATAGTATAATATATATATATATATATAAGAGTAAACTCACTGATTCAATGCTTCACTGATCACTGACTCAACATAGCCGTGGCGATTCTATAGCAGATAAAGTTGCAAATTTTTGTGAGCACGTTGGTTTTAGGAATCTGGCGCCCACTAAGACGGGATTTTGCGAAATACCCCCGTTACCCCCCAGGGGGGGGGGGTAGAAGGCAAAAACGCCTTTATAATCGTAACGCGGCTCCACATTGCTTCACGGTGACCAAATTGCAGAGGGAGGTTACCGAAAGGGAATGATATAATAATGTACACACGCACACACAAAGAAAAGCACATACGCATACACAAATGGGCCCTGATTAACTTCATGTTAGGCCCCGGGGAACACATGATTTCGTGGACCCGCCTCCCTCTCGCTCTGTGCACCAATCAGCAGATACATGCCTGTTTATAGGACTAATATTGCAGAAATTGCATTATATGACACCATTTTTTCCCATTTTTAGGCATAAAAGTCAAAATGGTATTTTCAGGGCCAGTTTTATGGCCTTCTGCTACTCAGGTCACATGCCCCGCATGCCTCTTGTTAATCGGCCCTAGCACACAAAACTTTCTTCTATATTTTCCTATACAAATTCACTCAAAACAAATCACTTTATTAAAACTTTAAAAAAAAGATAACTTTTATTTAAATTATCACAGATCAATAGTTCAATTATTCGTTTACTCGTTTTAAAGATATTGACGAAATTTTTTAAAAGGTGCCCATATCGAAAATTTACCCATATTAACAATTCTTTTTAATTTCTTAATGATTCGTTAAAAATAATTCCCATTGTCTACGTTTATAAAGAAATTTTAGTCTATACCAGCAAGTTAAGAACTTAGCAAAAATCAGGATGGCAACGCCACTAGTTGGACGTTGGAAATTTCCGAAATTTGTAATTTAAATAGCGGATATTCATTTAGAAAAAAACTGGGTATATGTTATAATAATAACCATAACACACACACATACGCACGAACGAAACCTTATAATAACAACTTTATCTAAATTAAATGCGCATGGCTGTTAGCGTTACCCGAGAAACACCACGTGGAGGTCGCCATGCATCGTTTCTCATGGGGAGTTTTGATAAGGCAGGCCCCCTTGCCTACTGCCAGCAAGCATCCCGAGGTAATTTAGTCTTTTACACTACGAATGCAACAACAACAACATATTTTCAGAAAACTCCTCAATTTTCGGAATTTCTTTTTTTTATGATGTTGTGGAGAAACAGAAACTGGTTGATTTTCAATAACCGTTTCCACTGTCTGAGAAAGAACTGATTCCGCTTCGATTTGAAACGGAGGTTCGTCAGTAGAATTATCAGACAGTGCAGTAGAAACTGTTTCTTTTTCACCGAGTGTGTCCACTACCTGAGACTGAACTGAGTCCACTTCGGTTTCGAACGGAGGTTCATCAGTAACAGTATCAGGCAGTGAAATAATATTATCAACTTTTTGCAGCTTTTTTATATCCAACTTTGGACGCTTGCGAATACGAGCTTTATATAAAGCTGGGTTATAAAATTTTTGATTATCGTTATTCATTAACAAATAACGTCCAGCAAAGATGGGAGTCACTGGACACGCATACCTTTCCCGAGCATCAACCATAGGATGATGCTCGAAAAATTTAAAAATAAACCACATGAGGAACTTTTTTAAAAAGTAACTCACAAAGAAAACACCTAAGAACAAAAGATACATCATTCTCAGATGAGGGTCAGTAATTAGACTGAAGAAAATTGTTAAAAAGAGAAGCTTTTCATTGTTGTAAAAATATATATCTACACATTGTTGTTTATCAAACAATTATTTTTTATTAAATAGTTGTTGCAATTGTTCATTCAATTGTTGAATTGAAATATTGGATACATTGTTTAAAAAAACAAATGATGGAAAAAAAAATTCATAACACGAAAATTAGTTTTGTATTCCATGTCATGTGAAAATGTCGATCAAATTAAAATATGTCTTTAATGTAACGATAAAGTTAACAGGGAATGATATCATGTTAAATAGAGGAATCATTCTATAAACTAGGTTTCAGCAAGTATTAAAAAACTTGATATTTTTTATTATATGCTGTTGAAAATCTGTTGCCAGATGGTATGAAATTTTGAAACTTCATCACTTGCAACTGTATCACGATGAAAAATTTCACCATAACTAAATTTCAGGACGCCCGTAATGCAGAAAAATGTGTCAAAATATTTAACAGTCGTATGGCAGTGTCTACTATAGCCTCTAAATTTATGTGCTGCACTGTGTTGTGTTGTAAATTTTAAAGTCGACTACAAAGGGATTGGCTTAAGTCTGAGTGAAGTACCCTTCGTGGAGATCTTTCTAAGCAGTTTTATATATATATTGGGGGGGGGGGGGCAATAAACGCATTTCCAAGCATAACTTTGCTTCAAATTACCTCAGCAAGATTAATTTTTATGTGTGGTTTGTTTATGCCTTCCCAACACGCACTGTAACATGATTTTACGAAATTTCTCCTCCCCCCCTTTAAGGGCGGGGGGGTAGGAGGCAAAAACACGCTTATAAGTGTAACTCTGCTCAAAATTATCTCAAGATAGAGATTGTTTGATACGTCGATTGGTTATTAATACTCAAGCCACATACTACAAAGGGATTTTCTAAGATTTCGTCCTGTTCTCCCCCTCCCCCTTTGGCGTGGGGGGATGGGGCAAAAAACATGTTTCCATGCATAACTTTGCTTCAGATTATCTCAGTAAGATTAAATTTTACGTGTGGGTTGTTTATGAGTTCCAAACATGCATTATAAAGGGATTTTACGAAATTTCCCCCTCTCCTCTTTTAAGGGCGGGGGCAGGAGAAAAAAAAAAAAAAAAAAAAACGCTTTTAAGAATAACTCTGCTTTAAATTATCTCAAAGTAGTGATGATTTGATATGTCGATTGGTTATGCGTACCCAAGACGCACACTGCAAAGGGATTTTGTAAAATTCCAGATTATCCACATTGGTGGTGGGGTGGGGGCAAAATCATGTTTCCATGCGCAACTCTGCTCCGAAATATCTTAGGCGATTTTTTATGTGTGGGCTGGTTATGCGTTCCCAACGCGCATTATAAAGGGATTTTGTGAAATTTTCCCTTTCGCCCTTTTAAGAACGTGGGGGGGGGCGCAAAAATACGTTTTAAAGAGTAACTCTGCTCCAAATTATCTCAGGAATACGAATTTTTGATATGTTGATTGGTTATGTGTACTCAACATACACAAACTACAAAGGTATTATTCGAAATTCTGTGCTATTCCCTCTTTGAGCGTGGGGGTGGGGGGTAAAAGACATGTTTCCATATGTAACTCCAAATTATTTTTGGAAGGGCAATTTGTGATGTGTGGACTGCTTATGCGTATTCAACACACACTACAAAGAAATCCACCCTACCGCCCCTTAGGAGGTGGGGGGGGGGGGGTAAACATGTATTCATGCGTAACTCTGGAGTAAATTATCTTAGGAAGGAGATTTTCGATGTGTGGGTCAGTTATATGTGTCTAACTCATAATATAAAGATATTTCGGGAAATTCCCTCCTCCTTCTTACCTTTAAGAGCGGGGCGGGGAGGTGATAAAAACACGTTTTAAAACATAACTCTGCTTTAAATAATCTCGGAATCCCGATTTTCTAATGTGTGGATTAGGTATGTGTATGCAACATGCACAATAAAGGGATTTTGTGAAGCGTGGCGAGTAGGAAAACCGCTACAGAAGGTAGCGAGAAATTTAACTTAAATTTTGTCAGATTTAAATTATTTTTTTTATTATTATTAATGATAGGGTATTTTGAGAATTCATTTCAATATAATGACCAGCGAAGCGGGCAAAGCCAGCTATTGTATAATAAAAGAATTTATATCGTTATTTTTATACGATCATTCACTTATTTACTTACTTTGTGTGTGTTTGAATTTAGGTTTCATGTCTTCATTAATGTCTTCTGTTTACAAAAGGCGAAAATGTTGGGTTAATGAGAATTTTCGATTTCCAGTTTTCAATGAATATTTATTCATTTTCAGGTGTCTTAACACAGGATTCGACTATTTTTAGAAAACGTTTGTGGTGTGATAGCACAATTTTGTAGATATTGTATCTCATTAACAAAAGGACGGAATTCAACAAAACTTTATACTTAGTTCAACCTTTACTTAAATTGGTGCTGATTAGATTTTGAAATATACAAATACATTATATGCAATTTCCGCCATGTAAGATAAGGCTATATCGCACTTTCTATAGCATATAAATGCACAAAACTTGATAGGAATGAGAGTCGTGACGAAAAGCTATGTTTATCCAATTAGTGTGCATCTTGGCTGAGAAATAATGCTGTTATGATGCAATGTATAGTGCGATCACGTTTCCTACGACTAGCAGTGAGGCCGAGTCCAAAAGTTTGGAGGGATGCAAAATTGGGCGAGAGATAGTTATTTGGCAAACATCCAGTTATTCGGTGTTCCCTTATCGCTCGTTTTCTCTAAGTCACCCCTATTTTAACACTGGACTCGTTCACTCCGCACTTGCGCAGAGGCTTCTATGGTCGCAAGAAATGTGGTAAAAGAATAACCCTGTTTACGGGAAAGCAATATATCAACTTCTATTATATATAAATGCACCAAACTTAGAATGTAAAATGGATATTTTGAATAACTATGCTATGATAATTTGGCAATTTACAGTGGTGGCCGAGAAAGAAAATCGGTATATCACTAATTGATAGTCCTTACATAGAATTACATCAATTCATTTAAATTATCTTTTAGTCTCGACTTATTTGTTTCATATCGCAGGTAAAATTTATCTTTTTTCAATACGTTGTTGCATTTGTGACGTCAACTACTTTCTGTTGAATCGTCCTTTTTCAGTTATTTTATTCATTTCTCCAAACCATGAAAATACATATTCTTGCTATGACATTAGTTTCAGCATTATCTCGGGCAAACTTGGGCCTTTTTTTTTTTTTTTATTAAGAAGATTTTGCAAAAGTTTACTGCCTTAATTATGCATTTTAGAAAGATTTTTTAAGTAAAATTCTGAGACGGTGAAATGTGTTTAAATGATATAATACTGCTACATGACACACAGTAATGTATAAATTAAGTTTGTGCGCAAATGTATTTCCATTATTTGTTTTTCTATATTGATGTTGATATGGTGTTGCATTCATAGGAAGTTGTACATACACTGCTCGACATTGAAAATGCAACACCAAGAAGGAAAGATAATAACGGAATGAAATTCGTTGGACAGATACATTATAGTAGGAAGAACAATTGATTAAAATTTCAGAAAATTTCGAGTTTTATGTACAGAGAAAACAGTACATAAAGCAGCGACCTCTGTGAGCAATAACAGCACTTATTTGCCTAGGCATTGAATCGAATAACGATTGGATGACATGTACGGATAAAGCACTTCATAATGTTTTAACACGATGCCACAATTCATCGATCGAAGTTACTGGTGAGTGGTGGGGCGCTAGTTGCTTTTCAATGTTTAAGCAGTCATTTTCATTGGTGCGAGATCAGGAGAACGCGCTGGCCAGAGCAACAGTCGAACACATTCTGTATCAAAGAAGGTCCGGACAACACAAACAACTTGCGGTCGTGCATTATATTGCTTAAATTTTGCGCTACGGAGGCCTCGAATACAGGGCAGAAGGGCGGGCCTTAACTCATCAGAAATTTAATGGCCGCTGTTCAGAGCGCCAGGAATACGAACATGAAGTAATCGAGAAGAGTATCCAATGGGAACCCATGACATCATTGCAAATGATGGACAGTATGATGATGTCAAATCCCAGCTGGCAATGTGCATTATTCATAATGCCGTTAAATACGGATAAGGCAATCTTGATGCTGTAAACAGGATTGTGATTTGTCTGGAAAGTGACTTTACGCCATTCCTGTGTCCAGGTTCATCGTTGATCACACATTAATGGCGCCCGTATCAGTGATGCAGTTTTGACGGTAATCAGAATTTTGGTAGCCGCATACTGAGTCACCACCTGGATTGATGGTATATTGTACCATTGGATACACGTCCCGGTCACCTCTTGTTTTCATTCCCGCCACTCTGAATACCAGCCATTACATTTCTGACGAGTTAAGGCCCATAGCTCTGCCCTATGTTCAAGGCTTCCGAAGCACAACATTTAAGCAGGACAATGCACGACCGCAAGTTGTCCATATTGTCTGGACCTTCATTGATGCCGAATGTGTTCGACTGTTGCTCTGGTCAGCGCGTTCTCCTGATCTCGCACCAATGAAAATGACTGTTTAATCGTGAAAAGCGACTGGCCCCCCACCACTCACCAGTAACTTCGATCGATGAATTATGGTATCGTGTTAAAACTTCATGAAGTGCTCTACCCGTACATTTCATCCAATTGCTGTTCGATTGAATGCCTAGGCAGATATGTGCTGTTATTGCTCACAGAGGTCGCTGCTTTATGTACTGTTTCTCAGTACATATTACTCCAAATTTCCTGAAATTTTAATCAATTGTTCTTCCTACTATAATGTATGTGTCCAACAAATTTCATTCCGGTACTATCATTCCTTCTTGGTGTTGCATTTTCAAAGTCGAGCAGTGTATAAAAGAAGTTAGTGTATTCTATATATTTATGATATAATGAGCCTGTCACATTCAATTCGAGCTTTTTTTAACCGACTTCAAAAAGGAGGAGGTTCTCAATTCAAAGCGTATGTTTTTGTTTAATTATTTTGTTTGTTTGTTTGTTAGCTCATAACCTCTGAACGGAAGACCCGATTTTGATACTTTTTACTTTGTTGTAAAGGTCTTGGTCTGAAATAGGTCCCATTGCAATTCTTTTACGATCAAAAGAAAATATAGGGTGCCCAAAAAAGTCATTCCCGACTCTTTTAACTGCTAAACGGCTATAGTCATAAAAAATGTATGTAGGTATAGTAAAGTGGCCATGCGCTACGTGATTTAACCGCCTACAGCGCCACCTGGTGAAAAACAGCGGAGTTAGCGTTCCTATTTCGGAAACGATTCAAGATAGGGAAAAGTGAATTATACAATTGCAGAGCATCATCGATTTAGTACGAAAAGGCAGTTTGTAGACATCAATGCTAAAAATAGAACGCTTAAAACGTGCATTTGTTTGTTTACAGTTTTCTATTTTGTGTACAATTGAACGACATTGCATACGTTGTAGCGTAGTGAGGGGCTTTTATGCTACGTAAAATTCAAAGTATGGTTATTGTAAGAGGTCACATCGATAACGCATAGACACGTTTTAAACCGACTTCATAAAGGAAGAGGGTCTCAATACAAACCATGTTTCATATTGTTGTTGTTGTTGAAATTTGTCAGCTTATAACTTCGTAAGATGAGATGCTTTAATTTTAATACATTTTTTTGTTGTCATAAACATCTTGGCCTGAAATAGGTTTCATTATTAAGATATAAACAAATTACAGGACACTCACAAAAGTCCGTTCTCACTGTAACTGCTGAATGATGCAGCTACACAGGCAAACGTAGTATGTAAGTATCATAAAGTGGCCATACGCTATGAGATGCAACCGCTTACAGCGCCACCTGGTGAGAACCGAGTGAAGTTAGCGTTTCTATCTCGGAAACAGTACAAGGTATGCGAGGAAAAGTAAATTACAAAGTTGTACAGTATCAATCATTTAGTACGGAAACACACCTTGTAGACATAAATGTTAAAAACACAAGATGTTTAAATGTGCATCTGTTTGTTTGCAGTTTTCTACACAGTAAACAAATAAAAAAAACTTTTACTTCGATGTTGAAACTTCTGTCCGTCAGCTGCAGTACATATTTTGCTCTTTGTTTGAAATTTGCTCTGAGCACTTTCAAGAGTAGTGGGTGACACGTATTTACTCTGAAGTTCAATATATCCCTAACAGAATTTTTGGCTACGAATACAGCGTATCCTTTCTTTACATTTCTAAAGTATTTTTAATTTAATGTATGTTCATTCAATAGATAGTTTTTTTCTCATATTCCATAAAGACAAGAAAAGTGACACAATTTAAAGATGCAACATTTCAGAAAAATCAAATTAAAGATAACTTGACTAGAATAAAACTGACACATCTCTCGAGTGGATAATTGTCTACATGGAGATGTAACTTTTCTGTTCACATTGGGTACATTTCATATATTTTTCAGTGACATAAACCATTTTTTGAGGTATGTCACTTTTCTTGGGGGTCACTTTTGGGGATTTGTGAAACTGACGTCGAACGTCTTCTGATGTTCTGCTATATGAATAAATTTTCACTGAAAAGAAAAAAAAAAAAATATTTTTGTAAAAAAAAAAAAAAATAGAATCGACTCCAAAAAGCAACTACTATTCAAACAACTAATTTAAAAAAAAAAAAAAAAGTGGTATAAAATGAAATTGTAAATTGCGCCAAAAATATAAAATAATTTCCTTCGCCATACAACCTACGACACTACAATTAATCATGACTTTTGAAGTCGGCGCAAAATTAAATAAAAATTGATACCTTTATTCAATACAAAAATCAAATTCTATTCAAAATACAGATCTCACACTGTCATCTGCAACACGCAGCCAAAAATTACTTTGATTTAAGAAAACAAATAAGATTTCATAAACTGCAAAAGTGGGTGGATCTGCGGGTATCTGGCGTCCTTAGTGAAAGAAAAATCGCCAAATTATCTAGCAAACATATTAAATTTCTTTGAGAAATTATGGTTAGTTTAATAAGGTATATTAAGACAGCAATCTAGAATATGAAACAATACTTCGTACAATACACTCCTTCTCGTATTTATAAGGACACTTTATATTTTGAAATAACTAATGTAAAAATAATTGTGAACAAGATTATAATAAGTGCTCTTAATATATCTAGTATTCTAAAAACCAAACCTGCTATAATTTTTTTAATATGAAACAAAATTAATAAAAAATAATGCAAAATATTTTTTTCTCCACGTTTTTAGATGTTCATAATTATAGGGACAATCAAGATATTTTCGTTTTATTTAACTTACAAGCGGATGAATTTCAGTTGACATGCAAATTCGTTAACTACTGGGCTAGATTAATTCATACTAGCAGGCTTTGCCCGCTTCGCTGGTCACAAAATTTAAAGGAAACTCTTTTCTATATGGCTTTATAAAAATAAAATAAAATAAATTACTGAAATTGGTCAAAAGCTCGATTCAGGTCCCTACTGCCTTCGGCAGCGATTTGGTCATCCACTGCAACTCGGGCGCTTGACGCTATTACCTGCGACAATGGTTTACCAATGAGCTTCCATTTAGGTGCTTATTATATAACAGTTTCGAAAAAATTGGAGTTTTCCTTTTATATTTGAATCCCAGTTATATGTGAACAACATTACACGTGGTGCACATAATATTTGCTTTTACATTGTTTCCTATGTTTATTTTGTTCATCTGATCAACCATAAAATGACAGCAATTTCACGCCAAGTATGCTGTGACCGGCTACGTCTGTCGCATGAGACAATTAATTTTTTGTGTTTATATATAATTCATGGTTTGTAAATCTGATAGTACAGCCTTAATATAGTTCTCTTTGGCGACTTTTGAATTTTTGTCACCATTTTAGACTTTTAATCCATTGTAACTATCAGACTTAATCCCTTGTAACAATATGCTATGAGCGCTATTTCTGCCGTATTTTAGACAACTGATCTTTTTATTTTTATATTTATTTCCCATTAAACACATTTTTATTTTTATTTTTATTTATTTATTTAAATATTACTTTGAATTATTCAAATATTTCTCTTCGACAGCGTGCAAGTGCAGTAACACACAGAGACTCATTTGTTTGAATGATAAATTTAGCATAGTGATTATTATATAAAAAATAAATAAATAAATAAATAGGTAAACATTATCGTGCTACACAACTTTATTATGTCGCTCCATTGGCGGCTTTTGAATTTTTGTCGCCATATTAGCGATGGATTTTTTTTTTTTTTTTTGGTATTAAAAGGAGAAGATTGTTTTGCTAATACTTTTATCAGACTCTTTTTTGTTTATACATAAGAATCCTTCATATTCTGCTTATATTTTTAATGGTTTTTAGGTTTAAAATAGTGTTTGTTGAAATAAATTTCCTATGTTAAAAACTGCATTTTTTCTGTAAATTTTGTGTAAAAATAAATCATTTATATTTTTATATATTTGATGCGCTACTTGGATTAAAATGGCTGTTGCTATATTAAACTTCTTGTCGAAAAACGTTCGGTGTACTTCAACACCAAAATTTAAAAAATCGCCCAGCAGGATCTATTAATGAAACTGATAAAATAAAAATATGGTTCATAGATTTTAAATAATCTATTTAAAAAACTTTTAAAACCCAAATTCTTAATGTATCGCATCACATACATAGATATAGTAATAATATATAGATTGATCATTGGGGAGAAAAAAGGGATTCCTTTTCACTCGGGAAAAGACGGCGATTTTACCAAAATATGGCAGTCTTTCCCCGAGTAAATACACACGGGAGTACACACGAATATTTTAGCAAATAAAATTCATGAATAATTTATTTAGTAAAGGTGAATGAAAAACTCCATATATAGTTTCAAATTCATTTTTCTTCTTTTCGTTTTTTTTTTCAATACCACTTAATGGCTGATTCCAAAACTTTTTTTTTTCGGCATCAAAAATCTTTGCACGATAATATGGGGATGATAGATCTATATATATTATTATATCTATGATCACATAAATCTTTTCGAAGTTAGAATAAAACTTAATTTAAAAAAAAAAAAAAAAAAAAAAAAGATGTAACTTTTTTGTTTATTAACCAAAAAAATTGATGAAATTTGAAATGCAAGTTGGTCTTGTGGGGTACAGGCTTTTTGTGTTCATGAGAGAAAATTTAAAAGAATTTGAAAACTGCAATTTTTAATCCCACTTCAAAAACATGTGACTTAATGTGAAGCAGATTTTTTATTTTATTTTTTTCCCTAAAGGTTTCCATACAATCTTCTGCTGTTGCCACCTAAAATTCATTCTTTACTTAATTTTAAAAAATCTAATTGTCCGATTGATAAGCTGTTTAATGCATCGAATTCACAAAAATTTTCCCTTTCATTTGGTATCTTATTTGTAACGATCCACGATTGTAATGAAATGCTCGCCCTCTGGTGGGCTAAGGTGAAATTATCACACCACTGAAAGCTTTCACGCTGAAACATTGATAGCACAACAAGAAAGAACAATAATAAATACACGTGTGGCTATTATATTTAGTAACAACTGCAGTTGGGAAAGCGCCATCTATCGATCATTACAAACGCGGATACGACTGATATTTCTAATTTATTTTCTAATCTTTCTGATTTATTTTCCTCATTTTAAATAAATGTACGTTTTTTTTTTATTATTATTATTATTATTATTATTATTATTTTTATTATTCTGTCGAAAAAAAAAATTGGCAACAATTAAATTATGGATAAAATTTAAATGGCTTATTTATCAGAAATTAGAGGGTTATTATTTTCACATTTTAATTAATTAAGAAAAAACTAATAAAAAATTCGAAAATCTGACTTCGATGTGCACAATGAACCTTCGGGGGCACCTTTGTGTTAAATCTCGTGACTGTCCGAGCTACCGTTTTCGAGAACACTGAAATATATATGCAAATATTGCTCGCTTAATAGTATAAGATATAAGCTTTCAATTTTTCTTGGACGGACATTACTCATAATTCCTCGAAAAAAAAGAACGTTCATGTAGTGAAGTATGATAAATGTGTTTTTTAAGTGGAAGGATAATTCCAATCCGCCGAATTTCTAATGAAATTCGAAAATCTAAAATTGCTGAAAAAAATGTGATTAAACGTTGAACTGCTGGTTCGATAGGAGAGAGATCTGATGCAAAATCATAGTTGTTTTACAGAGATCGAAGACTCATAATTGCTCTTACTGTTCCACTCAAAATGACTGCTGCTGAATTTGCTCGAAATTTTTAACGAAAGGTTGGGGTCTACATTTATGCATATTTAAAATAATTAATAAAATGTTTAAATGAATAAAAAACCTGTAATGATCAATAAGCATTTAATGGGGGGAAAGAACGTCTGTGTTAAAGTTGAATAAAGACAGTATTAAATGGTAAAATGTTGCATTTTCGGATGAAAAACATTTTATTCTTGATTAATCAAATGGTTTTAACAGTTATTGGCACGATCTGAAGATAGCGAAAGACAGAGCAGATTTTGTAAAGGCAGATATGAATCGGGCATTTTAAAGGTGGATCTATGGTGCTCTGGGGAGCTGCTTCTACTGAAGGCAGAATTAATTTAGTAAATTTTTCTGTTATTATGAACATTAAGAGAATATCCGCAAATTTTAAACTCGGAACTATCAGATTTTTGTTAGATTTTGGGGGGTAATAATGTTTTTTTCAACAAGACTTACATTTTTACTCTACTTCTAGAGCAATAGGAAATAGTTTGAAGAAAGAATTTTCTTTATTGTTGCCTTTCCCGTAGCCTAAAAGTGGAAAAAACTTTAACTTATCATATTAGAAAAGTGCATGCAAGTGGAAAGCAATTTTAAATAGTTTAAATGTATTTAGAATATCATCTATACTGTATGAAATGATATTGAAACTGAATATTAAAGAAAATATACATGTATATACCAGAGAGAATGTCTGACTGTTTCACCCTAAAAGAGACCCCAAAAAATATTAATTTAAAGATTAATTGAAAAAATATACTATGATTCGAGCTGTCCTTATAATTGTGAACACCTGAAAAATCCCTTTTTTGACGTATTTAAAGTTTTTTAAGATAGCAAAACGATAAAACTTTTTAAATATCGTCTATTAATGAAATTCAAATTAATAAAAAATATATTTGTTTAAATAATAATGTTCAGTGTTTAGTTAATATAAAAAAACGGGTATCTTTATAATTATGAGAAGGAATGTATATATTATGAAAATATACATATCGCGTGTATATTTTAGCATTACATTTTGATCGCCAAATACAGAAGCCGCCAAGGATGATAGTTATCAAAGTTATACCAAGTTTGCAAAGGAAACTCTAACTTCGTAAAAACATAGGAATTGCGAAGAATGTTCACTGTTCTATGTAGATGTTATTATTAATGTACCGATTGTATGCAGTGATAAAATAATGAAGGAAACATGAAAATTGATCATTCGAGACAACAGCATTTGTAGCTACCGATCGAAAAACAAATCTTTAAAAACAAATTAAATTGTATTTAATTTGGCGCCGACTTCAAAAGTCATGATTAATTGTAGTGTTATAGGTTGTTTGGCGAGGAAAATTATTTTATACTTTTAGGCGCAATTTACAATTTCATTGTATACCTTTTTTTTTTTTTTTTTTTTTTTTTTTTTAATAAGTTGTTTGAATAGTAGTTGCTTTTTGGAGTCGGTTCTATTTTTTTTTTTTTTTTAAGATTTTATTTATATATCCAGAATTGACATTTAAATTCGCATTATGAAAGGGATTCAAAAATATTTAAGTCCAATATCGTGATACATCGTGATATCGCGATTTTGCCTTGACAATATATTGTGATATTGAAATTGTGACATCGCCCACTCCTAGTAGCGGCTTTGAATAATTTTTCTTTAAGAATATGCATACATTTTAGTGTATTTTATTAAATTATTTATTTTATAAGATATTGTTTACACATTAAAAAAAAATTACATCCTCTCTCTCTTTCTTTCTTTTATTTATTTATTTATTTTTTCTTTCAACGTTGGGCCTATTTTTATGAAAAGATTTAAAAGATACCGAAGACATTTTTATTTTCAAAACAACAGACGTATACTTCTGTGCTAAACAGAAGGAAATTTAGAAAGACTGAACTTTTTATTATAATTATTATTAATTTATTCTACCTTTTAAAGACGTGTGGTGTTTGTGTTGTGTTCCTTACCCACGGTTATTTCTTAAATCTTTCATTTTGCGTTTTATTTTTAATATATTTTTCAGACATATTTTAAATAGATTTTTTTTTTCCAAAAAAAAAAAAAAAAAAAAAAAGAAAGAAAGAAAAAAGAAAAGAAAAAAAAAAGGAAAGGAAGAAAAAGAAAGAAAAAGAAATACTACATAACCATAAAACGCAAAGCATGCCCTCCCTTCTTATTTGGTCATACAACTTTGTTACATTGTTCTATATTCATTGGAAGAATGCGTATTGTTTTGTGAAAGTTTAGTACACAGACATATTTTAAACATCACAAATTTTTGAAAAAAAAAAAATAATCTTTAAATAACTATTTCCAAATAGGAACAGTTGTGCCGTGCTTTATATATCACCATAGTGTCTCAAGTGTCTCAATCATCACCATTTTTGTATTGCAAATATCCCAATCAAAATTATTTTACATTTAAAAAATCTTTTCATTCCACCTTAAAATGTCATCAAAGTTGATTTTTTTTTCTTTTTTTTTTAACATGTAGAAACATCAATATGTTTAGATGTTTCAAACCTTAATTAGAAAAAAAATCTGCAGCAGAACACTATTGTCCCCCCCCCTCCCATTCCCCCTCCCTTTCCAAATGGACGATTTTTTTTTTTTTTTTCACATGTTAAATATATTTTAATTCATGATTGATATCTTTGAGTTTCTGGGCAATAATATAGATTTTATATGATCTTATATATCACTGTCTAAGAAACATTTCCTATTACTACTCTCCTGCTATAATTACCCTTGATAAAAATATAGCAATATTTTGATAATTTCGAAAGTTATTTTTCTACATTCATTAATTTTTTCAACATGTTTTGCTTTGCATAAAATAACACTTCCATGCAATTTGTTTATTGGTTAGTTCAATTCCTCTTTCCTGGTGTTTAGGCCTTATAACGATGAATTATTATTATTATTTTATTTATATATATATATATATATATATATATATATATGAATAAAAATTCATGGCAATGCCTCAAAATATATTAAAAGTTTCTTGTATATGTTACACTGATAGTACAGATATAAAATGAAATGTTTAAAATTACTGCAAAGTAATTAAAAGATAAAAAGAACTTTTTATATATCACGTTTTTAAATTTTCTGTTGAATCATATAAACTTGACAATTATATGTATTAATAAATACTTTTTCTTTCTGAGTTATTCTAAAAGTTTTAAATGTCTAGCTAATCGGGAAGTTTGTTAAAAATCGATTACAAGATTTGTAGTGGACAAACAAACAAAAAAGCGAGTTAATAAAAACGCGGTTATAAAGTGGTTATAAATTTTAATAATTTCGTTTAACTTTTAGAAAAACCCCTCATGTAAATATTTTGATTTACTGCTATAGTAACATCTGCAATAATACTCATACTACAAAAACAAATTTTGAATGTTCGTGTATGAAATATTTTATTTCTTTGAAAGTCGAATTTTGGCTACGCCCATGCTAATCCTCAACTTTATATCGAACTTTCGACTATATCAGCCTCAAAATGTCCAACAACGTGTTACCCCCTTCCAGATTTGTACCACCTGTCAGCACGATTATATTTTGAGATCGAAATATTTAAATATTAAAATTTTTTTGCATTAAAATTACTTCTTATTAAAAAAAAAGAGAGAGAGAGAGAGAGAGAGAAATAAGGGGAAAAAAAGTCTTTTTTTTATCTTAAATTATTATGCATCATTAAAGTAGAAAACACTGTTGATGAATTTATTTTTGAATAATAATAGATATAATAAATTAGCAGACTGTTACAAATATTGACTTCTAATTTATAGATTAGGCTTAGTAGTTATTTTACACGTGACATTTTTAGACCATTTAAACCATGTCAAAAATTTCAAAAACTTTTAAAAACCTGCATTTATACTTATAATTTAATAAGTAAAAATTTAGTTATTAATAAAAAATATTGTTTCTCAATATGATACTTTAAATAATAAACAGATTCAAGTTTTTATTTAAACACTCCTGCAATATTTTGGTTAACTAACATACAAGAAACAACATATTAGACCTCTCAGTATTTTGCTATATAAAATATTAGTTGTTATAAACTTTTAAAATAAGCTGTAATACATTTTTATTATTAAGAAATTTATTTTAAATAGTCTTATTGTTTTTTTCAAATTCATAAATACATTATACAATAGACAATTAATTGATATCTCGATATGTACCAGTTATTTGGTCTTTATTTAGAGAATCCACTGACTTGGATTTTAAGCTGAAAGTTTAGTTTAGTTGCATACTTGGACAATAAGTTCAGATGAAACTTTACTTTAACTAAATATTTATGTATTCAGTATTAGTGAGTACTGTAACTTGTAAAAAAAAAAAAAAAAAAAAAAAAAAATAGCTAAATAGTCAGAAGTTCTGTAAGTATTTTGTTACTTATTTTTGTCAGAGAAATTATTTTTAAATTTATGTAGATATTTATTTTTTACTTATTATTGAAAAAAAAAAAAAAAAAGAGAGAGAGAGAGAGGGAGAGAGAGAGAGAGATGAAAAATGTTCATAAATGATGAGAATATCTATAAATATATACTTGTAAATATAATTATTTTTAAATTCAAATTAACCTACTCCATAATAGCACATAGTGCTAAAAGAAATACATTTATTCATAAATTAAATTTCTTTCTTTCTTTCTTTCTTTCTTTTTTTTTTTTATTCAGTAAACATGAGTTTTTACCATTTAGCTTAAAATTTTCTTACTTATTCGTATAATTACGTAAAATAAAAAAAATAAAAAAGCATAATTTACTTCGAAATTTTATAAATATTAACATAAGTATGCATAAAAAATAGATGTACGTAAACATTGGATATGTATTTCTCTGACTTAATTTGAAAAAAAAATAATTGTTACCTACAATTATTTTTACACGTGCTAAATTACCAACATCAAAATAATTAAATTTCAATGTATATATACCATCTGCTAATTTTTAGCAAACTGTAACTCATGTGATTATGACTGTAGGAGATTTTTGAAACGTTTTCGACGGTTTAAACCCGTATTATAACCTTCTCATTTCAAAAAACACTTTGTGACGTCAAAAAGTGCAACCCAAATTTGGATTTAAACAATTTCTTTTGTATATCTCTTCTAAATATTTATTTTCATAGAGCACAAATTCGCGTTTTTTCGTAAAATCAAAAGAAAATGCTATTAGAAAATGCTAAAAGAAAATGCTATTTAAATTACTATTAAAGAAATTGTCTTCTAAGTCTCCTATTGGATTTCTTTTATGTCCTTTATCTTTTAATAACTTGCAGTAAGCGATTTTTTTTTCTACACGTTTTAGTGTTTCTTTTTTTATTATTATTATTTAAATCCTTAAAATGTTATTTTTTTTTAATTATTTCTCTTTAATTTGAGTTAAGGAGATATAAAGCACTTTATTCTTGTAATTAAAATACATGTAACGAGTTTCCTCTCATTAAATCTTATCTCTTCAGTCTACCCAATTAACAGGTCTTTAGTGTTTTTAATCATTCTTTGACGTTTACCTTTAAACTGATTATAACAAATTAATCTTCAAAAACCTTATATGCGCTGAAGAATTCAGATAATAAAAGTATAGTACTCTTACAACAGCAGAAAATCTGAAACCTTTATTTTAATTAAAATAAGAAACAGTGTATAGTCTAAATAAGAAAATTTGAAAAATTAATAAGTATACATATTGTATTGAAATTTGCTTAATTAAATTCTGTCTTAGTCTTTAATTTTTACTTTATTCTATATCTATAGAAAACAGTAATAGATTCGTAAAATTCTTAGAATTTATTTTTGATGGGTTTACACGTTTTGTTCTAAAAATCTTTAGAAAACATTGTCAACAATTCTTCTATCTCTGTGTGACTAAAATTTTGGGGCATGCACAGAATTTTATAAAAAAATTATATTTAGTTGCGCTGTGATATAATATGGTGCCTATTAACTTTTGTTGAAAACCACCTAATAGGAGGTACTGCTACGTTAAGATTTCTCTTTTTGCGAAAAGGCTATATCTCAGCCTTTCAAAAGTTATATCTCAATATTCAGCATAATTGCACCAAACTTAACGTTTGAATTCTTGGCCATTATGAAATAAGATACTGATTGAATTTGGACGTATATCGACAGACAGATCGTCCTATTTACCTTTTTCTGAGATTATCTGTATGGCTAAATCTGAACGCTTAATGTTTAAAATTGCATATGTAAAATCTTTATTTTGAGAAGTTAGGATTAATCTTTTCTGAATGTTAACTGGTATAGATGTAGCTGTTATATAGAAATGGTGTTTTTTTTTTTTTTTTTTTTTGAGCTCATTCTCACAAAATTTAATTTCAAAAATAAAAAGCTTCTTTTACTAATGCTTAAATTTATAATCAAGTGCTAACATAGCTTCTCACAATGAAGATTTTGCACATACATTTTTGCTCTTTATAACCAATAGATACTGAGATATAGTCAGTCATACAGAAAATAACAGAAAGCAAGTAAAAACAGCGAAACTTGTCCGCCGAATGTACATCCTAACTAAATCAGCATCCTTTTTCATAATGACCGTCTCACATATCACATTTTATGCATTTATACTCTATAGAAACTAAAATATAGTCTGTTTTCGTGAAAGGGAAAATTTCAGAGTAACCACTTCATTATCTGTCGATGTGTATCCCCATTAAATCACCATATTTTTTTTTATAATGACTATCTCACACATTAAGCTTTATATATTGAAATACGTGGTTCTAGCTGAGATATACATACTAAAATATAGCCTTCCCGTAAATGAGGAAAATTGCAGTATAATAGAGCCACGCTGAACAGTATATGGAAAAATCTAATAAGCATATATTTATAGAAAAGTCTTACAATATATAAAGAGTGGAATTCCGTTCATTATTTCATAAAATATAGCGCCTATAAAATTTTGGTTACACACAGATATTTTCTTAAGAAAGTCAAATCATGTTCAGAGTATCTCAAAACATGTAAATCCAGTGAAAACTGGTAATCGAAATTGTTCACGAATACAATATATCCTTACACATAGAAAAATGTAAAAATAGAGTTACTTAAGACATTCGTTATTTCACTGTAAGACGAGTTTTAACAATTAATTTCGGACTACAAGCCATCTAAAATTATTTATTTAATGTCATTTTATCATAGTATTCATTCACAACCATACATAAGTAATATTGAATGAAATCTTCAGATCCAATGAACATGTTAATAAGGTCGACTCTTATAACTGATGAGATTACAGTTTTTTACCTGTGTGCGATCTCGTAATTCAAGTCTCAAGAGCTAATTTACGTAGATTTGATACCAAATGATTTCTTTGGCATCGCAGACATCAATATGTAACTGATATCAAAATTGTTATTGATTTGTGAAAGAGACAAAAGCGAAAAAGAAAATTTATTCAACGTCTTTCTATATTACATACTTTCACTCATCATCATAATTGTAGTATATTGGATGAATTTTTAAAATCTAATGAAAATAATTATCATTGACGATCAGATTTTAGTTTCTTTATATGCGTGTGATTTCGTAATTCATATTTCAAGTTCCTTTTTGCGTAAATTTGATGTCAAATGTCGTTTTTGAAGTATTTTTTAATAATCATTAACGATCAAAGAGAAATGCAAAAATATTTGAAAAGTCTTACAGAATATTGTTTTTAATATTATTCCTTTTTAATATTATTTGATATATTTCCATAATATATCAAATGAATTCTTAAGCTACAACGAAGAGTTTGTTATTTTTACTAAAAATCGATTTCAGTAATTTTGTATGTGAGTAAAGTCGTAATTCGTGTGTAGACCCTGTGTCGTACAAGTCTGACGCCAGGTAAAGCAGCGACTTGACCCTATTTGAAGGTGATTTATTTAGAACTTGGTTTATCATTATAAATGGGAGAGCGATGTCAAAAAAAAAAAAAAAAAAAAAACTTTTGCATATTTTGAATGTCCAAATCTTAATGAATTCCAAGATGCTAGAAATAATAATAAATAATTATAATGTACCCAAACATTAAGATTTTTTAAAATTTTCTTTTTGTTTCATTTTTCATATTAAATAATTGTAATTGAATAAAAATATCTCGTATAAGTACAATTATTCGCGCTAACAAAATCTGTCTAAATTCCTTTTTTATATTCATGTACAAATTTTTACACATTTAAATTGCATTTTCTTTCGTATAAAACTTTTATACTGAATTCTGGAGAATACAGTATAAAGACATTAAATTCATAAATATTATAAAAAAATTTAATCTAACAATTTAAATAAAAAAGTAATAAAAAAAATATATTACAAAACAACTGTGTTTAAATTTCAAAATGTTTTAAGCACTGGCACATCAGAATTACGGAATTTATTATGCATACGATTTAATATTTCAACTTCAGATTAATATAGAAAATTTTAAAAACACTGTTTAAAAAAATTCAATCAATTATTTAAAAATAATAATAATAATGGTAATTATTTTTGTGCTTTATTTTATTTTATTTATTTATGTATCTATTTTTTGTGTGCCCATTGTAGTTCAGTAAGTAATTACCATTTTTTCTATATTTTTTTCTGTTTCGTATTTCCAAAACTACTTTTGTGTTTCATAATGAATTTAATCTGAAACTTTTATTTTTATTTTAACCTTCTTGTTCTTGATTATGGTGGCCCAGAGGTTCTGCTCTTAAAGATGGTAAAATATAGTTGCTGCGTTCGATCCCGGTCGTGCTCATGAACCTAAGTGTACAAAGTCAACGTTTTCACCGAAAACTCGGTAAATGTGACCTTAAAAAGGTCCTCAGTGAAGACACACTACCCAGACATACAACCCTCGCACAGTCAGCTGTGTTCTTAATCCTAACACGAATCCTTTTTTTTTTTTATATATATATACAGTATGCCCATAAAAGAATATCCCAATTATAAATTTTAATAGTATTAACTATAAGCGTTGTAGAATGTTGGTTCAAGGTCACAATTAAACAGTAACTCAAACAATTTTAGATAAGCACATGCGCAAGTACTGCTTTGTTGTTTTCTCGCTTGCAGCGCCACATACGCAAAATGGCGACTCCTGAGCGTAAAGCGTTTTGTGTGGATTGAGGTGACAGAACTCTTTGTCGTTGGCCTCCGCGTTCACCTGACTTAACGCCATGCGATTTTTTCCTATTGGGGCAAATCATTAGGCAACGGCAGAACGTAGACACGATCGTTTAGATCGTGTCTATGTTCTGCCGTTGCCTAATTATTTGACAGATTTCAGACACAGAACTGAAGAGGATATTGCTTTCATTACACCGTACTTGTTAACCAAAGTGTGGGAAGAATTGAACTATCGGTTAAATGAGTGACGTATAAATAAATGTGCACATATTGAACATTTGTAAAAAAAAAAAAAAAAAAAAAAAAAAAACTAGGTTAGTTTATTTTTAATTTGATATGCGATTTGTTATAAATAGTCTAAATTAAACTGTTATAATATACCGTTGAAACTGGGACATTCTTTTATGGACACCCTGTACTCTGCTCATTGTTGTGTTATCATTGAGCTAGAGGAATATATTTGTGACAGATAATTCATATATCTTGGAATTTCAAAACTACTCTTAGTAATAATAATAATAATAATAAAAACTTTGCAGAATTAATTTTGTATCTTAAATTTAATTACAAATATACCTTTAAATTAATTTTTTAAAAGGAAAAATTAAAAAGAAAAAAAATCTGTAAAGATTAAATAATAATATAAAAATAATTTATAAATAAAAATATTAAATAATAATATATATATATATAAAACACTTATATCAAAGTATTCGCGACAAAAAATAGGTTTTCTGTTTATATATTACATTTCATTTTTTAATTTTGTGTTACTTTTTCTAACTTAATAGAGCGCATGAATGTAATTGCATGTAATTGATAGTTTCAGACATTATAAAAAACATTAGAGATAGCTATATTAGAATAGAAATTAATTTTAAATAATATATATACAGGGTGATCAATTTAAAAGAATTCCCCTTGGTTTTCTTATTACCCTTAAATATGACGGGTGTGGCAACTATTCTAACACTGAACTATAATTGTTTGAACCTTGCTTAAGTGTGGGAGACAATTTCCTACACTGTTGGACTGATACAACTTTATTTGTGAGGTAAAACAGAAATGAAAACGCACAATTTTTTTTTAATCCTCTAATAATTTTATGTATGAAAAACAAAATTTAATTAAAATTTTTTACATTATCATTCCTACATTACATTTACATTATCATTTCATAGGCTTTTCCAGAGAAGTCCTGCAAACATCGATGAATTAAAACAGCTCATAATTGAAGAAATCTCGTCAATAACACCAACAATGCTGCGAAGTGTGTCAAAAACCTGTTTGGACGTGTTCATATTTGCATTCAAAATGGTGGCCAACATTTTCTGTGAGGAATGGAAATGTAAAAAAAATTGAATTAAATTATGTTTTTCAAAAATAAAATTATTACAGGATTTAAAAAAAATTGTGCGTCTCCATTTCTGTTTTACCTAACAAATAAAGTTGTAACAGTCGAACAGTGTTAGAAATTGTCTCACAAACTTAAACAAGGTTCAAACAATCATACTTCAATGTTAGAATAGTTGCCACATATGTCAGATTTGAGGGTTATAAGAAAAACCCACGGGTACTCTTTTAAACTGAACACCCTATATATATATGTTGATAATTGGTTGTTAATGTTTTTTTTTTGAAAAGTACATATTTAATAAAACTGTTTTTTTATTTATTTCTTTTTTAAATAATAACTTGCTTTTATCACAGAAGACTCTCTATGAAATATACAGTTTTACTTCTTATTTTAAAATACAATGAAATTACACATAAACATACATTGCACAAACATATCCATTATTGCTATTAAAAAAATAAATAAATAAATAAAACAGAAAAAGAAAAAATAAAGGAAAATTTGTTTCGTGAGAATTTTAGTCACTTTTTAATGTCTCGACCAAAGCGAGTACAATATTAAGCGGCACAGCATAATACAAAATAATGTCCGCTTACTGCAGCGCCAGTCGCTATTAGCGGTCGGGCGGCAAATAAAAATAATCGTTGGAAAGGATTTCGATTCAGCCAAAACGTGTACCACATTTGGCAAGTTAGCCTTTTCTTAAATCGCCAAGATTTAATCGCCAATTTTGTTTGTTGTTTTTCTCGGACTTCGGTTTCTTGTTGCTTGTTGTGTGAGACGGAAGAAGAAGAGTCTGTTCAAGCGTACAAATTTGATGTATACGCCGTAGAAAAAATTATGGAATAAAGTTGAACTTTTACAACAAAGTTTAATTTTAGGAAAAGCGTAAACAAATGATAAAAAGCTTGCTTTGATAGAAAGATTGTTTAGTATGATGGTTTTTAAATGCAAAATTATGAATTAACACCATTTAAAAACATATTAGAATATTTGAGATACATGAAAACTTTTAGTAGATTTAATAAGAATGAATCAGTTTTAGATGAGGTTCCGTTTTCAAATGGAATATTTTTAAAAATAACGCACACTTAGTGTTTAGCTAATTTTAAAAAGCATTAAATGTAGTTCATTTATCTGTAAAAGTGTTATAAGGTAAAGACACCAGGGAAATATTTATCGCCACAAATGTGCTTTTGTCTTTTAAAATCGAACTGAGAATTCTAAATAAAATGTTAAAAACAATGAGTCAAAGTAACATTTTACAATTTATTGTGTAGGCTACTGTAATGTGTAGATTATATTTTTTTTCTTCGCTCAACAATTTTAAATATTAAGCACTTTCATTTTCATCATTAAAAAGAAGTTAAAAAAAAAAAAAAATAGCGTTAAGATAATAATAATAACTTTAACATCTTTAGAGACAAACTTGTTAAAGGACTAAATACTTAAAGTTACATATTTAAACACAAATATTTAAAAGCACTCAATTCAATCATGAAAGAACAACAATCTAAAATCACATTAGTATTTTATTTTAGATGTGAATGTAATTGATTAGTATTCAACACATTTTAATGATAAAAATCTGATTATTATTTAACATATGCAAAACTAATTATATTTTCTAAGTTGTTCTAAAATGATACCAAAATATTCCAAGAAAAGTAAATAATTATACTTCTAATCAAAGCGAACGAATCAAAACAATGTAAACGTAAACTTGTATATTAACCGAATACTCCAAGACTTTTCTGGTAACCATAAAGTGTGACATCGTTTGTTTACATTTGCCGCCCGTAATGGCCGACATTGGGAGGACATCTATCTCCATAGGAGTTGAGCTGCTTACTATTGTACGTGCTTTGGTCTCGACTTCAAAGAAAAACCTTTCTTTTATGATATGCGATTTTTCCTTTAATAGTACATTGCTCGATTAATCAACCTTTAAACGTTTAATACTGAGTCGCCAAGAATGTTGTTTTTATAACAATTAGATTCCTGGAACTCCAAAAAATAACTAAAACTTTTTTATTCGTTTGTTACAATCAACTTTTTTTTTTAATCCACTTAGTTTTTTCGTCTTTATATTCAGTTACATTTTAATGATACTGCGAACGAAAAATGGGTATAAAGCTTGTTTCATTTGTTTAAAATAAAATTAAAGGGCTGAATTTCTAGCAAACTTTTTTTTTATTATTATTAAACTGCCTTCATGCCGAAAAAAGAAGCGCATAAACAAAAAATTTATAATGAGTGACTGAAATTTTTATGAGTTTAACATGTATTACTCTTGGCTGAAAAATTGCTGAATGGGAAAAATTTGACCTTCATTTTATTTTTATTTTATTTTATTGAATAAATCGACAAAACTGTGTCGAAAATGTGATTTTTTTTTCTGTCATTCTAAATCATTAATGAATATAAAAAAGTTATTTTCTTTCACATAAGAGTAGTCTTTTTTTTTTTTTTACTTTTCTTTTTTTAATATTATGTATTTTTTCTTTTTCTTTAATATGGGAATATGTGTGACTAATACGTTTAAAATAACGGTAAATTGTTTATTAAGTGTGCTAAAATATTTGCATTAAGTTATTTTCGAAATACATTTTAAACTTTATTTAAAAAATGAATACATAAATAAAAATAGCTTGAAGCGGTATATACGTATATATATATATATATGTGTGTGTGTGTGTGTATTTATTTATTTATTTATTTCGTGACTTATAATTCCTGAATATGTGAAATTAATTTAGTAAAAATTCTATTGCAAAATAATCTATATTAAGAAACGTTTGTTTTAAAAAACTATAGACTTTTGGCTGTGAATTTCTCAAAATTAAAAAAAATATTGCGATTCTTCACGTTTCATACATCATGAAAGCTAAAAAAATGTCTTCAGAAAATGTTCTCTGTGTGTGTGTGTGAGTCATTGTGTTTGTATGTCGGTAACACTATTTTTGTCCGGATATCACGTGAGAACGACTGGACGGAATTCAACGACACTTGACAGGAATTTAGGTCTGTACTAAGGCAGAATCTGCCTTGTCTGTACCCAACTTAAAATCATATCTATCGAACATTTCAAAATTTTGATTAAATTTAAAGATGTAGGTGAAAAAACGCCTGCGCATGCGTCATAAGGTTTTTTCCAGTAAAACTCTTTGAATGGAAAAAAAAATTGCGTTATCTTTACATCTAAGATGTAAGAGAACCCGAAAATGATTTCAGAATATTTCCCCTGTGTGCAGTGGAGGGTTGTGAAAGTATATAGAACGTCCAGATATTTGGAACATAAGGAAGATCCAGCTCGCTGTTCGTCTGCTAATTTTTTATTTTTTAATTATTATTGTTTCTACTTTCACTGCATTCGACTTTTTTTTTTTTATGACAATTATGTTTTTAAACGATTTAGAATTATATAGAAAAAATAAGGAAAAAATATATACTAATCTCAGTTTCACAAATTTTTCATTTTTTTTTTTTTTTTTTTTTCCGAATTACGGAGGTATATTTTTCGGATATGTAATACTACATTTATGAATTCAGTATGCTTAATAATTTTTCTAAGTAGGGATTTAAACTAAATTTGTAAGCGTTTTGCAATTTTTTTTTTCTTTATTTCCAGGATATTTCAAATTGGAGAGAAAAATTATTCGGTTTGCAAAGACTATAAATAATTTTCCCATTGCCTTTACGTTACATTTTGAAACCACAAAGTATTTTATCTCTGTGATGACACCTGAAATATGTTTTGTTTAAAATTATGTGGATGGTAATCTTAGAAAATCCGTGTTTATAACTTTTATTTTAAATAAAGAAAAAGTATGAAATGGCGCGTTTTTGTATAGACCTGTTTATCGTCTAAAATTTGCACGCGAATAATATAGCGTAATAAGAATTTAGCATAATAAAAAACCCTACCATTACACATTTGAAAATGCAGTTAAATAAATTTTTGCTTACATTTTATTATTACTATTTTTTTTTATTGTATCAAATACTTTTTAGGGTTCTGTAAACCAATTAATAATGCTTATAATATATCCTATTCTGCGTGAAGCATGCTTTTTAACATGTGTTTATTGTACGTTATACTTTTAAAAATATAAAAGGTACAATGAACTCTTTATTTTCCGTGAGTGGATTATATGCTTTGCGGATTATCCGCAGGCTGAGAAAAAGAACGGGTTAAGGGAAAGGGTTTTCTCAAAAAGAAATGAAAACAAATAATTGTCCTTTTTTTTATGACAAGAATTGTGAATATAAAGAACGGTGTGGCATTTTTTTTTTTTTTTTTTTTTTTTTTACTTAAATTATACCAGACATGCTAACATTTTAATTTTATTTCCGAAGCTTTGTTAGTACCCGTAGATTTTTTTTTTTTTTTTCTTTCACACCATTTTTCTTAAATGGTATTTTTCTCCCCATATAATCGTAATTACATATTGGAAGAAAATTCACTATTAATAATGTGGTGTGTAAAAATGGCGGGTATTTACAATGCTTCAGAATAAATTAAAATGTTGACAAGTTTATGGTACTGCTTAATTTAGAGCATAAATTAGCTTACAGGTAGTACTTTGGCTTCATCGTTAGTACACTTTTTCGTTTATTGTTTTCAAATCCTATAGTATATAAAATGCCAATATTTGGATTAATTTTACTAATTGTGAATATTTTAATTGTTTATACATGTTTAATATACAACACGTTCGTGTTTTGGAGCTAACGTATTTCTTATTTCATTTACCTCTCATTTCTAGGATTTTGGCAGTTTTTCCGCAAAACCCGTGGCACTCATATCCGCGGATAATCCAGAGTATACTGTGTTAAAAAAAATACCTCTCATGAATCATAATGTACCTTAATTATTTTGTGAGTCTTTGTAGAAAATCATTAGTGCAATGTATTTAATTTTCAATGGCAGTCATGCTACTCTGAATCTGATTAACATATATCGATTTTGAGCTTTTTTTTTTTTTTTTTTTGTTATATATAGAATATAAAAGGACACACCCATAGTTGAACCGAATTTTTTAGAAACTTTTCAACTTTCTTGTAAAATCTTAAAAAGCATTTCATTGTATTTCAGACAAATATACAGCTAATATATTAGTTATATAAAAGCGTTAAAAATCTATTACATCTATTAAATCTATTAAAAATCTATTTTATTCATTTTAAATTAAGTTTTTAGGGAAGACTTGAGTTTTAGAAGTGTTTATTTCCTCATAATATCATATTTGCTTACTTTGTTGTTATAACGAAGGGTCTGGGTTTTACTTTGACTCGAAACAATTGTCTATAAATTCAGATTAGAATTTAAAGTTTTTTAACTTCTAACTTTTCAGATTTATTTTTAGTGCAGGTCGTGATAAAAGTTTTGTGGGGAAGGGGGGATTTCTATATTAATTTGATTTTCTTTTAAATATATCCAGTGTTTAAGTTTAAATTGTAATGTTCAATAACCATAAATTTTCTGTAGTTGAATTAGATTAATAAAAGAAAGAGAGTACTAACATTTCTCAGAATAATTATGACTGAATTCCGTAGAGCGTACCAGTAATGTTTTCTGGAATTAAGAAATTAGTTTAGCAGAAGAAAGAACATGAAAATAATGGCAGTTTTAAAATTCTTATTTTAAATAGATTTTATTCGGTAAAATCTTCCCTTCATGGGTTAAATAACATTTATATTTTCACTTAAACATATCCTTTACTAACTAATTATTCACGAGCTTTTTGTCTGAAGATTTTATATATTTATTTTTTTTATTTTTCCATGTGTTCTATATATTAACTCATTTATATTTTTTAATCGAATCACAATCACCATACTTGAAAAATTCATCAATTTATAGAGGCGAAAAAATATTTTTGCGATATCTGTAACGAATTATTTAAAAGAAAAATCTAGTTATTATTTAGTTAAATATAGCCTTTCAAAAAGAACAAATATTAGAATAGTTTTCTCTAACAAATGTTGTTTTTTCACTTCATTTTAAACGCAGCAGCTGCTTATAATTAGTATAATTGTTTCGATACTTCTTTCATGTATTTTCTATCATTATTACTTTTTTTTTTTCGTTTGTAAGAAGATTATATATTTTTTATTAAAAATAACTACTTTTCTCTTCAAAGTCAAAGCAATTTGAAGAGTAAAATCATTCTTTGTTATTTAACTAAAAAATTCCCGATTTAAATGCGTTTTCTAAATTTCATTAACTAAGTTTTAATGAGGTGATTTTCTTAGAATTAATAATACATTTATATTTTGTAACAAAAAGTTATTGCATGATATTAAATAATGGAACCATCTGCTTTAATACTTAAGAGCCTCGATTTTCACGTAATTTATTCTATAAGTGTTTCTTCATTTTGAAAAGTTTCGCAGCGAAATGCTTTCAGCTTTAGAGCCCTTGTTTGATGTAAAGAAGAATTTAACAAGATAGATTAATGTCAGATATCTTTTTTATAGAAAGCGTTATTATGATGATGCCTTTTTTTTTTTTTTTTTTTTTTGTTTATAATTTGCTATTTGTTTATTTTACGATTAACAACTTGAGACGTTTTATAACTTTCAGCTAGATATTTTTTTCATAATTGAAAGTTCTGTACTAAGAAAAAATGTCATATGCCATTTCTAATCTAGTACTTTTTAGAAAAATTTGCTTCAGGATTTTTACATGAAAGAAAGTTTCAACGAATTTATAAATAATAATCCTGTGTGCACTCACACTACTTTCTCTTACCCTATATTATTATAGAAATATTATTTTGTTTTAAGTGTATAAAATATGATGTACTGCATTTTAACACACCGACTTCGAATATTTCAAAGATGGAAGGAGGCCGCTCACCACTATGCAGCAGTTTTGAGCGATTTTAACCGGTAGAGAGTGGCTCTGACGGCAATTGTCACGTTACACTGTGGAATTTGAAAAAGCTCGTCTCTAGAGGTTATGACTCCTCCGTTGTTTATTGCGTTAAAAAAAAAAAAAAAAAAACTTGTGCCGGATATAAAATCGTATGCGACAGAGGGCAGTTGATTGATAAGTTAATTGATGCAAAATGCAGTTAATTGATAACATCCAAATCAATCCTAGAATATTTAGATCAGGTGACAGTTTATTTAATAGGGTACAAGTCTGGAGTACATACATTTAGGTGTGCAGTCCTTATTGTAAGTTTTTGCATGCATTTTCTTTTAAGCCGTTCTCATTTGATTTATAAGGGAATAAGTAGAACTATTTTGTATATTTTCTGTTCAGGTAACAGAAGCCACGCCGGGTCGTGACCCCTCGCGACAGTGGATGAGTTTACCTCGTACTATGTTGGGCTTCTCCTGCCGTTTGTTGAGACTTTTATAATTTTCAGCACATAATAAGGATGTTTACGGTTTTGGTCATTAAATGCACTAAGCGTCAAGGAAGTTTCACACTGTTGGCAACTGCAAGGAGCACATGGCAGACGATCACACCAGATGACCTGTATTCTTATTTGAGCTGAATGCGTTGACACAGCGTTGACACAGACCCCATCTTCAACTTAAGTAACTAGGTAGTAATAGCACAAGACTCAATTTAAAATACAAATAAAGTTTATTTGGAGCTTAAGTATAGGTAGGATAACTGGACCAAACTCATTATCAAATTTTAAGTAACTTCAGAAAAATAACATGAATAAATAACTTAGATAAATGCAAAATGGATCTCACTAATAAAGATACTGTAGTAGGATGAAGACTACTCTCGGTGAACCACGACGCTTCTCAAACTAGACAAAGGTGGTAGGATTCCCTATTCCACCAAACTCTCCACTATAATTCAACTCTTTCATTAACATCACAATATTGGCCTAACTAAGAATGTAAAACACTGAATGCTCGCCTAAGGACTATTCTCCTCTGCTCTACACACCTCTACACCAAAGATACCTTCATATTTATGCTTAATCTCCATCAATTCCAATCTCTTCACTTAACAAAACATTCAAGCCTCTTCGTATTCACTCACTCTCCGCAACTTATTTTCTCCGTTGCAGCGCTATGGTGACGTAAAACTATTCCAACCTACAATTTCGCCGACTACTGGCACCGAAGCTTTTTTAGCTCTCCCCCAACTCTTGCGTCGCTGGATCCAGCATAATTAAAAAAAAAAAAAAAAAAAAAAAAAAAAACCTGTGGTGACCTACCACAGTCTCAACCTTACAAGCAGATTATTTTTTCTTTCTTTTCTTTTCTTTTTTCCATTTCTCTCTCTCTTTTTTTAGGATAGAGTCATGGTGATTTTATTTTTCGAATTGCGAGATGGACATTAAAATTTACTGAATTTTATTTTTTTGGAAAATTTTAATTAATTTGTGGAATTTGATATTTCGTTTAGTAGTATGTAGATTTTTGGCATTTTTTACCTTAAACGTGAGCGTGTTTTTTAACCAATTATTTGGGCGGGGTTGGGGTTTTCTAAAGTGTCATAAGAAAGTGAGTGGATAGGAGAAATAATCATGCAGAGGAGTTCCCTCTTCTCCACATGGACACAGGGTTGATCGCCTGCAACGAAAGCGGAAGAGAGACTCGGAGAAAGGACCATGTCCCGTAAGAAAGGCAGTTACTGCAGGAGTTAGGTCCCAGGAGGTCAAAGACACCCTGAATATAAGATTTTATGTATGTCTTCTTTTTGGGGGATAACCCGACAGGTCCTGCCAATCTTTTTGGATGAGTTGTTGAAGTTTGCGTTTCACATAAGAAGGAGAAGAGGAAAGATAGCATTGGGTTCTTCATGTTCTATTGCTAATTTCGCTAGCGAGTTTGCTGTTTCGTTGCCAGCTACTTCACTGTGGGCAGAAACGTGTGCCAGGGTTACTTCCGATAATAATTTATTTAGTAGAAGTTTAATTTATCGAATTCGTGGGTGTCTGCTTCTGTGGCGACAGATGGCCTGCAAACCAGAGAGATTATCGTTGAAGATTGAGACTTTTTCAAATTCTTCCAGATGTTTTTCTGACCATTCCAATGCCTTCTGGATGGTTTTGTTCCTCTAGTAGGCTCAAGTGTTCTTCCAGGCCCCGGCCTTGCACTCCCGCCGGTCAGCAGCTAGTTTGCTCGCGAGATTTGTGGGTCTTCCCTTCCCGCGGACTTCTCCCGGGCCCGTGCTCGCTGGAGAGCAGAAGTTTGGTTCTGCTGGCCGGGTGTGCTTGTCACATGACCTCAAGCCGAAAGGTAGGTCGCCCGGTTTGGCTGTGTTCTGCCTTCTGGATGGTGGATGGCGTAGAGTTCAGCTTAAAAACTAAACTGTTGTCTCCTGGTTTGCTGGCCCACTGATAGAATACAGCACCTCCCGAAAGGATACAGAAGGCTGCGGCGACCTCGTGGTCAGTTTTTTAACCATCAGTATAGATCGCCACCGGGGCAGTTGGAGAGAAACTATTTTTGTGTGTATTTATGACTAAGAATGCAACATAGTTAGCGGGATGGATGTGTCAGCTGAACGAGAGGTTAAGGATTTCAGAACTGGATAATTGTTGTTCTTTGAGGTCTGAGTTGTGTAATTGTAGAATGTTGGTTTTGGTGTACATATATTTAAGCTGTAGGTGGACGTAAGAAATTGAAGTGATAACTGTGAGGGTATCAGTTGAGATTGTTCTATAACCCGGAGATATTTGTACAAAAACGTACATTGAATTGAGTTTAGTTTTGTTATTACGGCTTTTGTAAGATTTCCCCCAAGTTTCCTGCTCCGTATGTTAATATTTTATCGATGAGTATCATGTACAGTCGGTAACAAAAGTGTCCGAACACTAGCAAAAATTCCTATATAAGAAAAGTAGATTTAATACTGTTTTGTTCAATAAATCATTGTCGAATCATGTTCTTAAACTGACTAAGAACAGGATTCGACAAGGATTTATTTAACAAAACTGCATTAAGTGTACTTTTTTTATATAAGAATTTTTGCTAGTGTTCGGACCCTTTTGTTGCCGACTGTACCATGTTTTTAGAAAGTATGTGATGATCTCCCATTTTTTTGCCTACCATTTTTGCTGAATTATAACATATTTTTAGGGCTTTAATTTTTAAGTCGTTGATATGCGCGAACAACTTGAGATTTTTATCTATTGTGGCCCCTAAAATTTTAAGATGTGGTACATGCTTGGAGCTATGCCGTCAGTTCTCATCACTAGGTTTCTATTTTGAAGTTTTCAGTATGAGAAGGTTAATGCTTGTATTTTTGAGGGCGAGAGGGAGAGTTCGTATTATGATAGGAGCGAACTGAAAAGAGAGAATGCCTCCTGGGCATTCTCTTCCAGGTCTTTCCTCCGTCTGCACGATAGGATTACCAAGAAATCGTCAGCATAAGTAAAGGTTTTAAAGCCTTCAGAATTCATTTTGACCAGTATATTATTTTCTATTAGGTACCATAAAATGGAACCTAGACAGGAGCCTTGTAAACAGCCTTTGGCTTGTGACCTGACTCCCAGTTGATGAAAATGGATCTTTCTGATAGGTAAGAGCTGATGATTCCAGCGATATTCCACGGGCAGTTGAGAGGTTGTAGTATGTCTAGGATATGGGGACATTCAACATTGTTGAATGCTCCTTTGATGTCAAGAGAAACAAGGGTGGTGTAATTTCCTGAATTATAGCTGAAGGCGCAGGGAGATAGAATTTCTGATAATGCTAATTCACATGAATTGCCCTCTTTGAACCCAAATCGATTAAAGTGTAGAAGATTGTTATTTTCTACGTAAAAATTTTGTCTCAGGACCATAAGTTTTTCGAGTAATTTTTGTAACGTTTGAAGTAGGCAGCTTGGGAGGTATGAGGATGGTTCTGAGAGTAGCTTGCTTAAGAAAATACACCACATTGCTCCGAAACAGGGTTTTTGGAAAGTAGTTTCATTTAAGGCATGCATTTGTCCAATTTAGAAGGATTTGAGGTATTGTATTGTATGTTTGTTTTAAAATTTTTAAATCTATTTTCTCGGGACCAGGGTCTTTCTTTACATTGAAGCTGTAAAGTGCAGACCGGATTTTCGCCTCCGTGAAGGCTTCATCTGGTGGGATTGAGAAATTGTAGGTACGTGTGTAGTTGTAAATAGTGAGGGGGAACAGTTCCGATGTTACAAATTCTAAGTTACTTTGCTTGGAGGAAAGAGCTGGGGGTCTTTTAATTTTGAGCTCAGTGGGTGTGTAAAGTTTGCTGCTGTAAAATTTTTGTGCGGTACCAAAGATATTTATTTGTTCGTGTGAAGCAAAACTGCTTCCAGGAATTGTGTTTAGCGGTGTTAATGGATTTTTTTTATTTGACAAACAACTGTTTAATTTTTAATTTGTGTTTGTTGTTTTTCTTGTGCTTTATATTTAAGTTGTCTCCTGAGGGCTGTAAGTTTGTTTCACATGCTACGCAGTTGGAAGACCACAATGTGAAGATAAATTGTAGGTTTTTTTGAGTCTGAATGCTGAAGGTGTGAATAGAGACACGTAGTGTATGTGTGAATTCATTAAGTTGTTCTTAAACGGTTATAAAATTTAGTTGTATGCTTATATTGTCTTTGTCCTTGGTTAGTTGTTTGGAGAATTTTTTAAAAATTGCTTCTATTTGTCGCGAATCTGCAGTTTATTTTGATCTTTGGTGTAGATTGTATTGTGTATGTTATGTAGTTGTGATCGGTGCAAATATATGTGCCTTGTACTGATCGTAAATTTTGGAGAATGTGTTTGGGTTTACTAGGGTGAAATTTGCCCAGCCTTGTGCGTTCTTTTTCTGGAAGGTAGGGTTTGAGTTTTCTACGCTTTCTAAGCATGCATTATCAATTGTGATGAATTGTATGAGGCTGCTACCTCTTGCAGCCTCATGCGGTAAGCGCCAGAGCTGTGAGTTTGCGTTAAGTTCGCAGCCGCATAATAATAGTGTTCTGTGGTTGATTACGTGTTGCCCCTCCTGGATACAGAACTCAAAATTTACGGATGAAGCTGCATATTCGCTGACAAGAAACAGCTAATCCTCAATCGTGGTCAGCGTTGTGAAAACGCAATGTTCCCCAGTGAATAGGTGTGTGCATGTTAGGTTTGGTGTTCTGATGATTATGTGGGAACTGTTGTGTTTTGAGGCAAAGTTGACATAAAATTTTTGTGAGTGGAAAACCGCCCTCCCCAAATCCCTTTATGAACATTGTTTCTATATTAATAAAAAAAAAAAATAAGGCTGTTAATTTTTTTTTTTTTTTTAATTTTTTTTTAATTATTCAGATAATTGCCGCCACGCCACATTCTGGAACATATTAGAAAAATTTGGATTTGTCCTGTATATTACATATGAATTACACAAACACCAAACAATTTACTTAAATTTATAATAATGCATGACACAACCTGAAATACACTTGAAGCCACTTCCAATTACAGCATTATTATATCAGAGTTTCTTTGCGTGGCCCTGTAAAATAGGACATGTTTTTCACACAATATTCTATCTGAAACATGCCTTTGTGTATACAAAGAGTGTATGTTAATTTTATTTTGTTTTTTGCAATCAAAAGACGTTGAAATGAATCATTCAGAAATTTCAGTCTCAAATATAATCTACTAAAATTATACGAATCATTTGCCCGATGTCAATTAAAAATTTAAAGTATCATCATCTATGATACAGATTAAAATATTAAGTTTGGATTTCACGTTTTTATTTATTTTTGCATAATGCTGATTACAGACACACAGGTTCACAGAATATTCACAAAAATCTTAATTTTAAGATCCAGAACCTTAAAACTTGGAAATATTGCAGAAATTCAGTTTGGACAATTCGCTCCATAAACAGTTATTTCTCTAAGGTATATCAATATAAGAGAAGGTAATAAAAGCTATAAAAAAACAGAAAAAGTAATTTTTTTATATAAATGTAGGGTAAAAAAAAAAAAAAAAAAAGAGTCGAGGATTGCATAATTAATGTAAAAAATCTTAAACAAAAGCTTTTAATTTAACTTAGCATGTCTTTGAAAAGAAAAAAATATTGCGAAAAGAGTACACATCTTTATGTTTTTTCATTTGCTCAATTGCTATTGGTGTTTTCAGATTCACTTGTTTTTTCCTAGTAAGGCTTGAAAATCGACTTGTAATCCATTTGTTCTTTCTGCATCAATAAGCAAATATCTCCCGTGTTACGACACATTATAATGTAGTAGTTGATCCTCGTCCTTTATATTTTTAAATGCTCTTATTTAATTTATAATTTATAATTATTACTTCTTAATAATAATTAAAAAAAAAGAATAAAAATGGATTTTTTCTTAACTTCATTCACTTTAAATTTACTTTCAACAACCAATTTAATTTCTGTATTTGTTTATATTAAAATATAGTTTTCAGATATAATATCTGACATTATTAATTTTCTAATATATATATATATATATATATATATATATATATACATACATTTATCTATTTTATTCTTCTTTATTTCATATAACTGTTATTTTCAATTTAACGCAACTTTAGGACATCTACTGGAATCATCATCAACAAATTATTTAAAAATATAGCCATACAATGGCTAACAATATTTCATGAAATATTTCTTCTATTTATCTTTTTAAAAATCCGAGATAATTCATATTTTAAATTATAAAAGGTAAGCGCAAATTGAAATTAGAAAAAATACAGTTCATATTCTCCTTCACACACGAGCTTAATTGCTACGTTAATTGAATTCAGTTCCGAAAAACTCTATATCGAAACTTTTAAGACACTATTTAGACTTAATTACTGCTTTACTAAAAATTTTGAAACTTATTAATTTTTTTAACTTTTTTTCTTTTTTTTTAAAGTCTAGTTGGATTTAATTAGAAATAAGCTTGTAAGAAAAAGTGCCAGAATAAAATTAAAAATAAAATATCACAACAAAACAGCTCTAGCTAATTTGTAAATAGTTTTAACTAAGCGGTTAACTTGGAAAAGTTTTACTAAGGAAAACTGTCTTTAAAAAAAGTAAATTTGTTTTTTCGTGTATTTTGCATTTGAGCGTCTATTCTTTTATATGATTTTTAATTTTCCCCGTGTCTGTTAAAGTTGTTAAAGAAATTAAATTATTGAATAAGAAAGAAAATGTGTCATCTGAAAAAAGAAAAAATAATAAGATGAAGAAATATTTTCTTAATTTTTTGAATCCTGGTAATTTATTTATATATTCATTTTTGAAGGATAAAATGATTGAAATTACTAACTTTATTTAATACACACTTGTATTTAAATAAAAGTTAGAAATAAATTGTCATAATAAAAAAATGTTCTATTTCTCTAAAGAGCAAAAAATAAAACGTAGTATATATGAATGTAATACTGTTGAATCATTAATCTTTGGAGTGTCCTCATGATATAAATGTATTAAAAATATCAAAATATAATATGTATGTAGCTATTTAGTTTAAATATTAAAAATATTTCATAATAATTAGTCAGTTGTATTAATAATATAACAGTATTATCGGAGCGATTATAGTAAGCCTTTAATAATAAGCAGCTTTAACGTATTTATCTTCTCGTACAAATATATAAGAAGAAATTAGTGATTTATATAAATTTTCGACTTCTAGTTTTCGAAGGATTTACGCGATTTGAACCTTTTCTTAATAAAATGTCTGTCTGTGTTCGTAAATGTTTGTGGGCGCTATTTCTCTCGAAGGAATGCATGGAATTCCACGAAAGTTTATATTTCGTTGGACCATATTATAATTTGATGCCGATTAAGTTTTTCCTTAAATCAGCCTGCCTCGATCTGCCCGAATAAAGAAAATTAGGGGCCTAAATGTTTTGCATTACGAATTCTTTCAACATTAGGATTCTTACATCACCTGCGCTTATGTTTCATCGCACTTGCGGTATCACTTTGAAATTTTGTTTTTTTTTAGCTGCAATTTCTTCTCACATGCTGAGGTCTGTGTGCAAATTCCAGAGTGCGTGAAACGGGCTTATATAATTTCCTGACCCGGATTATTACCAACAAGAAAGATATTACTTACAAACTTTGAATAAACACCATACAATGCAATAAACTCGCAACAATTGTTTCGGGTCGAAAAAACACACGACCCTTCATCAGGCGAATAAAGTAAGCACGAGTGCTGCAGTCAAAGCGGCAACGCACGATGTTGCCGAAAGATGTTGCCGAAGACCCGTACTATAAAATGAATTCGTTATAGAGTTTATATTTTTGATATTTTCTGTTTATAAGTGATTCACTTAAATATTAAACAGTGAAATGCGAAATCTGCTGATTCCCTATAAAATAAATAAATAAAATTCCCATCCCATCCGATAAGTTGATTTAACAACTTAAAGGGTGGGAGGCGCAGAATTGGAACAAAACAAGGAACTCTGTTATACAATTTGAAAACACTCTTTATTTAGATTTTTTAATATGTTGTCTGTAAAATGTGTATTTTTAAAACATAATGCATTCCCAGTTGTCTTATTTACCTGGAAGAAATTGTTTATATATTTCATAATTTTTTTACTTTAAAAAGCAAGATTAAAATTGTTGTCTTTAAACTTCTTTGCTTTCTTTCAAATTCATGAAAAATTTTGTCCCCGGTTTTTAAAAGATTTACAAATTTTAACGTATTTCCAGTACGATTTAGCGATTTTCCAATCAGTATTTCTCTCTTCTTGTCTTTCAGAAACTTTCTGAATGCTTAACCCGAGATTTACTGAGTGATTTTTCTTAAAAGTTTATCTTATGTGTGTAATATTAATATATGGTCAAGTATATTTTTCGATAAGTAATCAATTTGTATTCTATAAGTATTCAATATGTAAAATGTTCCTAAAACTAAACACATTTAATTTAGAATCATATTCTTAAAAGTGACCTCTATATTTTGCTCTTCTCCTAAAAACCACTGTGTATTTTTATCTATCTATTTTTTATTTTTTTAATTACTACTTCTTTCACGATAACTTTTATCAACGTAATAATGTTTTATTATGTATACATATTTATATATACGCATTTACATTAAATTCGCTTAAAAGTATATTCATATTCTATTCTAATATTACTTGTTTTTAACCATTAAAATGTACTCCATTATTTACTTTACTCACAAATGTCTCAAGACGTACTCCTTCATTTTCAAAATTTTAATAATTTTTTTAAATATGTGGTAATAAGCGAGTAATATTTCAAGCGACTTTATACAAACTTAAAAAAAAAAAAAAAAAAAAAAAAAAAAATTAATTTTATGATTTTTTTACCTGATAAAAATATAAAAATTTATTTTTAACTCGCTTTTATTAGTTTCACCCTGTATGTATATTTGTATGTATGTTTGTAACCGCTCTGGGAGCAAAAAATCTATATTGTAAAAAAAGACTTTTCTTACGTGAACGCTGGGCTGTGAGGTAAAGAGCCGCGCCTGCGAACCTAAAGGTCTAGTGTTCGAGCCCTGTCAGGGGAGATTTTTTAAAACTGTTTTTTGTTTAATTCTAAATTATTTTAATTAAAGATTTAAATGTATGTAAGTATTATGGTGTGTCACTCACACGATTTTCTCTTATCCTGCATTTTAATACTAAGACAGATATTTTGTGCTTTTTAGTTCACATTTCTATAAAAGCGTGTTTTTTATTTTTTTAAAACTATAATATTATTTTCTACTTTTCTTTTTTGAACTTTTTGAAGAATAAAAAAAAAAAAAAAATCTGTTTCCTGAAGAACTAAAAATAATCGATTTCCGTACTTCCTTTATGTTATAGAAAGTCCTGTTTACCAGGTATTTCACAACGCAAGTGATAGCTTTATCTCAAAAACCAATCAATCTAGTTTCGCCAAAATTAATTTGTATTTTGCTTATTTATTATTTATAAAGAGCTAAATAGGGCGCTACTACGCTACTTTTCACAAGATGAACATGATGGTTATATACAAACTTTATTAGTAGAAGTGCCCAATTTCGTGTATAAATAAATTCAGAATTCCTATTTAGTAATTTAAATGATGATAAATAATTACAAGATAAAAAGAACCTTTATATACCACGTTTTTAAATTTTCTGTTGAATCATATAAACTTGACAATTCTATGTATTAATAAATACTTTAAAAAATTTTTTTGATGAATTATACCATCAACTTGAAAGAAAATGAGCAAATGCGTAATAAAGGGAACAATTATAAGAAATTATCAAACGTTTATTAATTAAATAAAAATATTAAAAGAATGCATTGTCATCGTGTTCTGAGCTATTCTAAAAGTTTCAAATGTCTAGCTGGTCGAGAAGTTAGTTAAAAGTCGATTGTAAAATTTGTACTGGACAAACAAACAAGAAAGCGAGTTAATAAATACATGATAAAATGTTGAAAACTTTAAACAATTAAACAAGATTGTGATCTACTAATCCGATGAAAAATGCCAATCATTGCACTTTAAATCAAAACCATAATTTTTATTCGATACTTTAATGAAAAAAAAAAAAAAAAAACCTGTAATTTTACTTTCCATACTGTTATTTTATTTGTGCGAAATATGATGCCTGGAGTAAAATCTTTTATCAGCACTCTCCGAAACACTGGACGTCTAATTCCGTTTTGACTGGACTCGTATGATGGCCACTTCCATCACGTCTTGTGATGTTATCGTGTTTCAGAGGCAGTAAGGTAAGTTTGAGACAAATAACGTTATATCTTCACACGAACATAGTTCATGCTTCAAAGATGCATAATGTAATTAATTCTAGTTGAATTTGAAATTCCTTTTCTTAGTCAAAATAAATTTGCTGTAATATTTTTTGTCATCTTTTACATTTCTAAACATAAATTGTTAATTGCCTTATTTAAACTAAACTTTCATTGTGAGAAACGCACATTTTTAATATAAATTTTTTTCTATTATTTTAGGCAAGTATAAGCGAAAAATTATTCAGGGGAGAATATAAATATAATAAATTTGAAGAAAACAGCATAGAACTAAAAACAGTTTGATGAAAAGGCTCGATTTGGAAAGGAATTGTTTGAGTGTTTCGTTTTCTTCTTTGTCAAACCGACAACGCCGTGGAAATCACCGTAATTTGCCCCATTGTGATCAATTTGTTTTTTTTATTTTTTTAACATAATATAAACGTTACGTAATCACAAACGTATGACTTCAACTAATCTGGTGTATCACTCACACGACTTTCTCTTACCCTACATTTCAATACTATAAAGACAGATTGCATATTAAGTCTTAAGGTTAATAGCGTAAGTTAAAAAAGTTTAATGTACTTTAAAAATAATCTAAAATACGCTTACGAAAAGTTTTATTTGATATATTAATCTGTGTGAGAGGGAGGGGCGTTACCGCTCCCCTCAACACGCCACTCAGTTACGGAGCTTACATTTATTTCTAAATAAATAAATAAATAAATTTACGGCTGTTATTGAATTACCTCCAGACTTGCCAATTTTTATTACATTTTTCAAGTGGAAACCTCGCACAAACTTTAAAATAGCAAATTTGAATTTCTTGCAGTTTAGTTATGCTGATAATAGACATACATACAAATTAACCGCTAAATGGACTTCGTATTCAGAGCAGCTCAAAACGTGATATTATATATATTAAAAAAAAAAAAAAGAGTTAGAATAAAACGTCAAACAATACTTAATTTATTGTATGGATATGAAAAATCTATTTTCCTTTCTGAACAGTGTACGTCGGCATAGTAAAATATACCAAAGCACTTCCATTAGTTTATTCAATAGAAAAGAATGTATTAATTTTGGGCACCCATGTATCTTGTCTATAAACTGATATGCACATCGCACTGTGTCTTAAACTTAGTTTTATACTATAAACACCTGATACAAAATGAAATAAACTTCCAGCGATTTCCAATATATTCAAGTACTTTGGGTTGCCTTGTAAACGAATGAGGATTGATTTCCATACCTAAGGTACACACATAACATGCTTTCATGTATATGATGCATATAAGTTTTATGCATATAATGTTCATTCCATTTTGGTTAGGGCATCCTATAGATGTTGCACTGTTTGGATTCAGGGAACCTCAAAGCGCGTAAATATAACAAAAACTGTAATTTGACCCCAAAGCAATACTTTCTCTACCATATATAATGGTAAGACGAAGTAAAAAAAGAGTGTACTGGCATTCTGGACGCCATTTTATTTTGGTACAATGGATGCCATGTTTTAAAAAATCAAACTAATATAAATATTATATTATTAGAAACATATTTTTAAACTGAACAATTTTTGTGAGAACTCTGTATACATAAAACAACTAGTTAAAAAAAAATATCTTATTATAAAACTACTTACTCTCGAAAGAACTGTTGGGCGCCATCAATTGAATGAATCAAAATGAGTTATTCGTTCATTTATTCGTTGAAAATTCATGGAGGTTAAATTTGTTATTTTTCAACGGATTTCAAGATATTCGCAGAAAACTACATAGTTTTCTTTGATAAATAATCAAATTAAGATTATTTTCTTTATTAATAATGTTTCCTGTATTTATAAAATGAAATAAAACTTCTTTGATTTAAACTGATTTCAAGATATTCTGTTTAAAACAACAGTTTTCTCATCGTAAAATATCAACACGACTAAACAAAACATTTGCATTTTTGAACCATCGTGTATGTTACACTCTGTCGTCTATCATTTTACGAGTCATTTTTATGGTTTATAATTATTATTATTATATTTTTTTTTCTTTGATTAGTCTTTACTTTAGGGATCTGTATTTACTGGCTTACTCTTTCGTTTTGTTTTATCGAACATAAAATTCGAAATCGATTTCCGAAAATTAAGATACAGTACCACTGAGAAGGGAATAAAAAATGATTTATTCCAGTAAAAAAAAAAAAAAAAAAAAAAAGGGAAGAAAGTAAAAGTAAAGAAAGTAAAATTTTCTATATCACTGATAAATTAAACTCTTTCTCGATTTACAGGATGTAGTAGTTACATATGGTAAAACTGAATCAGAGTATGGTTGGAAAAAAAAGTAAAATTATACTTCACATTCAAATTATGAAAAATTTTTCTCTATTACGGAATTGAAACTGCCCGATTTTCAAAAACTACTTGATTGATATCAAAGTAATTTTTTTCTCAAGGTATATATATTTTTTAGACGTTAAAAATTTCCTCGAGAATGAAATTGGCTACATGCAACACCCCATATAAGGCACAACCAAAGGCAGTGGGACATGGACCTACCATACCATATATAGGTTTAAAGGCTATAAACGATATAGCGAGTGCAAAACATGTCCTGGAAAAAAGATGCTGAAGGCAGTGGGCTCATGTGCATTTTTTTTTTTTTTTTTTTTTTTTTCCCTCGAGTACTAACTGACCAATTTTAACGAAATGTTTTCTAAGTCTTTTAGTTATGGAATGATTCATTTAATTTTTTTTTTCGGTAGGGTTGAAAGGTTATATTACATATTTCCCTTTAATATGATTCCCCAAATAAATAAGAAGTTGGAAAGAAAAAAAAAAAAAAAAAAAAAAAAAGTCATCAAACTGATAATTATATAACTCAGATAAAATTATTCATTTTTGAGTAAAATAATACGAAGAAAATATTTGTAGATGCTATATTTGTATAAATTTGATATTATAAATTATTTTTTTTATTTAATTACAGACTTTAAAACAATATATATATATACACGCACACTCCTATAATTATCGTTGATGTCATTGTTTTAAATTCTTCGTTACAGCAATTTCAAAGTACTAGTATTTTCAAAGTATTTTTAATATTTTGTATACTTTTATCATTTAGCAATTAAATTACTTTGTATGTATTCATAAATCAAATCTTTTAATTGTGAAGATAAAATCCTCCTAGTATTTATTTATAAAAATAAAATTTCAAATACTTTATGTATACTTTAGCAAACGAATATAATAAAACAACTTAGTAAGTACTACTAATGTCTTAATCTTCACCCCAAGTTTAAACCTAAAATATACAATTATAATGAAAAAGTCGCCGTATATTCTCTTAAGGATAAGTAAAATATAATTTCTTTCTTCCTTGACGTTTTCATTAGAGAGAAATTTTATACTTTTCTTTAAAGTTCATCTAAAAGACGACACTGTACATCGAAAAGTTTCAGAACAACTAAACCCAGAGGAAAAGAGAATTCGATTGAACTTGTTACTTTTATCAAGCGTTTAGAAAGGATTTAAGATTTATACACTGTTTGTACAAGGTACCAGAAGGTTTAACGATATCTTCTAAGTCTTATTTACAATTTAGAAAATCAATTGTATGTTTTCTCTGTTCGTTAAAATTATTTTAATCATTCAAATGAAATTCTTAACAGTTTCTACATGATCCGCTTTAAAAATATCAAAATCCGGATAGGTATTGCGTAATACTTTTTAAAATCATCTATATAATATTTCTCTAACGTGTAACAGTTACGATTATATTTTGTAGAAACAATGTGATAGTGAATGTAAAATACGCGAGGATGAAAAATAATATACAAGTAAATATTTAGGCACGTGGACTCAGTTCAGTGGTATAGTAAAATTTAAAAAATTTAAAAACTTACGACATTTGTCTGATTAGATCATTTTATAGAAAAATTTAATTTTAAAAGTTGCACCTTTGCAATCCTTGCAAAGTACGATTTCCATATTAGAGAAGTAGTATAACACTATATATATATATATATATATATATATATATATATATATTTTAAAATATTCATTTTACTCCCGATATCACATTATTATTATTATTATTATTATTATTATTTTGTTGTTGTTAAAAATTTAAAAAAATCGATAATTTTATTTTAAATTATCGCTGATCGATGGTTCAACCATTCATTTTAAAGGTATTCGCGAGCTCTTTTGAAAGATACCCATCATGAAAATGTATTCCCCTCGAGGGGGGACTTTCCTTCCAGGGGGAAAGGCGATGCTTCTACACATACAAAAAAATTTTCCAAGTTGACTATCTCTATCATAAATAATTCTTGTACATTTCATAATGATTATTAAAAAATAATTCTTTTTATGCACATTTGTACAAAATTTTGTCCTATACCACTATGTTGAAAGTTTAGAAAAAGCGGGATGGCGACACAACCTGAAAGACAATTTTTACCAAAAGTTGATAGGTACTAATTTATGTCAAGGTATAACTACATTCCAATTTGTATGAAATTGTGTGCAGTAGCTGCAATTTGTTCCCTATAAAAAAAAATTCATTGTAGTGGAGTTATACGTTTGATTAGTAGAGAAAAAATATTAAAATTTTCATGGGAAGGGAATTTTGCTCTACGTGATTGCCCTTTAATTCCAATCTACTGACTTTTTGCTGTCCAAACACAGCCTGTATAAGAAAAGTTTGCAATCATTAAAAAAAAAAAAAAAAAAAAAAAATAGGCTACACTGTAAAAAAAATCCCGTAAGATTATAGGGAAAGCCCGGCAGCAGAGATTCCAGACAAAGCCCGTAAAAAGAAACACTTAGACCGTAAATTAAGTATATAATAACCTTAAATTACGTTACATGCCTGTAAAAAAAACATTTTGTCCGTAAAACCAATGTTTTTTTTTTTACGGGCTTTGTCTGGAATCTCTGCTGCCGGGCTTTCCCCGTAATCTTACATTTTTTTTTTTTCTTTTTTACAGTGTATGAGATTTTAGCGTATCTATACCTTTTGCGATTTCCTGAGATCATTTTTATTCTTTTAAAAGGGTTGTGCGTGTTTGAACACGATAACGTCTGAACGCCTTATGCCCTTGAGGTTGGTAGGTGTGTTATAGGTCACCGTCGCACGAACAGTATAGATTTTGCTGAGTACAGGACTTATAATTCTTTTGCAGGGACACATTCTCCGCAGGCGAAAATTCTTTGTTATTAAGGCCGGTGAAATCAAATTATACGCCTTATTCGTTTAAGCTAAAAGTTGATAGGTATATAGGTCACCGTCACGCGATTTGTGTAGATTTTGATTTGTGTAGAACTTGAAATTCTTTTACTAAAACACAAAGATAAATTCTTTACCATTACGGACTAGAGATTCCAATTATTTAAAGGGCGCTAGTGTCTAAACTCTATTTTCGCTTAAGATCTAAACTGATAGGCATGTTATTGGTTATAATCGCAAAGACCGTGCAGATTCACTTCAGTGTAGGACTTATGTATTTTTATCGGAATAAAAGTAGAATTTTTATAAATCGAGGTTTATGGGCTCAAACTTATTAAAGTTCGTTTTAATAACGTTAAATTGCTTAAAACATAAGAAAAGGTAAATGTTTGATATTGTGAGCTTACTATTTATAGAAAAAAAGAAAAAAGCATACATTACGATCTATTAAACGACATGTAACTTTGAAGAAATATTCAATTATTATTTTATTATTTTTCCTTTTAGTTATTTAACGACTTCTCTAATTTAAATTTATTTAAATTAGAAAGTCCAGTGGAATCGCTTCTTCTTCTTTTTTTTTTTTTTTCCTTTTTCTAAGTTCGTAAATATAGCTTTTTCTTTTTTTAACACTTCTTAAAAAAAAACGTTTTATTTATCTATTTATTCATTCTTTATTATTATTATTATTATTGTTATTTTGTGTGTGTGTGTCATGGGGTACTTTTTCAATAAGTGTTCCATATATTAATATTCTTTAATTTACCAGATGTTGTAAATTTTCAGAATTGACGATTTTTTTAATACACAGTAAATAATAAATATTTAGACATATAACAAAAATGGGTTTATATTTGTGTGTGCTTCTTTAATAGGCTAATTCAGCATTTTATGAAGGAATTTGCTGAAACTTACCAATAAATTTTTAGTTTAATTTAATTAAACATCTCTTCCCCTTTATCTTGCATAGTTTTATTTACTTATTTAATTAATAGTATTATGATATCATTTTAATGTTTATTAACTTTTAGAACATTAATTAACTAATTCATTTTTTTTTTCTCTTTCTACAATTTTATTGTTCATGTCGTCGCTCCAAATCTTACTTCACTAATAAAAAATTCTCCCTGATGCAAAAATTTAATTTAAAAATTTAGAAAAAAAAATTACCTTCTTTTTCATTTAATTAATTCGTTTACATGTATTTTACGAAAACCTAAATAAATTTTTGAGGTGTTAATGAAATTTACACTTATCTAAAATAATTTTTTAAAAAATTAAATGCCTTAATGGTTTAATTTTTAGTTACATAACTTAAAATTAGCAGCATATTATAATAAACCACGCTAAATATGGGATTGTTCAGGGAGGAAATGTAGTCCAATAAAAATTCTGAAACAAATTAAATTCGTAGAAGTAGAGAAATTCTAATTATCTAAACCATTATTATTATTTTTATTTTTTTTTTCCTTTTCAAAGATGAAAAAAATATATATATGTTTTTTTTTTTTTTTTTTTTTTAACAAGATTGAAAACGGATTAGTTTTGAAGAAAATATTTTTTTTAAATATCGAAAACGCATCTTATATGTTAATGAACGAAGTGGGATCAAATTTAATTAAGTTAAATAATTTAATTCATTTACATGAGCCCGTATTGCTTTAAGACAATTGCTATATCAAATTTACATTTTTAGATTGCAAAAGTCTGTAAAACAAAACTATTAAAAAGCAAATTAATCAGTTTCCTAATTAATAAATTCAATTCTGTTTTGCTCATCTTAAAATGAAATTCATGTTTTACCTATTTAGATGTTTTATAAAATTCTTCTGCATATTATATTAACAAAAAAGAAATTAAATAATAATGATAATAATAATAATAATAACAATAATAATGTAATCCTGTTTTTTGCAATGATATAATGAATTCCGGGTTTTTTTTGGTTACTTCCTGAAAATATCCTTAAAATGTAATCATGGGTATTAATCGAGTAGTTTAAAAAGTTACCTAATTAAAATTGTACCTTTTTTTTTCTTTTAAATAAATAAGAGAATGTTTTTGAATTAAAATTTCAGTTTCTTTTTTCTTTCTTTCTTTCTTTTTTTTTTTTTTTTTTTTTTTTTTAACTGGAATTTTTTCTCATTAAATTTTAAAAACCATTTTATTATGTAATTTTTCAAAATTAGGTTTCAGTTTGATTAAATTTAAAGAAAAAGAAGGATTGTACTACGTTATTTTTAATTTCTTACTCTTAAATATTATTATATATATAGCAATAATAATTACTATAATCCATGGTAATGGAATATTCCTATATCTCCATGCTATAATCAGTTTAGCAAGATCTTCTTTTTAATAACGTGAGTACTTTTTATTTGTTGCCAAAAAAAAAAAAAAAAAAAAAAAAAAAAAAAAAAACATTTTCTTTCTTTTTATAGTATACAGAATATTCTAAAAAAAAGTGGAAATTGGAGTGAGGAAGGATTTTCATATTTATTCCATAATCACTTGTTATACATCAAATTAAAGCACATTTTATCTAGAATATGATTTCTTTTACTTCAAAACGTATGCAGTACTAGACATTGAAGTAGAATATGAATCCACATTCTATTTGATAGAGTATTTTTGTTACAATAACGAAAATATAGGAATTTGATCTCTAAAATTACAAAAATTTCGAAGAAAAAAAAAAAAAAGAAGAAGAAGAAGAAGAAAGGAAGAAAAAGGAGACAGAAAGAAATAATGGAAAAAAAAGAAAGAAAAAAGAAAAGGAAGAAAGGAAGAAAGAAAAGAAAGAAACTGCTTTAAAATATAAATGAATGTAATTAGTATCCCTTAGAAGGAATACTTACATCAGTAAAATTGCTATCGAAACCAAATCATGCTTAAATTAAAGAGCATGGTCGAAAACATTTGGTGAGTACAAATTTTCTGCAACAACACGCATTGGGGCGGGATATGACCCCCCTAATAGTTTCAGTTATTTCTATAAAAACCAACAAAACACGCGTCTTTGTTCGAACGGGTTGTGCAGTGGTAGCGTGTTTGATTAGTGGTACAGTGGTTCTGCAATCGAGTCCCCGCAAAGGCGTTTTGTATTTTATTTTTTTTATTTTTTTGTACTATTATTTATTTATTTATTTATTTATTTTTACGTTTATAATTAAATTAAATTATTAATTTAAGAGAAAATATTTATTATAATAAGAGGATCTTTTTATTATTATTATTATTATTATTATTATTATTATTATTATTATTATTATTTTAATTCCAATTAATAAAGTATTGCCCATGAATTTAAGTAATATATATATTTATTTATAAAAAAAGAAAATCATATTTAAAGCTACGGATATAGTTTCTAATTTATAACAATTATGAATAAAAGTAGAAAAATCTTGAAAACATAGGTATTTTTCCCAATGAGAACAAGAAATATAAGAAGATTGACCATAATTATCTGAATTACAATTTTGTTCACCGTCAATTACACTAGTCGACAAAAAAAAATTTTTGGAGGGTAACAAAAATGAAATTAGCTATTTTCAACTAATTTTGTAGTGCAGAATTAAAAAATAATAGCGAAAAATCTGTAACACGTACAGATTTTTTGTTACGATTATTTAATCTGTACTGGAAGCAATAAACCCTGTCTAAAAAAAGTACGCTTAATACTGCTTTGTTAAATAAATCCTTGTCGAGTCATGTTCTTAGTTAGTCTAAGAAAATAATTCGATAAGGATTTATTTAACAAAATAGTATTAAATGTACTTTTTAAATATCGGAATTATTTGCTAGTGCTCGGATACTTTTGCTGTCGAATGTATTGTAAAAATAATAAAAATAATAATGAAATTTGCCATTTTCTGATATTTTAACAAAAAAAAAAAAAAAAAAAAAAAAAAAAAAAAAAAAAAGGAACAAACATGGTTGCCGGGACTCTGATTTGCTAGGACTCTGGGTTGCCAGCAGGAATGGTTACAACCTGTGATACTGTGAAAATGATAAAAAATTCGTGAAAATTGCCATTTTCTGATACTCTAACAGAAAAATGGGACGTGGTGGGACTTTTTTGCTTGCAGATATTTAAATAAAAATTGGAATTAATAATGAAAATAATAATTTGACCGTTGTTACCGAACCACTGTAGACCAGTGTTATTGTTCATCACGAACATTTTGTTAAATATTTGGCTTTTCGTCTAAATTACTAGGTTTGTAAAATTCATATTTACTCACATTTTGAATTTTTTTAGATGTAAACTAATTACAAATTAGTAAAATCATTTTGAGAAAATTTGTCATTGTGCTCACTTTTATTGTCAGTTCTTCCAACACCACCAAATTTGACAGTTGTTTAATGAAATATTTGAAGTAAAAATTAAATGCGACGTCGAGTACTTAAGCAGCAGTTGTTATTTATTCAGGATTTTTCATGCAAACAATTGCATGAATAATAATACAATTGAGAGCAGACGATTAATTCTTGCTATTAATGAAGTCGATAAAAAATAGTAATTAAAAATTTACATAAAACACTACCACAAATCATTAAAAAAAAAAAATCTAAATGTAATATAAAAGTATTTCCCGTTAAATTATTAATTTCTTTTAATTTAATAAATAAATCAAAAAATTGGTTAAAAATTAAAAAAATATTAAATTGTCCGCGCTGAAAAAAACTTTTTTAAATATAATTAATATTTTCTCTTAAAATAATAATTTAATTTAATTTAAAATGTAAAATAATAATAATAATAATAATAATAATATTTCGGTTGAAGTAAAAAATTTAAATACAAAATGTCCTAGCGGGGATTCGATCTCAGGACCTCCTCTTCACAAGTCAAGCACGCTACAACTGCACCACCCGATTTTACTACGGTGCATGTTTTGTTGGTTTTTATATAAATAACTAAAATTATTAGGGGGTCATATCTCTCCCCCGTGGGGGTTGTTGTAACAAACTTGCCCTCTTCTCAATGTTTTCGACCATGCTCTTTAATTTAAGCTTGGTTTGGTTTCAGTAGCTACTTTACTGTTTCATACTTCCCTTATTAGTATTGGTCAAAAACAGATGATATGTGACGTGAAAATTAATCTGTAACCATCTCAATCTTTCTAACCTATCACTTGTAAATAATGGAATATTTTAAACAGCTGATTATTTTTGGAAAGCTGATTATTTTGTATAATATACGTATTTGTAGTATCAATATTAAATTTATTTTTCACAAGTTAAACTTCTTATTATTAAAAGTAAAAATCCCACGATATCACACCCGTCGCATAAAATTTTATTTTATTTATTTATTTATTTATGAAATTCATTTTGAAGAGGATATTACTTTGCTTAATGGAATCTGCTTTAACTAGGAAAGTACAATCGTTTATAATTTCAAAATTCAAAGACATTTTAAACAATATAGATGCTCGTGAAACTGTACCCTAGAAATGTCCCATCCGTTTCAAAATAATAATAATTATAATAATTTAAAATAATAAATAAATGTAACATTTCCCTCCTATTTCTTTGTCCTTTCCGACCCAGCCCGTACGATCATGCGGGTTAGACATCCACGACATCCACTTACATTTTTGCATCTGGCACAGTCGTATGTAATGAAAGTCGTATGTAATAAGTCGTACTATTAATGAAAATGCGTTTTATTAGGCTACTTTGTACTGATATTTAAAAATTTGCGAACTGGCAATCTTCCTATTTTCAAATCAGGTTAATGAGAAGACGCGTTCTTTATGGATTGGAGAATAAAAAATACATTTTTGAAATTTTGGAGAATTTTTAACTCATTCTGAAAAAAATTAAAATTTGGCTTTAATTAGTGATTATAATTTCGCAATCCAAAAATTTAAATTCGGTTGAAAATTAGAGATTTTTACCGATTTTTTAAAACTATAATATAATTGTTTCCAGGCTACTTTGAATTGGTATTTTTAAATTTCCCAGTCGTCAATCTTCTAGCTCATATTAGGACATAAGCCAAGTGTTATACACTCATTGCCATAAAAATTTGTGCACTAAGAAAGAGTTGTCAGAATGAAACGAAATTTTACATACCTATGTGCAACGTTGACAAAAGTAAATGATTACAAAATAAAAGCGAAATGATCATTTATTACAATAAAAATTACGAAAGAATGGAGGTTTTAGTACCCTGTTGGGCCACCTCTAGTATGTATGCACGATGCGATACGTGCGAGCATTGAGGCATACAAGTCCCGTAGGATGTCCTGCAGAATTTCGTTGCACATTTGTTGTAAACACGCCTCTAATTCGTCCAAACTCGTAGGCTGTCTAACTTGCTGTCCAAAGTGATCCCAGATATGCTCCATTGGTGACAAATCTGGGAATCTAGTAGGCCAAGGAAGGGCGGTATTGTGGTGGAGGCAGTCCTGTGACACCCTTCATGTGTGTGGCTGAGCATTGTCCCGTTAAAAATGGCTCCTGGAAGTCCTGCCATGAATGACAAAACCTATGGCTGAAGGACGTCATGCACGAACTACTGGGCTGGCATGATGCCGTGGATCAATATTAGGGATGACCGTGTGCTGTATACAATATCATCCGATACCATCACATCACATTAGATGTGGGTGTGGTGTGCAGCTGTAAATAAAAGGCAGGATTGAGACTTTCACCCCTATGCCCCCCCCACACACACACACATACACACATACAGGTTTTTCATCCCTACCCAAACTGAGTCTAGATACGTTGCTAAGCACGACGTGGGTTCCATTCGATTGCAATCCAATTCCGTCGAGCGCGACACCCATCCCAAACGGAGGAGAGGAGGATGGGTATTATTGGCAACACATCTAATAAGCGCCGCGATAACAGCAAATGTCTTGCAATGGTACGTACAGACACATGGGTAGGTCGTAAAGGTCCTACATATGTTCGGATGACGGACAACGAGACAGTTGGCGCTATACGTATGTTTCGTATGATGTGATGGTTTTTTCGATTATTGGTCTGTCGACTGCGTCCTGAGCCTGGTCACCGTGAATGTGACCTCTCACTTGTCCACTGATCCCAATTCCTCCCCACGGTAAAATCAGAACGGCCTAGGTGGCCGGCTACTCGCCGTGCTGATCACCCGGATTCAATCATACCGATGATTTTTCCCCTCTCCAGCTGCTCACATTGTCTTCGACGGTGGCATAACGGCATCTCTAATTAGAAAGTGTCCTTCTGCAACAGATTAGGTATACCAAACAAGCTCTGTTTACCTGTTTTATACTCCAAAAAGAACGAAGTATAACGCCCTCTGGTGGCATTACGCAATGCGCAATCACGCTGCATTTCTAATCATTTGCATATCTGCCTGGCAGGTACCTACATGCCAAGTTTATTTACGATTCAACAATTACATGTTGGTGCGCAAATTTTTATGGCAGTCAGTGTAATAATAATAATTATTATTATTATCATTGTCAGAGGAGAAAAAAGCTTTTTTTTAAAAATTCTCAAAATTTTAACCAATTTTGACAAAAATAAAAAATTAGTAAAAATAGTGATTAAAGTTCACTGTTCAAAAACCTTTAAATTCGGTTTAAAAATAAAAATTTAAATAATGATAATAATAATTTTAATAATATATTGCATTCAAGAACAACCCTGCACTGACTTTTTTTTTTTTTTTTTTGCGAGCTAGTGTTCTCCCAAATGAAAATTACAAATTTTATAGAAAAATTATATTTAACTAAATTCAAGGTTGAAGTTTTTTATATAAAATTAGTTTTACACTTTGGCAGCAGCTATAAAACTGCTTCAATGATTCCATTATTATTAATAATAATAATATTATTATTATTTAGAATCTACATATATTTTGAGTTTAAATACGTAGTACATTTTTATAGGAAATATTGTTTAAATATCTACTTAGATCATAATAAAAGTTTATAAGAAAAATAAATTTTAGATGCTTTCATATAATTCTGCTACACTTTTACTTTGCCTGTTAAAATAGTGGGATAAGCAGTAAAAGGGATAATCAGTCAGTTTTTTTTTTTTTTTTTTTTCTTGTAAGATTAATTTTTGAAAAAAAAAAAAAAATATATATATATATATATATATATATATATATATATATGTATTATATATATATATATATATATAAAACAATAATAACCAAATAAATAAATAAATACTTTCATGTTTTCATTTAAATATTTTTACAATAATTTCCGTATATGGAAATTAGTATTCATAAATATCTTACACGTACAATTTGAAAATTTCCTAAAAATTTATGAAAAAAAATAAAGTATTTCAAAAACAATGAAACAAAAATATATGAAAAGAAACACATTTAAAAATATCTCTTTGAAGGGTAAATAATTAATTTATATATGAATTGATAAACTACATAATTCAATAGTTATTCAATTATGTAGCTTATCTTCTAATACGAGCATGTCTTTGATACATTTCAATGATATTTATTGAAGAGGAGTACAGCATAGAAAATAAATAACATGAAAGTATTGGGACTTACGGCAAGTTTTTACGTTTATACTCAAACAATCAAACTAATCGCTCTAATGTACACAAACATCAAACCGTCTCAATTATATATATTAAAAGCAAACACGTTTTATTTATGAGACAAAAAATTTTTAAGTCAAAACACATTTAAAAAAAACAAAAATTACATATAAAAACAATTAAAATCAGACGTTTCGAAACCCGTCCGTGTTTCCTCATCAGTAATTATAACACATTATATTACACATAAGAACACATTACAACACATTACAAGATTACATTGACAAATGTTTAGAACTTTTAAATGACCTATCTACATATGCTGTTTTAAATAAAGATATCACACCTTCAATACAAAATAATCTTAATAAAATGATCAGTGAATTAGAGAAAAATAATCAAATAGATAATGTTACAGCTAAATCTTTAAGATGTTATATTGGTATGGCTCCCAATTTTTATGGGTTGCCAAAATTACATAAACCTGGTATTCCATTTAGACCTATAATTGATTACTCCCGTTCCCCTCTTTCTAACCTTGCTAGATTTATTTCGTCATTGCTTAAACCACTTACTTTAAATTCACCCTTTAGTTTAAATTCTTCTTTTCAGTTTGTTTCTCAATTAAAAAATTTTAATGCCCCCCCCCCCCCAAACTGTATAATGATTTCTTTAGATGTTGTTTCTCTTTTTACTTCCATCCCTATTGAATTTGCTTGTGATATTATAAGAAAAGTTTATCCTAATGATAGTACTCATTCTACTCTTAATATTGAATCAATTCTTAAATTAGTTTTTTTCTGCTTATCTTGTAATTGCTTCAAGTTTAATGATTTATACTATAAACAAATTCGTGGCACGCCTATGGGCTCACCTGCTAGTGTTTGCATAGCAGAAATAGTTATGCAGTTTTTTGGAAAATAAAATAAATGAGAAACCGATCATATTCCTGACTTCGATAATATAAAAATTTTAAATTCTGGTGTTCATAATTATAAATCGCGTATTTTCCTTGAGAGCTGGCACACTGCCAAGCATCCCTACACTATCATAGAAGCATGCGCACTGGCTCCTCAATATTCTGTACTTCTTTAAATTCCTTGAGTGTTCATGTCCTGTTTGCATATTGTGTTGTAATTACTGATGAGGAAACCCGGACGGGTTTCGAAACGTCTGATTTTAATTGTTTTTATATGTAATTTTTGTTTTTTTAAAATGTGTTTTGACTTAAAATTTTTTTGTCCCATAAATAAAACGTGTTTGCTTTTAATCGCTCTAACTCTTTTTCTTCTTTCTTTCTCTTTCTTTCTAATGAAAGATACTTGTAGAAAAATATTTCAGTTGTAGTTTTTTTTTTTTTTCAAAATCTTAAATATTTCTAAAATTAAATTTTTCAAATTTGAAAAAAAATTTTGACAAAAATTGAAAATATGATCCTATTGTGAGATTTATAATTAGGAAGAAGAAACAATTTATATTTCTAAACTATAAATGTAAAAATAAACTAGTGAGTAACTGATAATAATAATAATAATAATAATAATAATAAACATAAAAAAATCAATTAAATTGATCGATTTGTTTACAAAAAAACATCTCTGTTCTCGACATATCGACTCTTCAAAGGCTAGTTTTTCCTCCTATTTGGAGATTTGAGAATGGAACAGAAACAATTAGATGACATCGTTAAGTAACTTACATAGAACAATTTCCAAAAAATATCAAAATTCATCAAGTGGTTTGAGAGAAACAAGTTATCAAAATTGCGCCATAAGTAGCCTTTCTCCTAAGCATCATCAAAGCGATTTACTCCCCTTAACGCAATCAAATTACATCCCCCCCCCCCTTTAGCCATGGAGTAATTGTGCATTCGAAAGTGTACGAATAAGCTCCAAATTCAAAAATCTATTGTCGTATAGGAATAATTATTGCTCTAAAAATTCTGAGATGAGTCAGCTGATTGTGGTGATACCATTCTCCGTTCTTATCAGTTGGAAGATCAGTCAATATTCCTACACGATGATTAACAAAGACATCAAAACTTGCAGATATTGAAGAAATATTATATCTTTCCTCAGACCACATTTTCGGTAAAATTTTCACGTCAAGCAATCTTCTTTGGAATTTCATCAACATATGAAAGAGAGAGATATATTTATTTATAGGGAGGTGGAGGAAATAAAGAGAAAATACACACACACACACACACACACACACACACACACACACACATATATATATATATATAATTATCCTAATTATGTTCTTAAATTCTTGCTTACTCGTTGAAGTTTACCCGATTTCTTATAGAAACGTTTCATTGTATTTCGGCGTTCTGTAAGAGGCAAATTAGAGTTACAGCTTTAATATTGTTACCTTTGGAGTTTCACGCAGCGATTCTCAGCCATAAGTGATTTTCTCGCCCTCTCTTTTCACGAGTTCCATCAGGAGAGTTATCTCATCGACAATAACTCATATTATCACAAAATGGTTTTCGAAAAAGAAGATTATTCTGCAGTTTTTCCTTGTATTTAAAGTCTGCATCAATTTTATTTTAAGAAAATAATGCTAATAAATACCGTAATTTCTGGTAGATTATATAATCCAGTTTTGCACCAGAAATTTCAATTGATAAATAAATTTATATTTGTACGAGTTCTTCCTTCGCAAAAATATAGATTTCTCTATTAAATAAAATTTCTGGTGGAGAAATGACACATCTTACCTGCGGCTTATCTACCAGAATTTACGGTAATAATAATAACTATGATATTGCATCCACCACACAGATTTCTTTTATATTTTTCTAAGCAAATTCACGCAGTTCAAATTATGTATTAAAATTATTATTTTTCAAAGTTATTTTTCATAGTATGTGTAGATGATTTTCATCTCAGAAAAGTATAACGATTGAGGATGAAAGTAAGTCAATTTTGTGCCCTGCTGATGACGTATTGTAAAATGAACTTTTTAAGTTTCTAATTGTCTTAAACAAACAATATTAAATTTAATCAAAATTCATAGTACTTTAAAATTTAATAATTATTTATTTTTGTTTCTGAAATAATTGTAATGTTAGTTTGAAAGAAATATATATTCGAAAGAAGTTTAGATTGTTTAGTAATTATTAATGTCTGTTTTTGACCCCCCGCCCCCCTTTCCAAAAAAAAAAAAAAAAAAGAAAAGAAAAGAAAGAAAGAAAGAGAGAGACAGAACAAAATGAGTTAAATATTAATGAAATAAAATTTTTTGTTTCAAATTTCTCTTGAAAGTTAAATTGATCTCTTTTTGAACTCAAATTGTATTTCTAACTTCTCAAGTGAACATCTTCTAAGTTCACTTTTAACGGAAATTTTAATGTAATTAAAGCACCAATTAATGACAGCTTTGAAGTAGTTGCATGGAATATGAATATTTAATAAATAAGTAATTAAAAAAGCACTTTCGGAGTCAGCTATTGATCTTCATCTAATCAGCCTCGTTCATTTTTTTCCTCCTTTGATGATTCATTAGTTCTACATCAAAGTTGTATTTAATGGATATTTTAATAGCATTGAAATTTTCATGACAGTCAATATTCAGTTTCAATTTAATAATTAATTTTATTTTATAAAAGTGAAATTTTTCATTTTATCTTTGACTTTAATTGCTATTGTTTCAGTATTGCTTAGTTTTAATAATTATGTTTTAAAATGTCGATTTAATAAAAAATACAGATTTTTCAGTAAATTTTGTGTAGTAATGCTTAAAGGATGACAAATGTAAAAATATTTCAATCAAGAAGCGAATATTAAAATCAAAATGCTGTTATAGTGTAAAAGTCATTGATAATACTACATGCTTAAATATATCATCATTATATATACATATATATATGTTATTGTTAATATAAGCTAATTACAATCATTAAAAATTTTGAAGTGGCTCTGTTCGACTTATCTAACATTTGATATTTAACAGATATTTAAATAAATTTGAATCATCGAATAATTCAGTGAAAAATCAAACGTTAAAAAAAGCAATTAGATGTTTGAATATTTCTCCTCAAATTCCAATACTTGTTTAGAAAACGGTAATGCATCCGATTTCCTTGTGCGTCACTTTACAGTGACGCACAAGAGTTATAAATTTTAAAGCAGCAATTTTTATTAACGACTATTCTGCAGAATTTTTTAAAAATATATATTAACCGTAGACTCTGACCTCCATGTAGTTAGCCCGATACGACGTGATATAATGTAGATTTTTTCCATACTTCCATGTAAAATAACTATAAGTAATTTGCACATAAATTTCCATTGTGATCCTATATTAGCAAATCAATGTAACATATATCAGTATTACATATGTTTGAAACAATTTAACATTAATAAAGCAACCTTCGATGTCCATAGACCACAATGTGAAAAAATTCGATTTTTCATCTCTGTAAGTGAAAGTATTAAGTCCTGCAATCATAAACCTTTTTATAACACCTGCAATAATGAATCGACCTCATGCTTCATGATAACATGCCTACCAACTTTTAGATCAATTTGATAAGGTGTTTAGATGCTATTGTAGTTCAAATAATTTGAGCACAGACCGTAATGATAAATATATATTTTTTTCTGTCCTTATCAAAAACTTAAAGTCCCACACTCATCAAAATCTGTACAATTCGGTAGACGATGATCTATAACATAATTATCAAATTTAGCTCAATCTGATAAAGCATTTTCGTGTTAACCCATACACGAACACCACCGTAAAAATATCAAAAATAAATTTAAAATACATTTAAACTTACAGATACACAAAAATCTCATAGTCATATTTTTTCCTGATTGCAATAATTCCCTTACATTATGTTCAAAAAGTAAAAAGAAGAAAATTAAGATTTTTGTTATTAAAAAAAGTCTAAAAAGGAAATATTCAAAAGGTGTCGTCTTCAAACAATATATGTGATTCTACTATTCATAAAACACCAGGAAGTGAAAAAATTATCGGCTGAAATGAATTACAGCGACCACAAAAAATTATCTAAATTAAGTATATTTGGCGATTTAACGCTGATTCATCAGAAAATTTATAAACATGGTATATAAAAAGTTTTTTTTTTTATCGTATAATTATTTATATAATTAAAAAATATATATTAGTTACATTTTTTACAAACAATTGTCGCAGTGTTTGCAGTATCCTCTCATATTTAAAACAGATCTACCTTCTCAAATGACGCTATATTGCGAATACTGATTAATGTGACTTTGGTTTGTTGCACACTATTTCAAATGTTGGCGAATATTTAAATTAGACATCATTACTTTTTGCTGCTGTTAATCGAACAAAACAGAAAGTCATGATATTGCTAAGAGATTAAGCATTGCTAGTTAAACTTTATTATGCGAATTACCAATGCGCACTTCTGACGGCCATTCTAATTTATGACGGCCGTCATATTGAACATTTATAGTTCTAATTTCATTGTTGAATGTATTGCGCCATTGTAAATAATAAATTTTACATATAAAATGCCAACTGATGTAGAAAAATTAAATTAATTTGGCAATAAATCTTTTGTTACTTGAAAAAAATATATCCCATGACTTTCTGTGCATTTCAGTGAAAAACCACAGAGTGCTATGCTCAATACTTTTTGATTAATATATTTTTTTATATTTTCTGTGAGTTTTGGATAAACCTGTATACATATATATGCAAGTATATTTGTATATCCGGTAATGTATTATATGATACATGATATTATGTAATTGAAAATTAGGTCATGCACAAATTTCAATGAAAAACCACAAGGTGCTACGCTCAATACTTTTTGAGTAATATTTTTTATATTTTCTGTGACTTTTGGGTAACCCGGTACACACATATATGCAAGTATATTTCTATATCCGGTAATGTATTATATGATACACGATATTATGTAATTCAAAATTATGTCATGTACAAATTTCTTCAAAGTACAATTTTTATTAAATTAGTTTATGTTTATTCCAGGAATTGTATATTTTATTAATAATTTAGAAAACAGTCTTCCGTATTTTACAAGACCAAACATTAAATTTTAATAAAAAAAAAAAAAAAAAAAAAAAAAAATGTGAGATAATTTTATTTTAGTTTCTGAAAATTAAATAAAGCATCTACAATTCCTATTACATTATAATACAAATTTAAGAAAATAATTAACAGTGATTTTCAAAAATTTCTTTGTTATTATTTTCTCTTTTCCATTGTTATTTAATTACAGTTATTTTTCCCTTTTCATTTGGAAGAGCTTGGCATATGCAGAAAAATATTTTTTAATTACACAAACTGTTTTGATTAAAAATAGATCTTTTTTCTTTTTCTCTCCTTTCATTTATGACTCGATGCTTATGATTTTTCATTAACTATTTATTCTAAAATATTTAAAGATGATTAAATTAAAAATATATTTCCGTAATTTTTGAATACTAATTATTCTAGAAAATGCTAAATGTTTTTATGGCTCTCAATTATATGCTTATAAATTGTATTTTTTAAATATTTTAATTGTTTATCATTATAACTTTCAACATTTGGGGATTTATTTTCCTTATATATATTCAAATGGGGGGGAGGAGTACTCGTTATGATGCATAATTAATATTAACAATATTTTTCTGAGATCTTTGTTTTACCTCTTTTTTTATGTCTGAAAATTCTGTTATCAGCGATTGTAAAAGAAATGCATGTTTTTTGGAGACAATAAATCCGAATTTTTAATTTACCACCAAAATGACTCTTAAAAAAAAAAAAAAAAAAAAAAAAAAAAATCCCCTTGACCAACGCCAACACTCGTAAAAAGAAAAAAAGAAAACTTTTCTTTTGATTGGAGGGGTATCTCATCTTATATTATCGGTTCAAGTACCATTTTAATCATTCTATCTTCTTGGATTGAAAACTTCTCTCACTTTTAGCTCCTCCTTTCTGTAAATTTAAATTTCTCAATAAATATAAATTTTAAAGTTTCGTCGAAAAATAAACAATTTTTTGAGATAAATCAACTAATTTTTGCCTTTTAATTGCACCGAGAAAAGGGAAACGACTAAAGTTACATGCATGGACATTTTGGTTAGTTAAAAAAAAAAAAAAATGTAATTAGAAATAAAAAAGTCGGTTTTGTTGCAAAGATAACAGGCTTGCAATAAATGTTATAAAATTTTAACAACAGTTTTCAGTTTTTTCTTTAATTATTATTATTATTATCATTATTATTATATACATATATATATATTTAAATATATATGGTTTGAGAATGTATTTATTGAAGTAGAATATTCCTAACTGAGATTTCGGTATAATTGTGTGCTTTAAGGTCCCCTGAATTCGAACAGTTAGATCTATACTTGTTGATCTGTTAGTTTGCCTGTTAGGGTGTTTATTATCAGCATAACTCGAAAACAGTTATTGGCAGAAAATCCAAATTTCTTATTCTAAATTTGTGTCATATGATATTACTTGAAACAATAAAAAGAAAAAAAAATGGGCGTGTGAAATAATTTATTCCGCATAGTTCCCTTTTCATACAAGAAAGAGGAAGGAATAAAACGTAAAAAAATATCAAAATATCTTTAAAAAGTAAAAAGAAAAAGAAAGAATGTAGGAGGGGGCGTTGAACGAAAGTTAAGCAAAGTGATTGTTAATTAAAGAAAAAATTTGGAGTGACTCCATTTGATTCACAAAACATTTAGTAATTATCGGTTGCTTAAGTAAATTTAAATTAAGAAAAAGGGAAAATTATAATAGTGTGTTTGAGTATTTTTTCAAAATAATAGCCATATTAATTTGTGCGTACCTGTAGTAGAACTGTAAATGATAAGGTAGCAATATCAAATACTTGTCTGTTTGAATGTTTTAAACAATTTGATATTACTAAACAGAATTTTAATTAGTTTGAGCCTATAAATAACAATAGATAAAAATTCTCTTTCCTATATTGGTTAAAAAAAAAAAAAAAAAAAAAAACTATATGTCCTTTACTTATGAAAATCTGAACGTTTCTTAAGATAATAACCTTAACATGCTTACCAATTTATACCTTAATAGAATGTAAAGATAAGACGGTTTGGCCTTTCAAATATATAATATACTATTTCAAATATAAATATTCAAATTTCAAAAAATGACCCTGTTAACCGAACTTTTAATTCATAAACACCGAAGCAAAAATTTTATTCATTTTTAGGGGAAAAGCTTATAGGAGAAGATGAAATTACAGTGTGTTTTGACCTGATGCAAAATCAGGAATTACCACGCACACCTATTTCAGAAGCCTCTTATTCAAGTCAGCAATGGCAATATTTTTTGGTGTAATTATTCGTCAGGGTAAAAAAAGTGCTCAAGCAAAGAAGGATATATATTTCACACTTGGGGTGATTACGAGGCAGGATGTGGTCCCAATGTAATTGCGAGTGCTTTATACGATTTTTTGATAAAGCGTATACCTGCAGAAGTAAAAAGTGTTCGATTGTTCAGCGACTCGTGTGGAGGAAAAATAAAAATTATACCATGTTAGAAATACTTTCAGCAGTGGCTGCTCAAAAAGACCCTACCTTCACACACTACTTCCCAGTGCGTGGTCATTCATACTTACCAGCAGATAGAGCATTTGGCTGAGTGGAGAATAGCTTAAAGAAAATGGATGCAATTTTACTCCCTAATGCATATTTTAAACATTTTTCTAAGGTTGAAAATCGTTTCGAGTATAAGAAGCAATGGAATATTTTAGATTGAAAAAATTTTGCTCATAGTCGTCGGAAAAGTAAACAAGATTTCTTGATTTCAGAGGCAAAAGTACTGGAAATTACGAAGCGTGAAGTGGGAATCAAGACAACGTACTGTGGTTCGTTTTGCCGTCACAATATCCTTAAACATGAGGAAAAAATTCTCCCGTGCACCCCTTCTGGAATAAAACCAAAAAGTAATATAAAACAAGCCCCCCCCCCCCCAAAAAAAAAAAAAAAAAAAACAATATGAGATCTTTTGAAATTACTTAAAGCTTTAAGAATTAAGAAATTGCATGAATGTTTTTATTTTTATGAACAATCTTCCAACGATACACCTAACACAAACATAAATGAAAATAAAGATAACGAGGAAGAAATAGAATTTGTAAATGAAGATTTGGGGTAACTAACTACCTTCCAAAACTGTGCATCTAAAATTTATGCTGTATTTACATTAAAAAAAGCAAAAAAAAAAAAAAAAAAAAAAAAAAAACATTACTTTAAAATGGAAGTAAGTCATTTCATTTCGCTATTTGTTTGTGCCAAAAGGGCGTAAGTCGTAGTTTTGTTCTAAAAGGGGTTAAGTCATTTTTTACTTTTTTTATTCCTAAATAACTATACTGTCAGGATTTTTTTAACTATATACTTTAGTGTTATTATCATACATAGATTACTGGGAAAAATTATCTTTTCATTAAATTCAGTAATAAATATTACATAACAAAATCGCGTTTTTTCAAGAATGGAAAAAATTGACTTAACTCCATTTGGAAACAGGCTCTTCATTTCATCTTCATAAATATATGCGGTAGCTTCATAAAAATTTAGACAAATAAGTAGAAGAATACTCATAGTTACATGTTAGGGCCAAAACGCATTGCAAGCATTATTTCTTAGAGAATGATTCAAACCGTTTTGACTATCGTTTAATGTTTTTTGCTCGTCCCTTTTCCCTCTTCAGAACCCATTTTTTGTTGAAATATATAACATTTTCTTTATACTCTCAAAGTTTCAAGATAATTCCTAAAGATTTTTCTAGATATTTGACAAAACGTTTAAACTCGAAAGTGTCCCAAATACTTATTAGTAGATAGTGTATATACACCAAGCTTTATCAAAATTCAATAATTGCGCCCTTGTTGTCATCTCCTAAGTAATATTGAAAGGATCATTTTAAAAGTAATTATGTAATTCGACAACAAGTTTATATTGAGACACGGTAATATTTTAGTCATACAACTAACTTTTAACTTAAGCAAATCACCCATGATAATAAAAAATTTTCAAGGAGGTAATTATCAGCTTAGAGAAATTTACAGTGTATATATATATATATATATATATATATATATATATTTCTATTTTACTATTGCTGAGATAGGAGGACCTTTTTCCCCCATCGAAGAGTGTGATATAAATTGGGAAGATATTTTAAGGATCTTTAAATTATCTTGGTTAAGTATGTTCGTTACTTCTTGAATTTATATTATTTGCATAATTTCTTGTCTTTTTATGTATTTACTCCGTAATTAGGTAGAAAAGAGCTGTTCATTTTCATTCATTTGCAACAAAAATTAAACTGAAACCAATAAGCTAATCAGGTTAAAAAACATTTCGAGTATTCTTTCTTCTAGTTGCACACTATAAGTAATAATTTCCTATTTCAGTTTATTTATTATTTATTATTAATTTAATTATTTATTTTATTACTTATTATTATTATTATTATTAATGTTGTTTCTAACCTAGTAAAAAAAATAAATAAATAAAGACATCTATAGTTTTAAACTTCAACAGTCAACATTGTAAAAAAAATAGTTTTCAACTCCTCAATAAATTAAAAAACTTTAAAAGCATAAAATATATTAATATTTTTTTTTATTGTAAGGACATATTTAACAATATTTAAATTAATGACTAACATAATACTACGTTAATAATTTTTAATAAACATCAAAATTATTTAAAAGAAAATATATCTACTCATTATTTGAAAACTTAACCAAATTTATTTATAAATATATATATATATATATATATAATTATATTTTATACAATAATTATATATGCCAAAGTATTAAAGGAATTCCACAAGGTGCACCTGTTAGTAGTATTTAATCTGATCGTTATCAATATTTTTGTGAAAGAAATTCCTCTTTAAGTAATAATCAAATATTCTTCCGGTATATCTATGATACAGGGATGGAACACGGGCACAGAATTCATACCACTATCAATGTAAGAGAATTCTCTACTTCTTAAATCAACGATATTACACGTAGAGAAATTTCTTAAACAGATTCCGGTATGAATTCTGTGCCTGTGTTCCATCCCTCATGATATTATAGTTTTTATTATTATTATTATCATTATTATTTTTTCGGTGATACTAATACTAACTCTTTGCCTGTGAATCATACTTCTAACCTTACCTTGACTCACAATGTTATGATTAATAAGGAACACGATTTTTTAGATGTGAAAAATGAATATTAATAAAAGTAATTTATAATTTGCCTTTTTTGATTTAAGATATATATTTATATATATATATATCCCATTCAAAGTTAATTTATTTACTCATTTTAAATCTTGTTTACATAATAAAACAGTTTAAAAAATATATATAAACTAATTTCTTACATAGAATTAAATATCTTTGCTCAGATGAATATAAAAATTAAAACAAAAAATCTAAATGAGGTATGTATACAAATGAAATATATAGATATACTAGTTGGTTGGGAGAGTCGTTGGTAATATTTATATATACATACATATATATATATATATATATATATATATATATATATATATATATATATATATATATTTACTTTTTTAAAAGTTGTTATTTCTATCTTTTTAGTTAAGTTCAATTTTTTATATTTATTTTTATTTACCGTTTCTTTAATTTAAACATTCGTTCTTCATAAAAATTTGCATTTTTTCATAATTTAAAATTTTTGTTTGTTTTTTCGTTTTAATCACTAGAATTGCATTTATACTTAACTTCGTTTATTTCAAAAATACTAATCAAAGTTAATTGTTATTAATATAAATTTTAAGATAAATTTTCATACATTAATTATGAACAACAACAACTAGAATATATATAATGTTAATTAATTAATTAATAAGTGACTTTTTAGTTTTCAATTTAATCGTAATTTCATTAATAATATTCAAAAATAGGACGGATTACATTGTATTATGTATTTGTATTCATAACACTGTTCTGCACGAAATTGGCCCCAATGCCATTCATGCAAATTCTTATGTAAAATGACCTCCTGAATATGAATATGATGTCTATTTTGCTCCATCAGCCACCGTTTTTTGGGGACGCCACTCTATTTTTACAACTGTTCCGCTATTTCATGGTTATAAATTTGATTTGGAGAGAGGTAAAGGGTTATTTTAACTGTTAAATATCTTCTGAGGTTCTATATAGCTGAAAAAATCTAAAACATGAGCATACTTTTCTTTAAAGTTCATCTAAAAGACGACACTGTACATCGAAAAGTTTCAGAACAACTAAACCCAGAGGAAAAGAGAATTCGATTGAACTTGTTACTTTTATCAAGCGTTTAGAAAGGATTTAAGATTTATACACTGTTTGTACAAGGTACCAGAAGGTTTAACGATATCTTCTAAGTCTTATTTACAATTTAGAAAATCAATTGTATGTTTTCTTTGTTCGTTAAAATTATTTTAATCATTCAAATGAAATTCTTAACAGTTTCTACATGATCCGCTTTAAAAATATCAAAATCCGGATAGGTATTGCGTAATACTTTTTAAAATCATCTATATAATATTTCTCTAACGTGTAACAGTTACGATTATATTTTGTAGAAACAATGTGATAGTGAATGTAAAATACGCGAGGATGAAAAATAATATACAAGTAAATATTTAGGCACGTGGACTCAGTTCAGTGGTATAGTAAAATTTAAAAAATTTAAAAACTTACGACATTTGTCTGATTAGATCATTTTATAGAAAAATTTAATTTTAAAAGTTGCACCTTTGCAATCCTTGCAAAGTACGATTTCCATATTAGAGAAGTAGTATAACACTATATATATATATATATATATATATATATATATATATATATATATTTTTTAAAATATTCATTTTACTCCCGATATCACATTATTATTATTATTATTATTATTATTATTTTGTTGTTGTTAAAAATTTAAAAAAATCGATAATTTTATTTTAAATTATCGCTGATCGATGGTTCAACCATTCATTTTAAAGGTATTCGCGAGCTCTTTTGAAAGATACCCATCATGAAAATGTATTCCCCTCGAGGGGGGACTTTCCTTCCAGGGGGAAAGGCGATGCTTCTACACATACAAAAAAAATTTCCAAGTTGACTATCTCTATCATAAATAATTCTTGTACATTTCATAATGATTATTAAAAAATAATTCTTTTTATGCACATTTGTACAAAATTTTGTCCTATACCACTATGTTGAAAGTTTAGAAAAAGCGGGATGGCGACACAACCTGAAAGACAATTTTTACCAAAAGTTGATAGGTACTAATTTATGTCAAGGTATAACTACATTCCAATTTGTATGAAATTGTGTGCAGTAGCTGCAATTTGTTCCCTATAAAAAAAAATTCATTGTAGTGGAGTTATACGTTTGATTAGTAGAGAAAAAATATTAAAATTTTCATGGGAAGGGAATTTTGCTCTACGTGATTGCCCTTTAATTCCAATCTACTGACTTTTTGCTGTCCAAACACAGCCTGTATAAGAAAAGTTTGCAATCATTAAAAAAAAAAAAAAAAAAAAAAAAAAAAAAAAAATAGGCTACACTGTAAAAAAAATCCCGTAAGATTATAGGGAAAGCCCGGCAGCAGAGATTCCAGACAAAGCCCGTAAAAAGAAACACTTAGACCGTAAATTAAGTATATAATAACCTTAAATTACGTTACATGCCTGTAAAAAAAACATTTTGTCCGTAAAACCAATGTTTTTTTTTTTACGGGCTTTGTCTGGAATCTCTGCTGCCGGGCTTTCCCCGTAATCTTACATTTTTTTTTTTTCTTTTTTACAGTGTATGAGATTTTAGCGTATCTATACCTTTTGCGATTTCCTGAGATCATTTTTATTCTTTTAAAAGGGTTGTGCGTGTTTGAACACGATAACGTCTGAACGCCTTATGCCCTTGAGGTTGGTAGGTGTGTTATAGGTCACCGTCGCACGAACAGTATAGATTTTGCTGAGTACAGGACTTATAATTCTTTTGCAGGGACACATTCTCCGCAGGCGAAAATTCTTTGTTATTAAGGCCGGTGAAATCAAATTATACGCCTTATTCGTTTAAGCTAAAAGTTGATAGGTATATAGGTCACCGTCACGCGATTTGTGTAGATTTTGATTTGTGTAGAACTTGAAATTCTTTTACTAAAACACAAAGATAAATTCTTTACCATTACGGACTAGAGATTCCAATTATTTAAAGGGCGCTAGTGTCTAAACTCTATTTTCGCTTAAGATCTAAACTGATAGGCATGTTATTGGTTATAATCGCAAAGACCGTGCAGATTCACTTCAGTGTAGGACTTATGTATTTTTATCGGAGTAAAAGTAGAATTTTTATAAATCGAGGTTTATGGGCTCAAACTTATTAAAGTTCGTTTTAATAACGTTAAATTGCTTAAAACATAAGAAAAGGTAAATGTTTGATATTGTGAGCTTACTATTTATAGAAAAAAAGAAAAAAGCATACATTACGATCTATTAAACGACATGTAACTTTGAAGAAATATTCAATTATTATTTTATTATTTTTCCTTTTAGTTATTTAACGACTTCTCTAATTTAAATTTATTTAAATTAGAAAGTCCAGTGGAATCGCTTCTTTTTCTTTTTTTTTTTTTTTTTCCTTTTTCTAAGTTCGTAAATATAGCTTTTTCTTTTTTTAACACTTCTTAAAAAAAAACGTTTTATTTATCTATTTATTCATTCTTTATTATTATTATTATTATTGTTATTTTGTGTGTGTGTGTCATGGGGTACTTTTTCAATAAGTGTTCCATATATTAATATTCTTTTACCAGATGTTGTAAATTTTCAGAATTGACGATTTTTTTAATACACAGTAAATAATAAATATTTAGACATATAACAAAAATGGGTTTATATTTGTGTGTGCTTCTTTAATAGGCTAATTCAGCATTTTATGAAGGAATTTGCTGAAACTTACCAATAAATTTTTAGTTTAATTTAATTAAACATCTCTTCCCCTTTATCTTGCATAGTTTTATTTACTTATTTAATTAATAGTATTATGATATCATTTTAATGTTTATTAACTTTTAGAACATTAATTAACTAATTCATTTTTTTTTTCTCTTTCTACAATTTTATTGTTCATGTCGTCGCTCCAAATCTTACTTCACTAATAAAAAATTCTCCCTGATGCAAAAATTTAATTTAAAAATTTAGAAAAAAAAATTACCTTCTTTTTCATTTAATTAATTCGTTTACATGTATTTTACGAAAACCTAAATAAATTTTTGAGGTGTTAATGAAATTTACACTTATCTAAAATAATTTTTTAAAAAATTAAATGCCTTAATGGTTTAATTTTTAGTTACATAACTTAAAATTAGCAGCATATTATAATAAACCACGCTAAATATGGGATTGTTCAGGGAGGAAATGTAGTCCAATAAAAAATCTGAAACAAATTAAATTCGTAGAAGTAGAGAAATTCTAATTATCTAAACCATTATTATTATTTTTATTTTTTTTTCCTTTTCAAAGATGAAAAAAATATATATATGTTTTTTTTTTTTTTTTTTTTTTTTAACAAGATTGAAAACGGATTAGTTTTGAAGAAAATATTTTTTTTAAATATCGAAAACGCATCTTATATGTTAATGAACGAAGTGGGATCAAATTTAATTAAGTTAAATAATTTAATTCATTTACATGAGCCCGTATTGCTTTAAGACAATTGCTATATCAAATTTACATTTTTAGATTGCAAAAGTCTGTAAAACAAAACTATTAAAAAGCAAATTAATCAGTTTCCTAATTAATAAATTCAATTCTGTTTTGCTCATCTTAAAATGAAATTCATGTTTTACCTATTTAGATGTTTTATAAAATTCTTCTGCATATTATATTAACAAAAAAGAAATTAAATAATAATGATAATAATAATAATAATAACAATAATAATGTAATCCTGTTTTTTGCAATGATATAATGAATTCCGGGTTTTTTTTGGTTACTTCCTGAAAATATCCTTAAAATGTAATCATGGGTATTAATCGTGTAGTTTAAAAAGTTACCTAATTAAAATTGTACCTTTTTTTTTCTTTTAAATAAATAAGAGAATGTTTTTGAATTAAAATTTCAGTTTCTTTTTTCTTTCTTTCTTTCTTTTTTTTTTTTTTTTTTTTTTTTTTTTTTTAACTGGAATTTTTTCTCATTAAATTTTAAAAACCATTTTATTATGTAATTTTTCAAAATTAGGTTTCAGTTTGATTAAATTTAAAGAAAAAGAAGGATTGTACTACGTTATTTTTAATTTCTTACTCTTAAATATTATTATATATCTAGCAATAATAATTACTATAATCCATGGTAATGGAATATTCCTATATCTCCATGCTATAATCAGTTTAGCATGATCTTCTTTTTAATAACGTGAGTACTTTTTATTTGTTGCCAAAAAAAAAAAAAAAAAAAAAAAAAACATTTTCTTTCTTTTTATAGTATACAGAATATTCTAAAAAAAAGTGGAAATTGGAGTGAGGAAGGATTTTCATATTTATTCCATAATCACTTGTTATACATCAAATTAAAGCACATTTTATCTAGAATATGATTTCTTTTACTTCAAAACGTATGCAGTACTAGACATTGAAGTAGAATATGAATCCACATTCTATTTGATAGAGTATTTTTGTTACAATAACGAAAATATAGGAATTTGATCTCTAAAATTACAAAAATTTCGAAGAAAAAAAAAAAAAAGAAGAAGAAGAAGAAGAAAGGAAGAAAAAGGAGACAGAAAGAAATAATGGAAAAAAAAGAAAGAAAAAAGAAAAGGAAGAAAGGAAGAAAGAAAAGAAAGAAACTGCTTTAAAATATAAATGAATGTAATTAGTATCCCTTAGAAGGAATACTTACATCAGTAAAATTGCTATCGAAACCAAATCATGCTTAAATTAAAGAGCATGGTCGAAAACATTTGGTGAGTACAAATTTTCTGCAACAACACGCATTGGGGCGGGATATGACCCCCCTAATAGTTTCAGTTATTTCTATAAAAACCAACAAAACACGCGTCTTTGTTCGAACGGGTTGTGCAGTGGTAGCGTGTTTGATTAGTGGTACAGTGGTTCTGCAATCGAGTCCCCGCAAAGGCGTTTTTGTATTTTATTTTTTTTATTTTTTTGTACTATTATTTATTTATTTATTTATTTATTTTTACGTTTATAATTAAATTAAATTATTAATTTAAGAGAAAATATTTATTATAATAAGAGGATCTTTTTATTATTATTATTATTATTATTATTATTATTATTATTATTATTATTATTTTAATTCCAATTAATAAAGTATTGCCCATGAATTTAAGTAATATATATATTTATTTATAAAAAAAGAAAATCATATTTAAAGCTACGGATATAGTTTCTAATTTATAACAATTATGAATAAAAGTAGAAAAATCTTGAAAACATAGGTATTTTTCCCAATGAGAACAAGAAATATAAGAAGATTGACCATAATTATCTGAATTACAATTTTGTTCACCGTCAATTACACTAGTCGACAAAAAAAAATTTTTGGAGGGTAACAAAAATGAAATTAGCTATTTTCAACTAATTTTGTAGTGCAGAATTAAAAAATAATAGCGAAAAATCTGTAACACGTACAGATTTTTTGTTACGATTATTTAATCTGTACTGGAAGCAATAATCCCTGTCTAAAAAAAGTACGCTTAATACTGCTTTGTTAAATAAATCCTTGTCGAGTCATGTTCTTAGTTAGTCTAAGAAAATAATTCGATAAGGATTTATTTAACAAAATAGTATTAAATGTACTTTTTAAATATCGGAATTATTTGCTAGTGCTCGGATACTTTTGCTGTCGAATGTATTGTAAAAATAATAAAAATAATAATGAAATTTGCCATTTTCTGATATTTTAACAAAAAAAAAAAAAAAAAAAAAAAAAAAAAAAAAAAAAAGGAACAAACATGGTTGCCGGGACTCTGATTTGCTAGGACTCTGGGTTGCCAGCAGGAATGGTTACAACCTGTGATACTGTGAAAATGATAAAAAATTCGTGAAAATTGCCATTTTCTGATACTCTAACAGAAAAATGGGACGTGGTGGGACTTTTTTGCTTGCAGATATTTAAATAAAAATTGGAATTAATAATGAAAATAATAATTTGACCGTTGTTACCGAACCACTGTAGACCAGTGTTATTGTTCATCACGAACATTTTGTTAAATATTTGGCTTTTCGTCTAAATTACTAGGTTTGTAAAATTCATATTTACTCACATTTTGAATTTTTTTAGATGTAAACTAATTACAAATTAGTAAAATCATTTTGAGAAAATTTGTCATTGTGCTCACTTTTATTGTCAGTTCTTCCAACACCACCAAATTTGACAGTTGTTTAATGAAATATTTGAAATAAAAATTAAATGCGACGTCGAGTACTTAAGCAGCAGTTGTTATTTATTCAGGATTTTTCATGCAAACAATTGCATGAATAATAATACAATTGAGAGCAGACGATTAATTCTTGCTATTAATGAAGTCGATAAAAAATAGTAATTAAAAATTTACATAAAACACTACCACAAATCATTAAAAAAAAAAATCTAAATGTAATATAAAAGTATTTCCCGTTAAATTATTAATTTCTTTTAATTTAATAAATAAATCAAAAAATTGGTTAAAAATTAAAAAAATATTAAATTGTCCGCGCTGAAAAAAACTTTTTTAAATATAATTAATATTTTCTCTTAAAATAATAATTTAATTTAATTTAAAATGTAAAATAATAATAATAATAATAATAATAATATTTCGGTTGAAGTAAAAAATTTAAATACAAAATGTCCTAGCGGGGATTCGATCTCAGGACCTCCTCTTCACAAGTCAAGCACGCTACAACTGCACCACCCGATTTTACTACGGTGCATGTTTTGTTGGTTTTTATATAAATAACTAAAATTATTAGGGGGTCATATCTCTCCCCCGTGGGGGTTGTTGTAACAAACTTGCCCTCTTCTCAATGTTTTCGACCATGCTCTTTAATTTAAGCTTGGTTTGGTTTCAGTAGCTACTTTACTGTTTCATACTTCCCTTATTAGTATTGGTCAAAAACAGATGATATGTGACGTGAAAATTAATCTGTAACCATCTCAATCTTTCTAACCTATCACTTGTAAATAATGGAATATTTTAAACAGCTGATTATTTTTGGAAAGCTGATTATTTTGTATAATATACGTATTTGTAGTATCAATATTAAATTTATTTTTCACAAGTTAAACTTCTTATTATTAAAAGTAAAAATCCCACGATATCACACCCGTCGCATAAAATTTTATTTTATTTATTTATTTATTTATGAAATTCATTTTGAAGAGGATATTACTTTGCTTAATGGAATCTGCTTTAACTAGGAAAGTACAATCGTTTATAATTTCAAAATTCAAAGACATTTTAAACAATATAGATGCTCGTGAAACTGTACCCTAGAAATGTCCCATCCGTTTCAAAATAATAATAATTATAATAATTTAAAATAATAAATAAATGTAACATTTCCCTCCTATTTCTTTGTCCTTTCCGACCCAGCCCGTACGATCATGCGGGTTAGACATCCACGACATCCACTTACATTTTTGCATCTGGCACAGTCGTATGTAATGAAAGTCGTATGTAATAAGTCGTACTATTAATGAAAATGCGTTTTATTAGGCTACTTTGTACTGATATTTAAAAATTTGCGAACTGGCAATCTTCCTATTTTCAAATCAGGTTAATGAGAAGACGCGTTCTTTATGGATTGGAGAATAAAAAATACATTTTTGAAATTTTGGAGAATTTTTAACTCATTCTGAAAAAAATTAAAATTTGGCTTTAATTAGTGATTATAATTTCGCAATCCAAAAATTTAAATTCGGTTGAAAATTAGAGATTTTTACCGATTTTTTAAAACTATAATATAATTGTTTCCAGGCTACTTTGAATTGGTATTTTTAAATTTCCCAGTCGTCAATCTTCTAGCTCATATTAGGACATAAGCCAAGTGTTATACAATCATTGCCATAAAAATTTGTGCACTAAGAAAGAGTTGTCAGAATGAAACGAAATTTTACATACCTATGTGCAACGTTGACAAAAGTAAATGATTACAAAATAAAAGCGAAATGATCATTTATTACAATAAAAATTACGAAAGAATGGAGGTTTTAGTACCCTGTTGGGCCACCTCTAGTATGTATGCACGATGCGATACGTGCGAGCATTGAGGCATACAAGTCCCGTAGGATGTCCTGCAGAATTTCGTTGCACATTTGTTGTAAACACGCCTCTAATTCGTCCAAACTCGTAGGCTGTCTAACTTGCTGTCCAAAGTGATCCCAGATATGCTCCATTGGTGACAAATCTGGGAATCTAGTAGGCCAAGGAAGGGCGGTATTGTGGTGGAGGCAGTCCTGTGACACCCTTCATGTGTGTGGCTGAGCATTGTCCCGTTAAAAATGGCTCCTGGAAGTCCTGCCATGAATGACAAAACCTATGGCTGAAGGACGTCATGCACGAACTACTGGGCTGGCATGATGCCGTGGATCAATATTAGGGATGACCGTGTGCTGTATACAATATCATCCGATACCATCACATCACATTAGATGTGGGTGCGGTGTGCAGCTGTAAATAAAAGTCAGGATTGAGACTTTCACCCCTATGCCCCCCCCCCACACACACACACATACACACATACAGGTTTTTCATCCCTACCCAAACTGAGTCTAGATACGTTGCTAAGCACGACGTGGGTTCCATTCGATTGCAATCCAATTCCGTCGAGCGCGACACCCATCCCAAACGGAGGAGAGGAGGATGGGTATTATTGGCAACACATCTAATAAGCGCCGCGATAACAGCAAATGTCTTGCAATGGTACGTACAGACACATGGGTAGGTCGTAAAGGTCCTACATATGTTCGGATGACGGACAACGAGACAGTTGGCGCTATACGTATGTTTCGTATGATGTGATGGTTTTTTCGATTATTGGTCTGTCGACTGCGTCCTGAGCCTGGTCACCGTGAATGTGACCTCTCACTTGTCCACTGATCCCAATTCCTCCCCACGGTAAAATCAGAACGGCCTAGGTGGCCGGCTACTCGCCGTGCTGATCACCCGGATTCAATCATACCGATGATTTTTCCCCTCTCCAGCTGCTCACATTGTCTTCGACGGTGGCATAACGGCATCTCAAATTAGAAAGTGTCCTTCTGCAACAGATTAGGTATACCAAACAAGCTCTGTTTACCTGTTTTATACTCCAAAAAGAACGAAGTATAACGCCCTCTGGTGGCATTACGCAATGCGCAATCACGCTGCATTTCTAATCATTTGCATATCTGCCTGGCAGGTACCTACATGCCAAGTTTATTTACGATTCAACAATTACATGTTGGTGCGCAAATTTTTATGGCAGTCAGTGTAATAATAATAATTATTATTATTATCATTGTCAGAGGAGAAAAAAGCTTTTTTTTTTAAAAATTCTCAAAATTTTAACCAATTTTGACAAAAATAAAAAATTAGTAAAAATAGTGATTAAAGTTCACTGTTCAAAAACCTTTAAATTCGGTTTAAAAATAAAAATTTAAATAATGATAATAATATTTTTAATAATATATTGCATTCAAGAACAACCCTGCACTGACTTTTTTTTTTTTTTTTGCGAGCTAGTGTTCTCCCAAATGAAAATTACAAATTTTATAGAAAAATTATATTTAACTAAATTCAAGGTTGAAGTTTTTTATATAAAATTAGTTTTACACTTTGACAGCAGCTATAAAACTGCTTCAATGATTCCATTATTATTAATAATAATAATATTATTATTATTTAGAATCTACATATATTTTGAGTTTAAATACGTAGTACATTTTTATAGGAAATATTGTTTAAATATCTACTTAGATCATAATAAAAGTTTATAAGAAAAATAAATTTTAGATGCTTTCATATAATTCTGCTACACTTTTACTTTGCCTGTTAAAATAGTGGGATAAGCAGTAAAAGGGATAATCAGTCAGTTTTTTTTTTTTTTTTTTTTCTTGTAAGATTAATTTTTGAAAAAAAAAAAATATATATATATATATATATATATATATATATATATATATATGTATTATATATATATATATATATATAAAACAATAATAACCAAATAAATAAATAAATACTTTCATGTTTTCATTTAAATATTTTTACAATAATTTCCGTATATGGAAATTAGTATTCATAAATATCTTACACGTACAATTTGAAAATTTCCTAAAAATTTATGAAAAATAATAAAGTATTTCAAAAACAATGAAACAAAAATATATGAAAAGAAACACATTTAAAAATATCTCTTTGAAGGGTAAATAATTAATTTATATATGAATTGATAAACTACATAATTCAATAGTTATTCAATTATGTAGCTTATCTCCTAATACGAGCATGTCTTTGATACATTTCAATGATATTTATTGAAGAGGAGTACAGCATAGAAAATAAATAACATGAAAGTATTGGGACTTACGGCAAGTTTTTACGTTTATACTCAAACAATCAAACTAATCGCTCTAATGTACACAAACATCAAACCGTCTCAATTATATATATTAAAAGCAAACACGTTTTATTTATGAGACAAAAAATTTTTAAGTCAAAACACATTTAAAAAAAACAAAAATTACATATAAAAACAATTAAAATCAGACGTTTCGAAACCCGTCCGTGTTTCCTCATCAGTAATTATAACACATTATATTACACATAAGAACACATTACAACACATTACAAGATTACATTGACAAATGTTTAGAACTTTTAAATGACCTATCTACATATGCTGTTTTAAATAAAGATATCACACCTTCAATACAAAATAATCTTAATAAAATGATCAGTGAATTAGAGAAAAATAATCAAATAGATAATGTTACAGCTAAATCTTTAAGATGTTATATTGGTATGGCTCCCAATTTTTATGGGTTGCCAAAATTACATAAACCTGGTATTCCATTTAGACCTATAATTGATTACTCCCGTTCCCCTCTTTCTAACCTTGCTAGATTTATTTCGTCATTGCTTAAACCACTTACTTTAAATTCACCCTTTAGTTTAAATTCTTCTTTTCAGTTTGTTTCTCAATTAAAAAATTTTAATGCCCCCCCCCCCCCAAACTGTATAATGATTTCTTTAGATGTTGTTTCTCTTTTTACTTCCATCCCTATTGAATTTGCTTGTGATATTATAAGAAAAGTTTATCCTAATGATAGTACTCATTCTACTCTTAATATTGAATCAATTCTTAAATTAGTTTTTTTCTGCTTATCTTGTAATTGCTTCAAGTTTAATGATTTATACTATAAACAAATTCGTGGCACGCCTATGGGCTCACCTGCTAGTGTTTGCATAGCAGAAATAGTTATGCAGTTTTTTGGAAAATAAAATAAATGAGAAACCGATCATATTCCTGACTTCGATAATATAAAAATTTTAAATTCTGGTGTTCATAATTATAAATCGCGTATTTTCCTTGAGAGCTGGCACACTGCCAAGCATCCCCACACTATCAATGAAGCATGCGCACTGGCTCCTCAATATTCTGTACTTCTTTAAATTCCTTGAGTGTTCATGTCCTGTTTGCATATTGTGTTGTAATTACTGATGAGGAAACCCGGACGGGTTTCGAAACGTCTGATTTTAATTGTTTTTATATGTAATTTTTGTTTTTTTAAAATGTGTTTTGACTTAAAATTTTTTTGTCCCATAAATAAAACGTGTTTGCTTTTAATCGCTCTAACTCTTTTTCTTCTAACTCTTTTTCTTCTTTCTTTCTCTTTCTTTCTAATGAAAGATACTTGTAGAAAAATATTTCAGTTGTAGTTTTTTTTTTTTTCAAAATCTTAAATATTTCTAAAATTAAATTTTTCAAATTTGAAAAAAAATTTTGACAAAAATTGAAAATATGATCCTATTGTGAGATTTATAATTAGGAAGAAGAAACAATTTATATTTCTAAACTATAAATGTAAAAATAAACTAGTGAGTAACTGATAATAATAATAATAATAATAATAATAATAAACATAAAAAAATCAATTAAATTGATCGATTTGTTTACAAAAAAACATCTCTGTTCTCGACATATCGACTCTTCAAAGGCTAGTTTTTCCTCCTATTTGGAGATTTGAGAATGGAACAGAAACAATTAGATGACATCGTTAAGTAACTTACATAGAACAATTTCCAAAAAATATCAAAATTCATCAAGTGGTTTGAGAGAAACAAGTTATCAAAATTGCGCCATAAGTAGCCTTTCTCCTAAGCATCATCAAAGCGATTTACTCCCCTTAACGCAATCAAATTACATCCCCCCCCCCTTTAGCCATGGAGTAATTGTGCATTCGAAAGTGTACGAATAAGCTCCAAATTCAAAAATCTATTGTCGTATAGGAATAATTATTGCTCTAAAAATTCTGAGATGAGTCAGCTGATTGTGGTGATACCATTCTCCGTTCTTATCAGTTGGAAGATCAGTCAATATTCCTACACGATGATTAACAAAGACATCAAAACTTGCAGATATTGAAGAAATATTATATCTTTCCTCAGACCACATTTTCGGTAAAATTTTCACGTCAAGCAATCTTCTTTGGAATTTCATCAACATATGAAAGAGAGAGATATATTTATTTATAGGGAGGTGGAGGAAATAAAGAGAAAATACACACACACACACACACACACACACACACACACACACACACACACATATATATATATATATAATTATCCTAATTATGTTCTTAAATTCTTGCTTACTCGTTGAAGTTTACCCGATTTCTTATAGAAACGTTTCATTGTATTTCGGCGTTCTGTAAGAGGCAAATTAGAGTTACAGCTTTAATATTGTTACCTTTGGAGTTTCACGCAGCGATTCTCAGCCATAAATGATTTTCTCGCCCTCTCTTTTCACGAGTTCCATCAGGAGAGTTATCTCATCGACAATAACTCATATTATCACAAAATGGTTTTCGTAAAAGAAGATTATTCTGCAGTTTTTCCTTGTATTTAAAGTCTGCATCAATTTTATTTTAAGAAAATAATGCTAATAAATACCGTAATTTCTGGTAGATTATATAATCCAGTTTTGCACCAGAAATTTCAATTGATAAATAAATTTATATTTGTACGAGCTCTTCCTTCGCAAAAATATAGATTTCTCTATTAAATAAAATTTCTGGTGGAGAAATGACACATCTTACCTGCGGCTTATCTACCAGAATTTACGGTAATAATAATAACTATGATATTGCATCCACCACACAGATTTCTTTTATATTTTTCTAAGCAAATTCACGCAGTTCAAATTATGTATTAAAATTATTATTTTTCAAAGTTATTTTTCATAGTATGTGTAGATGATTTTCATCTCAGAAAAGTATAACGATTGAGGATGAAAGTAAGTCAATTTTGTGCCCTGCTGATGACGTATTGTAAAATGAACTTTTTAAGTTTCTAATTGTCTTAAACAAACAATATTAAATTTAATCAAAATTCATAGTACTTTAAAATTTAATAATTATTTATTTTTGTTTCTGAAATAATTGTAATGTTAGTTTGAAAGAAATATATATTCGAAAGAAGTTTAGATTGTTTAGTAATTATTAATGTCTGTTTTTGACCCCCCGCCCCCCTTTCCAAAAAAAAAAAAAAAAAAGAAAAAAGAAAAGAAAGAAAGAAAGAAAGAGAGAGACAGAACAAAATGAGTTAAATATTAATGAAATAAAATTTTTTGTTTCAAATTTCTCTTGAAAGTTAAATTGATCTCTTTTTGAACTCAAATTGTATTTCTAACTTCTCAAGTGAACATCTTCTAAGTTCACTTTTAACGGAAATTTTAATGTAATTAAAGCACCAATTAATGACAGCTTTGAAGTAGTTGCATGGAATATGAATATTTAATAAATAAGTAATTAAAAAAGCACTTTCGGAGTCAGCTATTGATCTTCATCTAATCAGCCTCCTTCATTTTTTTCCTCCTTTGATGATTCATTAGTTCTACATCAAAGTTGTATTTAATGGATATTTTAATAGCATTGAAATTTTCATGACAGTCAATATTCAGTTTCAATTTAATAATTAATTTTATTTTATAAAAGTGAAATTTTTCATTTTATCTTTGACTTTAATTGCTATTGTTTCAGTATTGCTTAGTTTTAATAATTATGTTTTAAAATGTCGATTTAATAAAAAATACAGATTTTTCAGTAAATTTTGTGTAGTAATGCTTAAAGGATGACAAATGTAAAAATATTTCAATCAAGAAGCGAATATTAAAATCAAAATGCTGTCATAGTGTAAAAGTCATTGATAATACTACATGCTTAAATATATCATCATTATATATACATATATATATGTTATTGTTAATATAAGCTAATTACAATCATTAAAAATTTTGAAGTGGCTCTGTTCGACTTATCTAACATTTGATATTTAACAGATATTTAAATAAATTTGAATCATCGAATAATTCAGTGAAAAATCAAACGTTAAAAAAAGCAATTAGATGTTTGAATATTTCTCCTCAAATTCCAATACTTGTTTAGAAAACGGTAATGCATCCGATTTCCTTGTGCGTCACTTTACAGTGACGCACAAGAGTTATAAATTTTAAAGCAGCAATTTTTATTAACGACTATTCTGCAGAATTTTTTAAAAATATATATTAACCGTAGACTCTGACCTCCATGTAGTTAGCCCGATACGACGTGATATAATGTAGATTTTTTCCATACTTCCATGTAAAATAACTATAAGTAATTTGCACATAAATTTCCATTGTGATCCTATATTAGCAAATCAATGTAACATATATCAGTATTACATATGTTTGAAACAATTTAACATTAATAAAGCAACCTTCGATGTCCATAGACCACAATGTGAAAAAATTCGATTTTTCATCTCTGTAAGTGAAAGTATTAAGTCCTGCAATCATAAACCTTTTTATAACACCTGCAATAATGAATCGACCTCATGCTTCATGATAACATGCCTACCAACTTTTAGATCAATTTGATAAGGTGTTTAGATGCTATTGTAGTTCAAATAATTTGAGCACAGACCGTAATGATAAATATATATTTTTTTCTGTCCTTATCAAAAACTTAAAGTCCCACACTCATCAAAATCTGTACAATTCGGTAGACGATGATCTATAACATAATTATCAAATTTAGCTCAATCTGATAAAGCATTTTCGTGTTAACCCATACACGAACACCACCGTAAAAATATCAAAAATAAATTTAAAATACATTTAAACTTACAGATACACAAAAATCTCATAGTCATATTTTTTCCTGATTGCAATAATTCCCTTACATTATGTTCAAAAAGTAAAAAGAAGAAAATTAAGATTTTTGTTATTAAAAAAAGTCTAAAAAGGAAATATTCAAAAGGTGTCGTCTTCAAACAATATATGTGATTCTACTATTCATAAAACACCAGGAAGTGAAAAAATTATCGGCTGAAATGAATTACAGCGACCACAAAAAATTATCTAAATTAAGTATATTTGGCGATTTAACGCTGATTCATCAGAAAATTTATAAACATGGTATATAAAAAGTTTTTTTTTTTATCGTATAATTATTTATATAATTAAAAAATATATATTAGTTACATTTTTTACAAACAATTGTCGCAGTGTTTGCAGTATCCTCTCATATTTAAAACAGATCTACCTTCTCAAATGACGCTATATTGCGAATACTGATTAATGTGACTTTGGTTTGTTGCACACTATTTCAAATGTTGGCGAATATTTAAATTAGACATCATTACTTTTTGCTGCTGTTAATCGAACAAAACAGAAAGTCATGATATTGCTAAGAGATTAAGCATTGCTAGTTAAACTTTATTATGCGAATTACCAATGCGCACTTCTGACGGCCATTCTAATTTATGACGGCCGTCATATTGAACATTTATAGTTCCAATTTCATTGTTGAATGTATTGCGCCATTGTAAATAATAAATTTTACATATAAAATGCCAACTGATGTAGAAAAATTAAATTAATTTGGCAATAAATCTTTTGTTACTTGAAAAAAATATATCCCATGACTTTCTGTGCATTTCAGTGAAAAACCACAGAGTGCTATGCTCAATACTTTTTGATTAATATATTTTTTTATATTTTCTGTGAGTTTTGGATAAACCTGTATACATATATATGCAAGTATATTTGTATATCCGGTAATGTATTATATGATACATGATATTATGTAATTGAAAATTAGGTCATGCACAAATTTCAATGAAAAACCACAAGGTGCTACGCTCAATACTTTTTGAGTAATATTTTTTATATTTTCTGTGACTTTTGGGTAACCCGGTACACACATATATGCAAGTATATTTCTATATCCGGTAATGTATTATATGATACACGATATTATGTAATTCAAAATTATGTCATGTACAAATTTCTTCAAAGTACAATTTTTATTAAATTAGTTTATGTTTATTCCAGGAATTGTATATTTTATTAATAATTTAGAAAACAGTCTTCCGTATTTTACAAGACCAAACATTAAATTTTAATAAAAAAAAAAAAAAATGTGAGATAATTTTATTTTAGTTTCTGAAAATTAAATAAAGCATCTACAATTCCTATTACATTATAATACAAATTTAAGAAAATAATTAACAGTGATTTTCAAAAATTTCTTTGTTATTATTTTCTCTTTTCCATTGTTATTTAATTACAGTTATTTTTCCCTTTTCATTTGGAAGAGCTTGGCATATGCAGAAAAATATTTTTTAATTACACAAACTGTTTTGATTAAAAATAGATCTTTTTTCTTTTTCTCTCCTTTCATTTATGACTCGATGCTTATGATTTTTCATTAACTATTTATTCTAAAATATTTAAAGATGATTAAATTAAAAATATATTTCCGTAATTTTTGAATACTAATTATTCTAGAAAATGCTAAATGTTTTTATGGCTCTCAATTATATGCTTATAAATTGTATTTTTTAAATATTTTAATTGTTTATCATTATAACTTTCAACATTTGGGGATTTATTTTCCTTATATATATTCAAATGGGGGGGAGGAGTACTCGTTATGATGCATAATTAATATTAACAATATTTTTCTGAGATCTTTGTTTTACCTCTTTTTTTATGTCTGAAAATTCTGTTATCAGCGATTGTAAAAGAAATGCATGTTTTTTAGAGACAATAAATCCGAATTTTTAATTTACCACCAAAATGACTCTTAAAAAAAAAAAAAAAAAAAATCCCCTTGACCAACGCCAACACTCGTAAAAAGAAAAAAAGAAAACTTTTCTTTTGATTGGAGGGGTATCTCATCTTATATTATCGGTTCAAGTACCATTTTAATCATTCTATCTTCTTGGATTGAAAACTTCTCTCACTTTTAGCTCCTCTTTTCTGTAAATTTAAATTTCTCAATAAATATAAATTTTAAAGTTTCGTCGAAAAATAAACAATTTTTTGAGATAAATCAACTAATTTTTGCCTTTTAATTGCACCGAGAAAAGGGAAACGACTAAAGTTACATGCATGGACATTTTGGTTAGTTAAAAAAAAAAAAAAAATGTTATTAGAAATAAAAAAGTCGGTTTTGTTGCAAAGATAACAGGCTTGCAATAAATGTTATAAAATTTTAACAACAGTTTTCAGTTTTTTCTTTAATTATTATTATTATTATCATTATTATTATATACATATATATATATTTAAATATATATGGTTTGAGAATGTATTTATTGAAGTAGAATATTCCTAACTGAGATTTCGGTATAATTGTGTGCTTTAAGGTCCCCTGAATTCGAACAGTTAGATCTATACTTGTTGATCTGTTAGTTTGCCTGTTAGGGTGTTTATTATCAGCATAACTCGAAAACAGTTATTGGCAGAAAATCCAAATTTCTTATTCTAAATTTGTGTCATATGATATTACTTGAAACAATAAAAAGAAAAAAAAATGGGCGTGTAAAATAATTTATTCCGCATAGTTCCCTTTTCATACAAGAAAGAGGAAGGAATAAAACGTAAAAAAATATCAAAATATCTTTAAAAAGTAAAAAGAAAAAGAAAGAATGTAGGAGGGGGCGTTGAACGAAAGTTAAGCAAAGTGATTGTTAATTAAAGAAAAAATTTGGAGTGACTCCATTTGATTCACAAAACATTTAGTAATTATCGGTTGCTTAAGTAAATTTAAATTAAGAAAAAGGGAAAATTATAATAGTGTGTTTGAGTATTTTTTCAAAATAATAGCCATATTAATTTGTGCGTACCTGTAGTAGAACTGTAAATGATAAGGTAGCAATATCAAATACTTGTCTGTTTGAATGTTTTAAACAATTTGATATTACTAAACAGAATTTTAATTAGTTTGAGCCTATAAATAACAATAGATAAAAATTCTCTTTCCTATATTGGTTAAAAAAAAAAAAAAAAAACTATATGTCCTTTACTTATGAAAATCTGAACGTTTCTTAAGATAATAACCTTAACATGCTTACCAATTTATACCTTAATAGAATGTAAAGATAAGACGGTTTGGCCTTTCAAATATATAATATACTATTTCAAATATAAATATTCAAATTTCAAAAAATGACCCTGTTAACCGAACTTTTAATTCATAAACACCGAAGCAAAAATTTTATTCATTTTTAGGGGAAAAGCTTATAGGAGAAGATGAAATTACAGTGTGTTTTGACCTGATGCAAAATCAGGAATTACCACGCACACCTATTTCAGAAGCCTCTTATTCAAGTCAGCAATGGCAATATTTTTTGGTGTAATTATTCGTCAGGGTAAAAAAAGTGCTCAAGCAAAGAAGGATATATATTTCACACTTGGGGTGATTACGAGGCAGGATGTGGTCCCAATGTAATTGCGAGTGCTTTATACGATTTTTTGATAAAGCGTATACCTGCAGAAGTAAAAAGTGTTCGATTGTTCAGCGACTCGTGTGGAGGAAAAATAAAAATTATACCATGTTAGAAATACTTTCAGCAGTGGCTGCTCAAAAAGACCCTACCTTCACACACTACTTCCCAGTGCGTGGTCATTCATACTTACCAGCAGATAGAGCATTTGGCTGAGTGGAGAATAGCTTAAAGAAAATGGATGCAATTTTACTCCCTAATGCATATTTTAAACATTTTTCTAAGGTTGAAAATCGTTTCGAGTATAAGAAGCAATGGAATATTTTAGATTGAAAAAATTTTGCTCATAGTCGTCGGAAAAGTAAACAAGATTTCTTGATTTCAGAGGCAAAAGTACTGGAAATTACGAAGCGTGAAGTGGGAATCAAGACAACGTACTGTGGTTCGTTTTGCCGTCACAATATCCTTAAACATGAGGAAAAAATTCTCCCGTGCACCCCTTCTGGAATAAAACCAAAAAGTAATATAAAACAAGCCCCCCCCCAAAAAAAAAAAAAAAAAAAAAAAAAAACAATATGAGATCTTTTGAAATTACTTAAAGCTTTAAGAATTAAGAAATTGCATGAATGTTTTTATTTTTATGAACAATCTTCCAACGATACACCTAACACAAACATAAATGAAAATAAAGATAACGAGGAAGAAATAGAATTTGTAAATGAAGATTTGGGGTAACTAACTACCTTCCAAAACTGTGCATCTAAATTTTATGCTGTATTTACATTAAAAAAAGCAAAAAAAAAAAAAAAAAAAAAAAAAAAAAAAAAAACATTACTTTAAAATGGAAGTAAGTCATTTCATTTCGCTATTTGTTTGTGCCAAAAGGGCGTAAGTCGTAGTTTTGTTCTAAAAGGGGTTAAGTCATTTTTTACTTTTTTTATTCCTAAATAACTATACTGTCAGGATTTTTTTAACTATATACTTTAGTGTTATTATCATACATAGATTACTGGGAAAAATTATCTTTTCATTAAATTCAGTAATAAATATTACATAACAAAATCGCGTTTTTTCAAGAATGGAAAAAATTGACTTAACTCCATTTGGAAACAAGCTCTTCATTTCATCTTCATAAATATATGCGGTAGCTTCATAAAAATTTAGACAAATAAGTAGAAGAATACTCATAGTTACATGTTAGGGCCAAAACGCATTGCAAGCATTATTTCTTAGAGAATGATTCAAACCGTTTTGACTATCGTTTAATGTTTTTTGCTCGTCCCTTTTCCCTCTTCAGAACCCATTTTTTGTTGAAATATATAACATTTTCTTTATACTCTCAAAGTTTCAAGATAATTCCTAAAGATTTTTCTAGATATTTGACAAAACGTTTAAACTCGAAAGTGTCCCAAATACTTATTAGTAGATAGTGTATATACACCAAGCTTTATCAAAATTCAATAATTGCGCCCTTGTTGTCATCTCCTAAGTAATATTGAAAGGATCATTTTAAAAGTAATTATGTAATTCGACAACAATTTTATATTGAGACACGGTAATATTTTAGTCATACAACTAACTTTTAACTTAAGCAAATCACCCATGATAATAAAAAATTTTCAAGGAGGTAATTATCAGCTTAGAGAAATTTACAGTGTATATATATATATATATATATATATATATATATTTCTATTTTACTATTGCTGAGATAGGAGGACCTTTTTCCCCCATCGAAGAGTGTGATATAAATTGGGAAGATATTTTAAGGATCTTTAAATTATCTTGGTTAAGTATGTTCGTTACTTCTTGAATTTATATTATTTGCATAATTTCTTGTCTTTTTATGTATTTACTCCGTAATTAGGTAGAAAAGAGCTGTTCATTTTCATTCATTTGCAACAAAAATTAAACTGAAACCAATAAGCTAATCAGGTTAAAAAACATTTCGAGTATTCTTTCTTCTAGTTGCACACTATAAGTAATAATTTCCTATTTCAGTTTATTTATTATTTATTATTAATTTATTAATTTATTTTATTACTTATTATTATTATTATTATTATTATTAATGTTGTTTCTAACCTAGTAAAAAAAATAAATAAATAAAGACATCTATAGTTTTAAACTTCAACAGTCAACATTGTAAAAAAAAATAGTTTTCAACTCCTCAATAAATTAAAAAACTTTAAAAGCATAAAATATATTAATATTTTTTTTTATTGTAAGGACATATTTAACAATATTTAAATTAATGACTAACATAATACTACGTTAATAATTTTTAATAAACATCAAAATTATTTAAAAGAAAATATATCTACTCATTATTTGAAAACTTAACCAAATTTATTTATAAATATATATATATATATATATATAATTATATTTTATACAATAATTATATATGCCAAAGTATTAAAGGAATTCCACAAGGTGCACCTGTTAGTAGTATTTAATCTGATCGTTATCAATATTTTTGTGAAAGAAATTCCTCTTTAAGTAATAATCAAATATTCTTCCGGTATATCTATGATACAGGGATGGAACACGGGCACAGAATTCATACCACTATCAATGTAAGAGAATTCTCTACTTCTTAAATCAACGATATTACACGTAGAGAAATTTCTTAAACAGATTCCGGTATGAATTCTGTGCCTGTGTTCCATCCCTCATGATATTATAGTTTTTATTATTATTATTATCATTATTATTTTTTCGGTGATACTAATACTAACTCTTTGCCTGTGAATCATACTTCTAACCTTACCTTGACTCACAATGTTATGATTAATAAGGAACACGATTTTTTAGATGTGAAAAATGAATATTAATAAAAGTAATTTATAATTTGCCTTTTTTGATTTAAGATATATATTTATATATATATATATATCCCATTCAAAGTTAATTTATTTACTCATTTTAAATCTTGTTTACATAATAAAACAGTTTAAAAAATATATATAAACTAATTTCTTACATAGAATTAAATATCTTTGCTCAGATGAATATAAAAATTAAAACAAAAAATCTAAATGAGGTATGTATACAAATGAAATATATAGATATACTAGTTGGTTGGGAGAGTCGTTGGTAATATTTATATATACATACATATATATACATATATATATATATATATATATATATATATATATATATATATATATATATATATATATATATTTACTTTTTTAAAAGTTGTTATTTCTATCTTTTTAGTTCAGTTCAATTTTTTATATTTATTTTTATTTACCGTTTCTTTAATTTAAACATTCGTTCTTCATAAAAATTTGCATTTTTTCATAATTTAAAATTTTTGTTTGTTTTTTCGTTTTAATCACTAGAATTGCATTTATACTTAACTTCGTTTATTTCAAAAATACTAATCAAAGTTAATTGTTATTAATATAAATTTTAAGATAAATTTTCATACATTAATTATGAACAACAACAACTAGAATATATATAATGTTAATTAATTAATTAATAAGTGACTTTTTAGTTTTCAATTTAATCGTAATTTCATTAATAATATTCAAAAATAGGACGGATTACATTGTATTATGTATTTGTATTCATAACACTGTTCTGCACGAAATTGGCCCCAATGCCATTCATGCAAATTCTTATGTAAAATGACCTCCTGAATATGAATATGATGTCTATTTTGCTCCATCAGCCACCGTTTTTTGGGGACGCCACTCTATTTTTACAACTGTTCGGCTATTTCATGGTTATAAATTTGATTTGGAGAGAGGTAAAGGGTTATTTTAACTGTTAAATATCTTCTGAGGTTCTATATAGCTGAAAAAATCTAAAACATGAGCATTTGTAGCAACGGGGAAATTTAGGGGGGAGGGGGGAGGATTTACCTCTAAAATTAGAAATTACATTTCTTATATTTTTTATTAAACTGTTATTATTATTATGTATTATACCTTATATATATATATAATTTTTTTTTAAACAGTTAAAACAATCTTTTCTATCATTTAAATAAAATTCATGGATATAAAACTGCCGAACAGTGATAAACATTGCGGGAGGGGGTGGTGTCCCGTAAAAACGGTGGCTGATTGGGCAAAATGGAGGTCATATTCAGTTTCAGGAGGTCATTTTACATAAGAATTAGTAAAACTAGTATCGGGGCTCGAATGTTTTTTTTTTTTTTTTTTTTCTTCAGCGTAGTGTGTAATTAGATGAAAAAACTTCACTTTTTTCTCCGAGTACAAAAGCACAATAGGTCGTTCCAAACGAATACGTAGATATTTAGAAGACTATTTAATAAATTTATTTAAAAAAAAAAGGTACTAATATCATTAGTTTAATATTCAATTTATTATTACATTTAATAGTTATAAAAATATTATTATTATTATTAATTTTTACATTAATTTTACTTTTAAGTAATGGTTATCTATTAAATAATGGTAAGACTAGAATTAACTTTAAGATGTTACAAGTGTTTCGAAAGCTAATAAAGCACATTCTCTCTCTCTCTCTCTTAACATAATAAATAAAAAAAATTATTCAAAATTTTGAGCATATAAAAAAGCATCATTTCCACAATATTTTATAAAAATTCTCATTAGAAAATTTGGAAAAATCAGCAAATGAGGTCCAGGTTTCCGGAGACCCTCCAGAAAAGCAGTGGACACGATTCCTCAAAAACTAATGCACGGATCTCTTTGAAATTTTGCGCACTTCTTTAAAATGGAATTGAGTAGTGCCTAAACGAATGATTTTCTTTTAAAAAAAAATTAAATTTGAATTTTTGACAGAGTTGTATTCAAAGACAGTACAATTATCGGTACATTTTATCCCCATATAGCCTCGGAAAATTGGTTGTAATCGGAAAATCCTTTATTAAAACACTACACAATTCTATTTTCAAGAGGTGTACAAAATTTCAATGAGATCGGTGCATTAGTTTTTGAGAAATCGTGTCCATCGCTTTTTTGAAGGGTCTCCGGAAACCAGGACTCAAACGGCTGAACAGATCTTTGCTCATTAAAACCCTTTATCTACTGACGGTACTTTATGTTAGGTTACATTTATTTTCCATTACCAATGCCTCTTGTATTTACCCTCCTTCACTGTATAATAGATCATTCCAATAACGACTGGCGCGCCACCACTTGGACTGTTCGTACGGCGCATCTTTTACCTGTACCTTTTTTGAATATTTGTTTCTCTATATGTAACTATGTGATGTGAGTGTTCGTCTAATTAAAAGTGTTTCGTTTTAATATGGACTCATCAATATGAATTATTATTTGCGTGCTCTGCTTTCTAAGCCCAATAGGTTATGGGCCCAGAGCAAATTAACTTTTATTTACGATAAATAGACTTTTATCTGTTAGATAGACGACCACGTTTGAAAATGGCGTCTTATGGAACACTATGTATTGAAACGCTAAACAAAGACAATTACGAAACTTGGAAAATACAAATGAAGGCACTCTTGATAAAAAATGAATCCTGGATTTATGTATCTGGCCAAAGCCAGAGCTCGTGGCAAGTGATGCGAAATCAAAAGAAGCGTTCGATAAATGGATTGATATGGATGAAAAGGCCAAAGCCGACATAATTTTGTGTATATCGCCTTCTGAACTGAAACAAATAAAAAACTGTGAAACATCCCTGGATATATGAAAAAAATTAGAAGAAATATATCAGTCTAAAGGCCCCGCTAGAAAAGCGTCACTGTTAAAATCGCTTATTCAACATAAAATGACAGATTCCTCTTCTGGGAGCATTCGAGATCATCTTCGAAAGTTTTTTGACATAGTCGATAAACTATCTGAAATGGATATTAAAATAGATGATGACTTGTTAACTGTGATGTTGTTATACAGCCTACCATCCAGTTATGAAAATTTCCGGTGCGCAATAGAATCCAGGGATGAGCTACCTAAACCAGAAGTACTCCGAATAAAAATAGTAGAAGAAAACGACGCCATACACCATGATGACAGACCGAGCCCGAGCGATGGAGCGTTCATGACTGGGAATTTCCGAAAGAAACCTGCTCCGTGGAATAAAAATAAAAGGAATCCTAAGATTACTGAACAGTACACTCAGGATGAAAGAGATAATTCAAAAATTACCTGCTGGAAATGTAAACGTATCGGTCACCGTGCTAATCAGTGTGAAAAAGACAAATCATTTAAATATCGACAAAACAGTTTAGGACTACTGGCCAGCACAAATTCAACGAATACGTACATATTATCCAAAGAACAATCCGAGAATCTTTGGTGTGTTGACAGCGGCTGCACTCGACATATGGGGAAAAATGACTCCAAATTTCACGATTTAAAGGATAAAAAATCTGTAAATTTAGCGAATAATGAAACAATTGATGTGTCCGGTGTTGGTAAAATATTAATTAAAGCAGAAGTCAACTCAAAACTTCAAAATGTAGAGATCAATGATGCTCTATTGGTTCCAGAATTGAAAACGAACTTATTGTTCCGTGTCACAAATGTGCGACAAAGGTTTCACTGTAACTTTTAAAGACAAATGTGCTATTATAAATAACAAAAAGAAAAATGTGACTCTAATTGCGGACAGAAAAAATGAACTTTATTATTTGCGGGATAATAATGCAAATATAAATAATGCAGCTAATTTTTCTAGTGAATCAATCGATAGTTCTAAAAATATTTTTGCCGATGTGGAAAAGTGGCATTGTAGAATGGGTCATCTAAATGTAAAAGATTTGATTGATTCAAATTTAAAGGGTCATATTAGGGGTTTAAATATTAAAAAGGTATCCGACTTCAATTGTGAAGTTTGCGCGTTAAATAAAATGACCCGTGCTCCTTTCCCTAAGCACTCAGATCGTGTTACAAAAATGTTAGAAATAGTTCATTCGGATCTTTGTGGGCCCATTAGGATACCCTCCATAGGTAAGTCCCTTTATTTTATTACATTTATTGATGATTATTCTCGTTATTGTGCAGTAAAATTCTTAAAAACTAAAGATGAGGCATTGAATGCTTTTAAAGAAATCAAACTTCTTTGGGAAAATGAAAAATCTATAAAAATTAAAAAATTCATGAGTGATAATGGGGGCGAATTTATTGGGACTGAATTTGAAAATTTCTTGAAAGAAAATGGTATTCAGCATAGATTAACAACCCCTTATTGCCCGGAGCAATCGGGTGTTTCTGAAAGAAAAATAGAACTCTCGTCGAAATGGCCCGTTGTCTATTATCACAATCAAAATTACCCTTAATTTTATGGGCAGAAGCTATTAACACTTCTAATTATATAAGAAATAGATACCCAACAAAAGCTTTAAATGGAAAAACCCCATATGAATTATGGAATAATATAATACCAAACGTTAGTTATTTCAAGACTTTTGGCTGCACTTCTTCTTATTTCAATAACCACCCTAAAATATTCAAAAAAGGTACAGGTAAAAGATGCGCCGTACGAACAGTCCAAGTGGTGGCGCGCCAGTCGTTATTGGAATGATCTATTTTCCCCAAGGTCTAAAAAAGGATTATTTGTCGGTTATTCAGAAAATTCTAAAGCATTTCGTATTTATCTTCCTGAATCAAATACAGTAATTATATCCCGTAGCGTAAAATTTTTTGAAGCGAAATCTAATGATTTTTCAAAAGTAGGTCAATTGTATCCGGATGTTTATCAGAAAGAAATACAATTAAGCGAACCGCAAAATGAGTCACACATGCAGCAGTCAGAAGAGAAAATTTCTCCTTAGAAAATAAAAAATGAAAAAGATGAACTGTCACGTGACCTTGTTTCTGCGCCATCCGATTCAGAAGAGAAAAATATATTATCATTGCGTAATCGCGAAATAATTTGCCAGCCGGAATCAATTGCAAATGCTGTTTATAGTTTTAATTCGGAAATAGAAATAAATAATGCTTTGAAGGGTTCGGAGGCTTCTAAGTGGTATAAAGCAATGACTGAGGAAGTAAAAGTAATATTAAAAAATGATACATTCGTAGTGACAGACAGGCCCGAGAAACAATGCATTAAAGGTAGATTTGTCCTTACAAATAAATATGATCAAAATGGATCTCTTTTGAAATATAAAGCGAGATTAGTAGCTCGCGGTTTTAGTCAAAAATTAGGTATAGATTTTCGTGAAACTTTTTCTCCGGTAGCAAGAATGGGATCTTTTAGAGTCTTGGCAGGTTATGCTGCTAAATTAGGAATAAAAATACATCAATTTGACATAACGTCAGCATATTTGAATGGAAAATTAGATGAGGAAATTTTTATGGAAGTTCCCGATTACTTTAAAGAAATACTTCAAATAATTATAAATGAAAATTGCGATAGGGACATATCTGATAAAGCAGCCGAGATTCTTAAATATCTAAATGTAGGGAATAAAGTTCTTTTGTTAAAAAAATCGCTGTATGGGCTCAAGCAGGCCGGGAGGTGTTGGAACACTAAGTTAAATAAAATTTTGAATGATTTCGGAGCAAAACAAACAAATGCAGATCCATGTTTATATTATATTAAAAGTGATAAAGGGTTGACTCTTATAATGATTTACGTTGATGACATATTGTTTATGTCACAGGACCCTGATATGTTAGAAAACTTCAAAATTGATCTTAATGAAAAACTAGATGTTAAATATTCAGGCATAGTTAAATATTGTCTAGGGATAAATTTTCAGTTAGAAAATGGCCTTATAACAATGAGTCAACATAGTTATATTAGAGAGCTGTTAGAGCGTTTTGGCATGACAGAAGCCAAGCCCGTAGCTTGTCCTATGGATACAAGCATTCGATTAAAAAAGGCCGAAAAATGTTGTGAAAACAAATATCCCTACCGTGAATTAGTTGGAAGTTTGATGTATCTTGCAACTTTCACCAGGCCGGACATTGCAAATTCCGTCAGTCAATTAAGTCAATTTCTAACCTGCTTTGATAGAACTCATTGGACTACCGCTAAACGAGTTTTACGATACTTAAAGAAAACAATAAATTTTGGACTTGCATTTAGAAAAAGTAATGAGCCTTTGTTCGGTTACACTGACGCGAATTGGGGGAATTGCCTCGATGACCGTAGATCATATGCAGGTTACTGTTTCATATTTTGCGGGAGTGCAATTACATGGGAAAGCCGTAAACAGTGTACCGTAGCTCTCTCATCAACGGAAGCCGAATATATGGTTTTATCCGATGCCACTAAGGAAGGGATATATTTATGTAAATTACTAAATGAGTTATCTGATGGCAAAATTGAAAAAGTGAGTATATTTACAGATAACTTAGGATCTATTAAATTAGCTGAAAATCCGATCTTTCATAAGCGCACTAAACATATAGATATTAGGCATCATTTCATAAGGGATGCACTGAAAAATGGAATTATTGATTTAAATTTTGTGTCTACTGAAAATATGGGGGCTGACATTCTTACAAAAGCATTAACATCATCAAAACATTACAACTGTTGTAAAATTATAGGATTGGAAGATGTAACATTGTTATTTGGGTAACTACGTCGACATTGTGGGGGGAGTGTTAGGTTACATTTATTTTCCATTACCAATGCCTCTTGTATTTACCCTCCTTCACTGTATAATAGATCATTCCAAAAACGACTGGCGCGCCACCACTTGGACTGTTCGTACGGCGCATCTTTTACCTGTACCTTTTTTGAATATTTGTTTCTCTATATGTAACTATGTGATGTGAGTGTTCGTCTAATTAAAAGTGTTTCGTTTTAATATGGACTCATCAATATGAATTATTATTTGCGTGCTCTGCTTTCTAAGCCCAATACTTCAAAGTACCATTACTTTGAAAAGAGTATAAAAACAAATTTATAGAAGAAATGTCAAATATATTTATAAAAAAGGAACAGATGTACCTCACTTTAATCTCACTACAAAGCGTTAAACGATACATATAGCCATTTTTGTTCCATAAAGGATTTTATGAAGTGCACTTGCTATTTTTGCTTGATATTTTTCACGATCTTCATGAGTGTTATAATTAATTCCTATATTATTTCAAGAATATCCCACTAATCTTAGAAAAAATATGAGGAACATAAAAAGTAAATATTTCTTTACACTTTTTTCATGTCGAAATACTTTTTTCGACCTCTATGTACCAGTGGTACACTAAAGTACGACCTCACAAAATTCTTATTAATTACTACGATGAGGTGATATGCATAATTTTTAAAGTATATATCTTTAAATAATGCTATTTAGTAACTAAAAATATGTGTTTCAAACACAATTTTTGTCTGTTTCATAATGCAGTAGATAAAGGGTTAATTATTTTGTAATCAAATTATATTTCTTTTTCCTTTTAAATAATCTACATTTAAAGTTTCATTTTACCTTCCCATAAATTTATGAATTAAATATCTTGCATTCCACTTTGATTGGTCTAGCCCTGTTTAGATGTATAAAGTAATAAAATCAATAATATGTTGGCTATATGCCTAAAGATTTACCGAAATACACCTAATTTTGCATAAAATATTTAATAAATGCCACTAAAGACGTAATGAGTATTGTATGCTTTCATTATTTGGATTTTGAATAACTTTTTTCTTTTTAAATAAACCTTCCAATTGTTCATGTGATTTTTCAATTCATGGTTTTCATGTTTTATATATATATAGATATTAAATTCAATATAAATGACAAAAATTAATTTGTATAAAAAAAGGCGCTAATAGCAGCACTAAATTATATACAAAAACAATAATATATTTAAATTATGATAAGTGATGATATGAAAGTGGAATGTAATAAACAACAAGAAAAGTTATATAACAATGTTAATAAACAAGAAAATTAGTTAAAGTTAAACACTATTCAAGCCAAAAAATTAAATTATGCAGTGCTTTCCTCTTCAGCAGGTGGGAACACAGCTAATAACTATGTAGTACTAGCAGGTTTCAGAAGATATGTAGGCTAGCATACTCCAATTATATTTCAAACTGAGTAGTAATGAAAAACTTAAAATTATAAAGACTGAAAGGAGATTGATTATAAAAGTATTTTTATATCTTGAAAATTAAATATTGAAATTTGAAAGCCATACATTACAGCTTATTGAAATTAAAAAGTTGTTTATAGTAACAGCATAATTTAATTTTTTGGATTGAATAGTGTTTAACCTTAACTAATTTTCTTGTTTATTAACATTGTTAAATAATTTTTCTTGTTGTTTATTACATTCCACTTTCATATCATTACTTATCATAATTTAAATATATTATATATATATATATCATAGTTTTTAGAAGAGCACGGTAAAAAATATATGCCATACATGGATTCTGACTAATACCCCGTCATGCATCTGTTTTCATAAATTTGTAATTCTTTAACTTATACGATATGAATTATATTATTCAGGATATGCGCTAAACACTGGACTGACGTCTAGGACTGGTGAGAAAGTGAAATACCCACCCATTAGGCTGTCTTTTCTTTCTTTTTTATTACAATAATCGCAATTATGAGAAACTATGCTGGTTTAATTTGGGTGTTTATCGGTCGATAGATGGCGCGGCTATTACTCACTTTCTATGAATTTTCAACTAGCTAATATCAATAGCTGTTGGTTATATTCAAAACAAATTACATATGTAAAATCTTTATTGTGAGAAGATGTCTTGATTAAATTTTTGTGCATATTAACTGATACAGAAGAAAGTTTTGTGAGGAGCATTTTATTTTCCCGTGTCCTGAATTTAGTTTTCTTTTTTTCTTTTTAAGTATTTCAAAAAAGCGATCTTCCTTTAAAAAAATTATAAAACGGATTTCTAAGAAAGGAAAGCCTATCTTTAATTCGAAAAATAAGTCTCTACATACTTGCATATCGAAAATTATATTTAAATAAATAAAAAGTCCTTCCGGCTTATTCGGAAGGGTAGGTTGATTTCTTTTTCCTCATCAAGTAGCCGTCATTTTGTTTCAAAATGGTGGCTACAAATTATTAACGAGTTAGTAGAAAAATTGATGTAGGCTATCTACATATGGAGTTTTAAGCAAATCGTTTCATAAATACCTTTTTATGTGAATTTAAAATTTCCACGTGGCCGGCGCTTGGAAACAAGATGGTAAGCCAAGTTGATAAATATACCAAATGCATCTGTGAGATAAGACTACTGTACAAATATAGTTGGAATTAATTCAGAATCTCAAAAGTCATCGTGTTAAAAAATTAAGTGGTTGCCACTTGGATAAAAATGGCAGAGAAAGTTGCTCAGTGAACTAATTAATCTAAGATATTGTTGCAAATTTGAAAATAATTCTTCTTTTTTTTTTTTTTTTTTTTTTTTGTAGAAATTCTTTCAAAGAGGCTTAGTAAGTTATTAAATGTTAAACTTATGCATTTCTAGTTTGTTTTAACGTTAAAATAGCCTAATTTTCCCTTAAAAACGCATTAAAAAGCTCCAATATAGCAGGTAATGTATTTAGCGCCTAATTTGGCGACTTCTCCACTTGGTGACTTTTTTGGCGCCCATAGTTCATTAATAAACTTCATTGAGACACTTATTCAGTCTATGTATACATCAAAATTCAAACAAATTTGGAATATGCTTTTACAATTTGAATTTGAAATTTTCAAGTGGTCTCCACATGAAAACAAAATGGTGGAACAACTTGGTTAAGAAACTCATCCAAGATATTCATAACACAAGTTAAGACATTGTCCAAATTTAGTTCGATTTGGAGTACTATTTCGGAAGTTATCGGGATTTTAAATTTTCAGGTGGTAGCCTGATTTCAAGTGGCCCTGCTTAGCTTAAGATATCCGCCACTTTATTAAAAATGGCGGATATGTTTATTAAAAAACTTCAGACACTTATATAGTCTATATATACATCAAAATTCACACAAATTCGGAATACGCTATATACAATTTGAATTTGAAAATTTCAAGTGGTCTCCACTTGAAAACAAAATGGTGGAGCAACTTGGTTAAGAAACTCATCCAATATTCATAACACAAGTTAAGACGCTGTCCAAATTTGGTTCGATTTGGAGTATTATTTCGGAAGTTATCGTGATTTTAAATTTTCAAGTGGTAGCCTGATTTCAAGTGGCCCCACTTAACTTAAGATACCCGCCACTTTATTAAAAATGGCAGTTAAATTTCACTAATAAAGTTCCTTTAAACCCTTATGTAGTCTAGATTTACATAAAAATTCAAGCAAATATTGCCTTAAATACGCTTTTTACAATGTGGGTTAGAAATATTCAAGTGGCTGCCACTTGATGGTTGTAGGATTTAAGGCCGATTGACTCCTGATGTGTCCTAGGCCTACAGGAGGAATGCCCTCCGTGGGGGTCTTTCTAAGGGGTCCTAGCCCGTATTTACGCGAGTTTCGGAGGAAACCACGGAAAACTCCGAACGGCTAGGTCGATGAGCGCGACCTGGGATCGAACCCGGCACCTCCCATCTACCAGCTTTGAGCGCAGAACCGCTCGGCCGCTGGTGGGCCGGCTGCCACTTGAAAACAAAAAGTCGGAGCAACTTGGTTAACGAACTCATCCAAGATATTTATAAGATCAGTTCACTGTCCAAATTTGGTTCAATTTAAAGTATTATTTCGGGAGTTATCGTGATGACAAAATTTTCATTATAGATAGATAGATAGATAGATAAACGAAGTGATTGCAATAGGTCGATTTCTAAAGAAATCAACCTAAAACACGTACTTAAAACAGAAACAACAGGATTTCTTTATAAAGGAACCCATGAACATAGGTGACAACTTGAACGGTTTTTTAACACCACTATAAATTTTGTAAAAAAATTCATCAAGTTTGACAGCTGAAAACGGCTAAAAATATATATTAAAAATTTCCGGTTTCAGAAAAAGTGCAAGTTGGCAGCTATGCAAGAATATGAAAATGCAACTTAAAATCAACAATATGCGAAAAATCTAATTATAAATATAGAACCTAAATAAAATCTAATTATAAATACAGGAAGGATGTTAGAAGAATACTCGCATGATACCTCGTTTGTTTATTTCTAAAGTTTCAAAAATGCAATTGATGTTTCTGGAATTAGAAATGCAACACTCAGTATGGTTTGATTGGTAAAATAAAATACAATATATTAGTAGATGCACTCCAAGATGTGAAATTTGTTCGTGATATAATATAATTCCCCAAAACGTACAGTGACCATATTTCATTATTTTGTCACAGGTTAATACAAAGGAATTTTAATTTCCTGTATTTACGCTTAATATATTTAATTATTTTCTTCTTATGGCAACAATCGCAAAATGTTCACCGGAAATTTGTGGAAGTATATTAAAATTTCTGAGCTCTTAAAACTATAAAGCAAATATTTTTTGACATTTACTGGCTTTTAATTTTAATCCAGAGAAATTAACAGCATAGTTGTCATTTCAATAAAAAAATTTTTATGGCTTTCGATTTCAAATATAGTAATTTTCGCAAGACAAATATATACAAAAAGAAAGGAAAAAAAAAAAAAAATCTGCACCCTGCGGATGTTAGTTTTCCATTGTTCGTTAAATATTGCTTTTAGATATATACCAAGCATTCTATAACCTTAAAAGTTTTATTGATAATATTTGAAGGGAAGTGATTTTCTTATTCACCTAGTACGGATGTTATGATGATATTTCTAAAAAATATATTTGCGAATTTATAAATCTATTTTATTGAATATTCTTTAACAAAACATACAAATATATAAAATTGCAAAGTGATTTTTTTTTCTGATACAGTGAAACCCCGATCTATCGTTCCCGCATCCATCGTTTTCCCGCATTGATTGTTTTATTTCTATGGGCCCTGCACAAATTGTATTTAAATAATGTTAACGAAACCTGCATGTATCGTGCTTCAAAAAATCATTTTCCCGCATTCATCGTTGTAAAATTTTTAAAATGAAAATGAAAATCAAACTATTCCATATGCGTTCAAATTGGAATTATTTTTTTAATCCTAAAATAACTCTTTTCCTCCTCCACGGAGGATCAAAATTGTGATGGCATGTCTCCGGACCACCCTGAAAGGTGAATTTCAGACCGTCGCCACTTGTCCGTATTATAGCACTAGTGCAATATAAAACCCAACCAACCTCAAATGCTCAACCTTATGCTGTTGTAGATGAAGAAAAGGGATTGTGGAGATATTGTAACATGTGCCTATGAATACGGATCGTGTGTTGTTGCTTGGAGAATAAGTTATTCTACTTTGTGTAAAGAAGAAAATGGATGCATCCAGTATGGCCAGCTACTACATTTTTTCACATTCTTGAAGCCTACTCCAGTACCAAGTGTGTCTGACATAATTACGGCATTTGAAAATGCATGAATTTTTTTTTATATGCACACGAAATTACAGGAAAGGACCAGAAATTGTTTAAATCTGGAAAATCCCCGTTTAATTTATAAAATGAACAAAAAATCCAACATAAACTTACTGATTTTTGAAAATAAGTATCACTTAATGCTCTACAACTTTGATTTATTTCTTTGACAGTTTGCAGAGTAATAAATTAGTTTTTATTAATGGTATACTATATATATTGCGTGTATTATTTCATAAACATCGCTTTCTTCGTGTTTTGACTTTAACCCGGATTCATCGTTTTCCCGCTTTCATCGTTTTTTTTTTTTTTCACGCACCCCATGAAAAACGATGGATCGGGGTTCTACTGTATATGTAAATTTAAAGAAGCTTTTCTACCTGGTGTAATATAGTAAGCAAAACTCATGTAATTTTTATTTTTGCAGTCGATCTACAGCAGCTTGAGTACATTTACATGCTGATTGAAAAAGCATCTACAAACTTATCATTTTCTTGTAAAAATATTAACTTTTGCTATTGCCAAAGATTTTATTATAATTTATTTATGGAAGAAGATTTTGTTTCCATGTCATTGTCATGAATTTTTTTTTTTTTTTTTTTTTTTTTTTTCTTTTTTTGTACTTTCAAAAACTTCAATTTATTTCTATTTTACGCAAACGGAAACAATTTAAATAAGAAAAAATTTAAAGCAAAATCAAAAAACACGCACTAGTTGTTTCAGATCGTTAAGGGTTTCGCTTCATCGGGCGAAAAAAAAAAGAAAAAAAAATGTAACATGAACGCAGCAATGTACTCGAAAGTAACGTTCTGAACTCTGTCTGTTGAATATGCCTACCGTTTTCGTCTGATGAAGGGTCATACTTAATTATTTCCACTAAAACCAATTGCTGCGTGAGTTGTTCAGCTTAAAGGGTAGAATCAGCAATTTCCCTTCAAACTAAGAATAGTTTTCATTAGCATCTTTTTATATTACTTATCGGCATGTTATTAGTGCCATTGCAGAGATTTCAACTCCTTTTGTACAGATTTAAAATGGGCATTATTTGAATTAATAACATTTCGTAAAGGTTGCCAAAAACTCTATCAAGTCCTTACAGATTCTGGCATATTATTGGTTATCAAAGTAAGATATTAAGTTAATAAAACTTTTTTACGACAGTTAAAATACCAGTTGTGATATAAAAGCATTTCTCTAAGCCATTTGATTCATATTTAGGTGTTTATGTGGGTTACAGGCCGTCTGACTGTGTTAGATTTCCTGCCGGAATTATCTTTAGGAAAAAATATTAAAAACAGCATTTACATATTCGTAACACTATCTTTATTATCTCAATATAAGGAAGTGTCCAGATTTACGCTATTTGAGAATTACATATATGAACTTCACTACCACTCTTTAAAATATTTTCCCTTCAAAAATTTTAGATCATTGTTTGAAAATGTGTAACTTTCAAAGTACGATATTAATTCCCTTTCCAGGAAATAAAAATTTACTTCTGAAACCAGATGAAAAAACAGAGTTTTAAGGACTAATAAATTTAAAATGAAATCTGAAAAATAGTTTTTGATGTGTATTCCAAATATGAAGTTACTTTATTTTCGATATGAAAAACATCGTTTCATATTTTCTACTTTCGTCTATATTCAATAGAAGAATGTATTGGGTTCTCAATAAAATTCGACTTCCGGCTTCTAATAGATTTACACGTTTTGAAAGGTCCAGAATACGATTTGATCAGTTTTAGAAAATATGTGTTTGCCTGCCTATTTGTATGTGTGTGAGCAAAGTTTTGTGGTAACTGTAACTCGAGAACAGCTACACAGATGTCCATATAAATTTATATGTAAGTGCACCTTGACATAAATTAGTACCTATAAACTTTTAGTGCAAGTCGCTCAACAAGTTGCATTGTTATACTGTGGTTTCTTCCGTTTAAAGGAAAGATATATCTCGGGTTCGATTGTGTATAATAATAATTTTAAAAAAAATGATCAGCGAAAACATTATTGTAGTTCAATTTGGGTGTATATCGACAGGTAAGTGGCGCTGCTATGTTGCAATTTTTCGTATGAACAGTAAAGCTATATCTCAGATTCTATTGCATATAATTGCACAAAACTTTGTATATGAGAAGGTCATTAGGAAACACTGTAATGACTCATTTTGGATGCACATTGGTTGGCAGGTGTTGCTGCTATTCTACAATTTACCCTGTGAATAGAATAGCTATGTCTCAAGTTCTATTGTACACGATTGCACAAAACTTAATACATGAGAGGGCCATTATGAATCACCATGTTGATTCACTATGGGTATATATAGACCAGGGGCGAAGCGTGGTTCAGAAATTCTTGGAAGCGCTGAAGAGACACGCTTTCAAAAGTAGAGGGAGAATCAATTCAGCTTTTCGCCATCTCCAGATTGGATCTGATAGGTGAGAAATCGAAAATACTATTTCATTTTTCGTATCTAAAATAATGAAATTATTGTTTTAAAACTTAAATAGGAAAGCGCCGCTTCCATCGCTTCCACGAACGCTTCGCCACTGATATAGACTAACTAACAGGTGGCGCTTATATTACTCACCTTTCTGTGATATTCTACATGGCTATTTCCCAGCATGTGTTGATTAAAATCGCACCACACTCCATAGGTAAAATGTATTTATAATGAGAAACTTTTGAACTTTTGCGCAGGTTTAACGCGTTGAGCGCCACGCAAATTCTTAAAACCCATTAAAATTCCATAACGATTCCTCCTGTAATAAATAAAAATTAAGCAAATTTTTAATAAATTTTCAATTATTAAATGTAATTTTTTTAGTTTTATATCCTATTTTATATCCGCCACCGATGGTTGGCGCGGCTTTGTATCATATTTGACACTGTCAGCCACCGATGGCTGACAGGGTGCTCAACGTTTTAATTTTTTATTAGTACTGCTTTTACTTTCGGGGTAAAACATTCACTGAAATATTTGAAGTATAACATGTTCTGCACACTCCTAAAGTTTCAAGATGATTACTTCAGTACTTAGAAATATATGACAAAATGTCTAGAATCTAGAATAGCTGACATGGTGCTCAACGTGTTAACAGTAAATGGTGCTATAGAGTATTACTTACTGTTATAGCTCTAAAGGTTTTATTTATTTATTTATTTATTAAGTTGTAACTCTACAATTTTTGCAAGAGTCATTTTAAACTTAGCAATACTTTAAAAACATAAACAGAATATGAACTATTGTCATAAATTGACTAATTAAAAAACGCAATAATAAAAAGTATAAACAAAATAGCTATTAAGGTTTTTAGCAAGAAATTATGCCAAATTAAATAAATAAATAAATAAAAATGCATCATTAACGTGGCGAAAATTTTTTTTTAAGTCGACATGGTGGTCCTATACTAAAACTGGAAGTATGAAATGTCGGCCATCAAACATAAAATTTATTTCGAAGCCTTTCTTTGAATGATTTAAGTATCATTAGCGTTGCATCCAACAATATTAATTTTTTGTTTTAAATAATTCGACTTCTGATGAATTAAAATTTAAATTGGGGACAAAAATAGGTTTAAGATTCATAAGATTCCAATTTTAAAGGTAAATAAGGAAAGAAAAATTCGAAAATTTCGCACAGGTTCGCTACATTTTTAATACTTTGTTTTCTTTTTCATCTAACACACATTATACTGACAAAAAACACACTAAATTAAATTTACATAGTAATTTCCTTTCAGGGATTTCCTTCAACGCATATTTTTACCGTAATTTGTTTAATTTTTATAACTTTCTTATTAGCTGAATATTTAATAAAAATTGGCCTTCACATTTTCAAGGAACGTGATTACTACTCTTGAATATTTTTACATAATGCATGTGTAAGAAAATTGAAAAAGGTAGGATTTTTTAATTACCTCTCATTTGTTCCTGTCTAAATGAACTATAAAGTACTTCAGCTTGAACAAATTTCAAACTAATTAAAATATGCATATTGCTACTCATTGCATTAATCTTTAATTACGAGAGTAATTTAAAAGCAGACGTCCATGTTTTCCTTATTTAAGTCTTTACTTTGTGATTTTGATTAATATAACGTTATGCAAATATTTTTTAAATGTTTCGTAACTTTTCAGTACAGTCGACGTATTTAGGGATTCGTGTGAAAAACCTTCTTATCTATGATGCTAATATGCATATTGAGTTTCTTAATATTCTTAATCATTTAAATTTGGTGAAAATATTAAAGCAAAATAAAAATGTTATTAATTTTATTTTAAGAAACTAAAAATTACTTTCAAAATCTATAATGCATTTAACGTTACAACTAAAACTTCAAAACTGTTAATATATACAAATATATTTATGTAGTATCACAATCAAAAATAAAGAAATAGAATTATTCTCGAAACATTTACAAGAAAATTACGGCACTTGCTGTGAATAATATTTCTTTTTAGGGGAGGAAATTTGGCGCAGAACTAATACCAGTATTTATGAAACAAAATTTTCTTCCTTTTAAACTAATGATTTTATAAATAGAGAAATTTTTTAATCAAATTTCTACACATGTTCTTTCAGAATATACATACATGTTATTTTATTTTATTTTATTAACTCTTTTTTAATAAAAAAAATTGTTTACACATTAAAAATAGTACCACAGCATATCTCTCTCTCTCTCTCTCTCTCTCTCTCTCTCTCTCTCTCTCTCTCTCTCTCTCTCTCTTTTAACGTTGGGCCTATATTTATGAAGAATAAAAAGAAACCGAAGTCAATTTTTATTTTAAAATAATCGACATATATTTCTGTACAAAACATAATGAAATTTAGAACGATGGGACTTTTTTTAGTCTATTCGACAAAGACATGTGGTACCTGTGGTGCTTCCCTTAGTAACGGTTATTGCATCCAATTATTAACATTTCTTTTGCATTAAACATTTGATTTTTATTATACTCTTCAAACATGTATTGAATTATTTTTAATTAATTAACTAATTTATTATTATTATTATTATTATTATTATTATTTTGCCAAAAGGAAAAAAGGTTTTCATTTAATATATTTTGTCTAAAGGAATATTACTGTCGTCCTAATATCTAATAAGTTGAATAAACAGCATTACTATAAAATCCAAAGCACGTCCCCCTTTTTACTTCGTTACCCAAATTTTTTACATTGTTCTATATTCATTGGAAGAACATATATTGTTTTGTGAAAGTTTAGTACAATGACATATCTTAAATATCACAAATTTCGAAAAGACTAATCAAATACTCTAAATAAAATAATAAATGAACATTAATTTCCCAATTGGAATAGTTGAGCCATGTTTCATATATCCCTATAATGTCACACGTATCCCTATCACCACCATTTTGTTTACCAAATATAAATAAATAAATATTGCAGGTATTTAAACTATTTTAGATTTATTAAGAACTCTTTTTGATTACATCTTTAACTTGGTACCAAATTACTTGATTTCTTTTTCAAATATATAGAAATATCAATATGTTTTGCCAAAAAATATTGCCAATTTTAATAAAAAAAATGAATATGGTAGCTATTCTTCTCCCCCTTCTTCAAATACAGTAAATACAGTACCTGCCGCTTATTAAAATCACATTCGTTCTGAACAAAAGTGATTTCATAAAGCGGCTGATTTTTATATCTGGCGAACGTTCTTGTACTCAAGGAAAAGGTATTATTTACCTGAATTTGGGAAGAGATTTCAAAAGGTAACAAATAAGGAAACTAATAAACAATATTAATTAATTTTTAACATATAATTATTTGATTGTTCCTTCAAAATAAGTGAATTAAACACATCCCAAACTTTGATGTGCTCTCCTTTCAGGAAAATCATCAATACTTTGCTAAAAGTTCACGCTTTTCTTTTAAATTTAAAATCTTTCCGTTTAAGCTTCTTGCTTCTTAGTTATTTTAGAATAATAACAAAAAATTGTCTTTTAATTAAAGACTATTAAAAAAAATCTCTTGTGAATTAAATCGAATTTGCAACTTATTACCGCGCTATGAAAGATATATTCCTTGAAATTATTGTTAAGACAAGTGATGGGGCGTGTTTAATTACTGTAAATGTAAAAAATTTCGATAAATAGAGATAACGTAGGGGTTGCTGTACTTTATTTTCTATTTTATTTAAAAAATAAAAAATCACAGTGTAAATAAAAATTTTTGCTGCTGAAGAGATTTTTTTTTTTTTTTTTTTTTTTTTTTTAAGTTTATTGACCGGCGATGCTGATTTTATAAAGCGGTGGTTTTGAAATCAGAAAATGCTTAAAAGTCATGCTTAAAATTCATGATAATAATTCAATAATTCAATAAAAGTCATGCAAAAATGCATAAAATTAACTCATCAGGGGGCAAGTACTTCATAAAGCTGTGAAAGCTGCAACGATTTCGTAAAACAATATAGCTAACAATAGCAAATTTATATTGTTCAGGCCCCAATCGAGCAGCGAAACCATTTTGAATGAGAAATGAAATAAAATATTAAATCAAATCATTAAGGAAACCAGCGAAAAAAATAGAAAAAAATCGGAGTAACCACTTGTAAAGCTATCAACCCAACATGGAGAAAAGGAATTTGCCATCATGTTAATGAAAAAAATAAATTCTTTGCAAACTTCGATTAATCGATAAAGAATTAACAACTGAATATTTTTATTGACAATAAAATTCGCAGTATAATTGTTGATTAAGTTAGTTAAATTTAAATTTTTAATTTTAGTTAAATCAATGAATTTTAAAATCTTTATGGAAAAGAAAATTATATATATATATGGAAAACTTTTTCAAACATTTCAGTATATGAAACCAAGTATCACAGGAAAAACTAGATAAAACATGAATAAAGATTTTTGAAAAAATTAAGCATCCTTTATTTAAAACATGCAACATCAATACTTTTTGAAGGGCATAGATTGATTGTTGCATGTAAATTAGGTGATATTTCTGTCTTACTGTAAGCTAAAATTTAGAGTAAGCTATGCCCTATATCAGTGGTCGTGAACAGGTGGTTCGTGGAGCACTAATGTTCTGTGGAAAAATTTTGGTGGTCGGCAGGAAAATCTGAACATTATTTGAATTTTTGTTTATGTTTTATTTGCATATCACTTGTTAATATAATATCCTATCCCTTATTAACAAAATTTCACATCACTTACTACTATAAATCTCGGAAAAAAAAAAAAAAAAACTTTTGAATCGGTCAAAATTTTTGTTTGAATACGCGCTGTCTTCGGCAGCTCCTTTTCCATCGCTTCTTGCTGGATCTGGATCCAAATAACCTGTGGCTGCTCCTTACCAGAGCTCAGGGGGGATCTCTACATGCGCACAGAAGGTACTAGCACGCGTATTTTGGTCTGAGTCTTCTCTGCCTGCAATTATACCTACCTCCTGGTAGGTATAATTGAGTGTTCCGTGATATGAACAGGAGGAATGGTTGGGAATAATCTCTACTGCTTCACGTTTCATGGCATTAGTAATCTACGAGTTTCTGAAATTTTTTTCATTCAATTTCCAGTTGATTTTCAGTGTTTAACTAGATCAAGGCTGTTGAGTTTCTGTTACATTTATATTATATACATATTATACTGCACGTTCCCCATGTTCCTATAATAATTTTTAAAGCTTTAAAAGTATACGCAATCGATTCCTCACCCCTAAAATCCCAGAAACGTGATTTTTCAAGGCCTTTGCTCGAATTGAAAATTTTTAATTTATTCACACTCTCATCCCCCTATAATTTTACACCTTCGAAAGTACGTTGCAAAAAATTGAAACTACGTTGCACTCATTTAGATGTAAATTTTGCTATGAACCATGAAATTTACAGAAGAATTAGGGCAAATTATAGAAAATAAGGCAAATTTAAGCATAAAAAAATAGGAATTAGTTATAAAATTTACGGCTAAAGTTTGACAAAGGGTTCAGTTTTTACAGTGCACGCACAATCGATTTCTGACCCCCAAATACTTTTTATCACAGCTTCTGTAGCTCCTAGCTCTGTTTTAATTTCTCAAAATACCTGTTCTTACTTCTCTTCTAATAATTTTACGCAATAGAAGATTTAGTTCTAAATCTTCTATTGCGAAGAACAGTTGGGAATTAGATCACAGTTTTAATTTTAAGCGTGCCAAAATTATCTTTCATGCCAAACGCGTTTCTGAACTTGATTTTTTTAGAAAATTTAACTATTTACCTTAATCGTGATAAAATTGTCACTGAAAAATCTAATTCCACTCTGCTGTCTACAGCCTGGAAAAAATTATTTAATTCAATTAAATAATTTCCTTCATTATGTTAATAAAATAATAATAGTTATGATAAAATAAAACAAATAAATAAAAATGGAGAAAAAATAAATTAATTAATTTAATTATTAGTTTAAAGAATAATAAATAATAAATAAAATAATAATAAATTAATAAATAATAATAAATTAATAAAATAAAATAAATTAAAATTAAAAATGAGTTATTCCTTTTTGTGTGTGTATGTGTGCGTGTGTGTGTTTGTTTCTTTTGTTTCCACTCTTTTTTTGGTTGTGTTCCTCTCTGATTGGTTTTGCATGATGTGTCCTATTGACTGGTTGTGTTACCCTCCCCCCTCCCTCTGGATTTTGCCCTACTTTCAGTCTTGCTTTTGCCACCAAAGCACGTGTTTTTTGCACCTGATGAAGAAAGGCCACGTTCTTTCAAAACCGTTTGTGCTGTCTTTAATTTTATGGAGGTGTGAAGAAGTTTTAATGTTTAAATATTAAGTAATATACACCAGATTTTTATTTAGTTTTGTGATTAGCTTCAAAATAATCGGTCAGGCGCCACTTTTATAATGTATGTGTTATATTTCGAGCTATTTGATCCCTTGAGCATGAAAATTTTTGCCCCTCCGTACCACAACGTACGGAGAACGTTTCACTGTTTTAAGAGAGCAATTTTAATTAAGTCGGTAACATTTTCGCCGTCCTACAAGCTTTTTCCATCAGCTCGAAATAAGTTAAACTTGACTCACCAGAGAGAGCCACTTCAGCCAATAATAAACTAATCATTTTTTTTTTTTAACCCCCTGAACTTTTTTCATTAAGAATGGCTTTTCTTTTTTTCTTTTTTTAAGATTTTCTTACATTTAAACTTGTTTTGTTTAATCGTTTTTGCACTATATTTAAAGAAATTATCTTACTAAACCCTTTTTCTGAATCCTTTCTACGTTCGAAATGTAATACAAATTGACTTTTTAAGCACTGTCTTTTTAACTTGCGGTCATCTCGATCGGATGAGCAACGTGGCCCACTAGAGAATAATTTCCAGTTTAAATAGCCAAAAAATTTTATATCTTGCTAAAATTCAGCTCACCAATATTTCGTTAACATTTAATCATTTTGACATCCTGCGAATTAAAATATTTTTTTTTGATTTTCACTCAAAAATTTATATTTTTTTGGTATCGTTAATTGCCTTGTTCTTGCCATTTTTGAAATACTTCCTAAAATTACAATTTTTAGAACAGTTACATCTTGTTTTAACACTTGGCTCAATCCTAAATTGTACCTGGAACACGACGCACAGTGTTCGGAATTTCAAAAAAGCTGGCCAAAAGTCGAAAAATTTAGGCGCGTTTTTAGACGTAAGTACCGCGGAAATACCTTCAGAGGGAGCCACTGAATGAAACTGTGAGGTGGAAAATTTATTCTATCTACATATTTCTAAGTGTAGGCTGGCGGAAAACGTGACAATTTTTTCTTTTAATGCATTTTAACAGTTAAACAAATAGTGTTTCTCGGAAAATTTCGCAACAACAACATTCAACAAAATATGGCCGACAATTGTGGAGGTTAGTAGATAATATTTATGCTGTATTTTTTTTCATCAAGAGATCTCCTGAGCGGCTTTTTGAAGTTAACCTTAATTATAACATAACCAAAAGTTTCAAAGTATGGAAACTTTTTTATCTCGCAAGATCCCGCATTGATTCAAAGTGGAGAGTGTTAAGGGATGTCCATTTTATTCAGCCGTTAAAGAATTGGGTGCCCCCGCCTGCCCCTGTATGTGTAAAAGCGTTTTAACTTTTTAATTTAATTTTTACTTTTTAATTTAATTTTTTAATTTTTTGGACTTTGGTCTGCCATATTGGATCCGCCATCTTGTTTTTGAGTGCACGATCACTTTTTTTATAAAAACTGATTTCAAATTTGAACTTAGCGCCCTCAAAAACCCTTAAATGTGAAAATTATCCTTCATCTATCAATTTTTTGATTTTTGATCCGCCATATTGGATTTGCCATCTTGTTTTTGAGTGTAATATCACTTTTTTTATGAAAACTAACGTCAAATTTGAATTCAGTGCCCTCAAAAACCCCTTAATGTAAGAATTATCCATCTTATATTAATTTTTTAATTTTTTGTCTGCCATATTGGATCCGCCATCTTGTTTTTGAGTTTGCCTTTGAAGTTTTCAAGAAACCAATGTCAGATTCGGATTCAGCGACCTCGAAAACATATATATACATCACAATTTCACTTGTTTTCTTTAATTTCGACTTTTGGCCAGCTTTTTTGAAATTCCGAACACTGTGCGACGTAATAAAATCTGTTCGAAAATTTACTTTTAAAACAATAAAATTGACGATTGCAGAAAAAGAAAAGGAAAATATCCAAGTCCGCCTTTTTTTCTTTTTGTTCCTCAGTGTATCTGTCCTTTCACTGATGAGTGAAAATAAATAAATGAATAAATAAATAAATAAATAAATAAAAATAAACACATTAAACTATCGATAAATAATGAGAATATCTACAAATATTGATTGTGCTTGTAAATATTTTCTTTTTATTTATTTACATTAAACTAGTGCATTTATTAAGCATATATGCTTGAAAAAAAAAAAAAAAACTTTTATGTATGAATTAATTATTTTAATTTCTTCGAATTCAGTATGCCTGAACTTTTACCACCTGACATTTTTACTTTCCGAACACTATAGTGAGGAAAGTATTGTAATCATGTCAAAAATCCGAATTTGAGATTTTGATGTTTCTATACGTTTCGAGGTCCCCTGAGTCCGTTTTCACTATTTTTGCGATGATGTATGTATGTGTGTGTGTATGTGTGCATGTATGTATGTGTGTATGTATGTGTGTGTGTGTATGTCTGTGAGTGAACACGCTAGAGTCTAAACGCTTTGTTTGAATAAGCTGAAAGTTGGTACGTTTATTGTAAGTCACCATAGTACGAACCCTATGGGACCAATATCTTAAAAGTACGATAGCATCTAAACGCCTTATTCAATTGAGCAAAAAATTTATACACATGTGATAGGTCACAGATTCTCAATCTGTATAGATTTTGGAGAATCTAGCACTTATAGTTTTTCTACAGGGACACAAAGAAAAATTCTTTATAATTATGGCCTATGGGGCCAAATTTTTAAAAGTGTGATAGCGTCTAAACGCCTTATTAATCTGAGCAAAAAATTTGTACACATGTTATAGGTCACAGTTGCACCAACTGTATAGATTTTGGTGAATCTAGCGCTTACAGTTTTTTTACAGAGACACAAAGAAAAATTCTTCATCATTATGCCTATGGGACTAAATTTTTAAAAGTGCGATAGCATCTAAACGCCATATTCAATTGAGCTGAAAATTTATATGAATATTATAACTCACTGTTGCACTAACTATAAGCATTTTGGTGAATCTAGCATTTATAGGTTTTTGCAGGGACACAACGAAAAATTCCTTATCATTATGATCTATAGGCTCAAAGTTCAGTAGCGTTAAATAAAACATCGTGTAATATATGGACAAAAATACTCAAACACTCTATTATGATTTTCTCTCTTTTGTTTGTATAACAACTCCTCTTTCTTTACTTTATCTACAAAACTGTTAATTACTCAATGTTCGGAAAGTCGAGTGGAGTCACTCCAGATTTATATATATATATATCCGTATGGTATATCTATGTAAAGTTTTAAAGCATTATTAACTTTGAAGTTTCATAAATATTAAAATAAATATACTTTAAAAAATGTGTACGTATACATTGGATATGTATTTTTTCTGACTTAATTTAACTAAATTTTATTATTTGCCATCTAAAATTTATTTTAAGACTTCCTAACATACCAAAACAGCATGATAATTAAATTTCAACGTATTTGCAACTGCTACTATTTTACATTCCTTAGCAAATTCTTGCTCATCTATATACAGATTGTAGCAATAGAGGTTTTTGAGGAGTTTTTGTCGGTTTAAACCAATATTATGCCCTTGTCATTAAAAAAAAAAAAAAAAAAAAAAAACTCTTTGAGGTATTAAATAGGGTAACCCAGATATGAATTTTTAATATATCTTTCGCACATCTTTTCTACATATCTTCATAGAGCACAAATTCGCATGTTTTCGTAAAATCAAGAGAAAATGTTATTAGATAAGTTAAGTGTTTTTAAGTCTTCAAATTTAATTACGTTGAAACGATTTTCTTTTTAGGCCTCCCATCGAGTTTCTTTTGTATCCTTTATCTATTAATAACTTAAGGTAAGCGAATTTTTTTTTCTGCACATTTCAGTGTTTTTTCTAATCCTTAAAATTAAAATATTCATTTTTTTACATTATTTCTCTTTAATTTGAGTTAAGAACATATCAAAGCACTTTATTCTTGTAATTAAAATACATGTAACGAGTTTCCTCTCATTAAATTTTATCTCTTCAGTCAACCCAATTAAAAGATCTTTAGTGTTTCTTTAATCATTCTTTGGCGTTTATCTTTAAACTGATTATAACAAATTAATGTTCAAAAATCTTTATTTACGCTGAAAAATTCAGATAATTAAAATCTCGTAATTAAATTCTTAGAACAATAGAAAATTGAGAAACCTTTATTCTCACTAAAATAAGAAAGAGTATATATTAAATAACCAAAATTTGAAAAACTATTTATATTTATTACATTGAAATGTAATTCATTTTTGTCTTAGTTTTTTAAATTTTACTTTCTTTTATATTCATAGAAGTAGTACCGGAATCGTAAAACTTTTCGATTTTCGATGGATTTACATGTTTAAAGATATCCTAAGCACAATTGGACCATTTTTAGAAAATATCTGTGCGTGAATGACCAAAATTTTATAGCAGCGCTAACTAAAGAACTAATGCACAGAATTTTATAAAAGTGTACAGTCGGTAACAAAAGTGTCCGAACACTAGCAAAAATTCCTATGTAAAAAAAGTACACTTCATACGGTTTTGTTAAATAAATCCTTGTCGAATCCTGTTCTTTGTCAGTGCACGAACACGATTCGACAAGGCTTTATTTAACAAAACTGTATGAAGTGTACTTTTTTTATATAGGATTTTTTGCTAGTGTTCGGACACTTTTGTTACCGACTGTATGTTTAGTTGCACCATGATATAATATGGTGTCTGTCAGCTTTTGTTGATAAACACTTAACTGGTAACACTGCTACGCTACGATATCTTCCATTTGTAAAAAAAAAAGAAAGCTACATCTCAACAACTATTCAGTATAATTGCACAAAACGTAACATCCAAAAACCTACCATTATTAAATGTTATACTAATTCAATTTGGGTGTACATCGACTGACAGATGGCACTGCTATTGATTTCCTTTTGTGATTGTCCATATCGTTACATCTCAACATCTATTTGCTTAAAATTGCCTCAAAGTCATATCTAAAATCTTTATTGTAAGAAACTGTGATTAATGTGTGCAATCTGAGAGAACCACCGCACATTAGAATGTAGAAAAAGAGGGGGGGGGAGCTAAAAACCCATAGAAATAGCATGGCAAGAAAACCAAAAATACTCACAATGTCAAGTGTGTTAAAAAAAAAAAAAAAAAAAATCATGCTCACACCGGAAGTAATAAAAGGACAAAATTGACTAGAAAAAGACATCGAAGAGCGGGTACGGGCGGGCTGGGACGTTAAATATATCGTCCAGGGTTAATACGTCTCGCGTAGTCTCTGTAAACCAGTAAATGGAGTTGTTATATATAATAATATAAAAGAATATTTAGTGATCGCTACGACATTTTTCTTTTTCTTTTCTTTTTTAGTTATTTCTTTTATTTTTTTATTTTTTTTTTCCAAGAGCTCATTCTCAACAATTTTGACAAAGAATAAACTTTTTTTTTAGAAAACTTATGTTTAAGTTGATATTAAGCTGTTAACACAGCTTCTTACAATAAATATTTAACATATACAGTTTGATTAATTTATATCAAAGAGATGCATAGATATAACCATATAGCAAATCGCAGAGAGCGAGAAACAGCAAACCGCGTTACTTGTCCGCCGATTGTACACCGAAACTAAATCAGCATTCTTTTTCATAATGGTCATCTCACACATCAAATTTGATGCATTTATACTCGATAGAAACTAAAATATAGACTTTCTCGTGAATGGTAAATTTTCAGAATTGCAATTACACCTGTTGGTTGATATTTACCCCCAAAGAATCAGCATATATTTTTATAATGACTGTCTCACATATTGTGATTTGTACACTTATACACTACGGTTACAGATAACATATTCTCTACAAAATAGTCTTCCCACAAATGAGGAAAATTGCAGTAAAACAGCGGTATATACAAAAATCTAACAAGCATGTATTTATAGTAAGGTCTAACCAAATATGAAGGGTGGAAATCCGTCCGTTATTTACTAAAGATACAGCTCTTACTAAAATTGTGGTAACTGACAGACAATCATACATACATCTTTTAAAAATAAGCAAATCATGTTCAAAACATCTCAAAATTTGTAAATCTATAGAAAATCGATAGTCGAAAATTTTTACGAACCCAATATAATGGTTCTTGCTTAAAGAAAAAAAATAGAGAAGATGTCCTTTATTTTCATGTATAGGACAAACTCTCAACAATTAATGTGAGAAGTACAAGTCAAAATAATTTATTTAAATCTCACACTCTATATGATATTTTTACTCATAATCATACCTGAGTAATATTGAAGGCGACCTTCAGATCCAGTCAATATATTGAGATATACTATTATAAATGATCAAACTGTAGTTATTTCATATGTGTAGGATCTCGCAATCCAAGTCTCTAGACCATTCCCCGCAGATTAAATATCAAAAGACTTCTCTGGTATCACACATATACAGATATTAATAGGTAACTGATCAAAACGTTATCGATAAATAAAAAACACAAAAAGTGACAAAGGGATTCAACGTCATTCTCTATTTGCATACTATTCACACATCGTCATTCTTTATATATATGTACATATATATATAATGTAGATAATTGTAAATCATAAGAAAATTTAACATACAAGAGATACATTATTAACGCCAATTTCATCCAAAAATTTAAATAAATATAGCCATGAATAATAAATTTAAAATGAATAAAGTACTAACGCTATATATATACACTAAGCGACAAAAAAAAAAAGCCGCACTTGGATGTTTTTCTTTTCGCCTTCTACAACCGCCAATTTTATCGTTTAAAAAGCAAATTTTCGAACAGATTTTATTATGTTGTCCCCCACATACCCTTTAGCTTTGAGTGTAGTGTTAAAAACAAAATGCAATTGTTAGGAAAATTGTAATTTTAAAATTTATTTCAAAAATGGTAACAATAAGGCAGTTAACGATGCCACAAAAAGTATTAATTTTTGAATGAAAATCAAAAAATATTTTAATACGTGAGATGGCAAAATAATTAAATGTTAACGAAATATTGGTAAAATGAATTTTAGCAAAATATAAATTTTTTGGGCCTTTTAAACTGGGAATTTGGCTTTAGGAGGTCATGTTGCTCATCCAAGCAAGATAACCGCAAGTTAAAATGCGAATGTTTAAAAAATCGATTTGTATCATGTTCAGAACTTAAAAAAGATTTTTAAAAAGCGTATAGTAATAATTACTTTCTTCAAAAACAAATGAAGTATAAAGCTGATGAAAAAAAAACAAAAAAAAAAAAAAAAAAAACATGTTATTATTTTTATTTTTTTTACATGAAAAGAAATATATTTATACGTAAATAATAAAATTTAAATAAAGCTTTATAAAAAAAATAAAATAAAATAAAATAAAATAAAATAAACTTGCACAGTAAAATATACATCATATTATAGTTTTAGATTTGTTAAATATTACATACTAAAATGTAAAAATATAACAAAAAGGTTACTTAAAAAAAAAAAAAAAAAAAAAAAAAAAAAAAACATAAAAGAAATAGGTTAAATTATATGTAATAAAATTAGAAAGAAAATCTTCAAAAAATTAAGTGATTGAAGTCCCGATTTGATAAGTATTTTTTTATCCATTATAATCCCGATAATGATTATAAAAATAAATTAATCGATAGTGAAGTATAAAAGTGAAGCATAAAAATCAAATTTTTTTCTTCTTTCTTCTTTTAAAGGACCACAGTCCTATTTCTTTTAGACAGGAATATGGACTCGTTACCATTTCCTGTAGACCACCTTCAATTTTTCATAGCAATAAATCCAGCATCTACCACTTTATAAATACATAAAGAGAGGAAGTCTGTGTCAAATATTAACTCGGATATTAAATTATGTTTAAGAAAGAATTGTTGTTATGGTTCAAAATCAGTGATGTATAGTCATTTTGTTTAATGATTTTAAGATTCAAAATGTTGTGTTGCTCAGGGTGCCACTGTCCCATGCAGTGGAAGCTCGGTTTCAGCATAAAGCGAGCAGAGAAGCTGCCGTCGGAAGCATTGGTAATCCCGATCGTTCCTTTCTTTTTGAAAGCGTCTCCGTAGAAAGCGCAGTCACAGGCAGTGAGGACCAGAATTAAACATATTGCGAGTGGAGAAGATTGTATAATGGTCGTATGGACCCGAAACGAGATTTTAACCGACATTTTATTTAAAATTCATATTTTCAAGGCTTATTAAAAATATAGGAATTAAACAGTTCAGATATTATTATAAATATGTTTCATTTAAAGACAGTGACCAACGAAGTTGGCAAAGCCATTTAGTATATAATAAATCTAATATTCAGATATCAGTTGTTAATATGCATAAACTTGTAGTCAGTCTGTAGATTTTATTTTGCACAAATCTGGTGCCAGGTTCTGGTGCGCCACATCTGGTAAGCAAATATGAAGTGATGATTTACGTATATTTTAAAAGTGACTTCTTAGAACGTGGTTTATCACTACGAATTAAAGAGCACTGTCTAAAAAGGAGAAATGCAATTTTTATATATTTTGAATGTCCAATTTTTTTTTTTTTTTTTTTTTTTTTTAATGCTTATTTGGTAGTTGAACGGTTTGGGCTCTGGACTTTAGTTGCCAGGGGATGAATTCAAGGTTCGAATCTCAATTCAAGCATAGATGTACGTTGTGGTTTGAAATTCGCTTTAATCCGTAAGTCAAATGTAATATGCCTTAATATGTATAAAATGGCCGTAAAGTAATACTTTAAACCCAAACTCTATGAAATTCAAATAGTCTAGCAATATTGGTAATTAATTATAATCTACCCAAATAATCAGATTACTTTTTTTCATTTTTCTTATTTAAACGATGCATTTGAATACAAAAATCTCATACAAGTACAATTATTCTCGATAAATGAAACCAATCTGAATGCATTTTATATATATATTTATTTATTTTATTATTATTATTCATGTGTAAATTTTTAAACATTAAAATTCCATATGTTTTCTTTCGTATAGACATTTTTACAGAATTCTAGAAGGTGAATATTAAATTCATAAATATTATAATTTTTTTTATTTTAATAATTAAAAGAAAAAGTAATATAAAAATTTCTATTTTAAGAAAACTGTTCAAAACTTAAAATGTAATAATTACTAGCATAGAATAACGTAATAGTATGCATCTGAATTACGTAATTCATAATGAATACTATTGAACATTTCAACTTCAGAATAATATAAAAAATTTAAAATTAATTTAATTACTTTCACAATCAATTTAATTTTTTCTCCCTTTTTTTTTTTTTTTTTTTGTGTGTGTGTGTGTGTGTGTGTGTGTGTGTGTATAGTCGGTAACAAAAGTCTCCGAACACTAGCAAAAATTCCTATGTAAAAAAAGTACACTTAATACAGTTTTGATAAATATATCGAATCCTGTTTTTAGACTGACTAATAACAGGATTCGACAAGTATTTATCTAACAAAACTGTACTAAGTGTACTTTTTTTATATAGGAATTTTTGCTAGTGTTCGGAGACTTTTGTTACCGACTGTATGTGTGTACATTGCAGTACAGTAAGTAATTATCATTTTTCTGTGATGTTTTCAATTTCAATTAAAATAAACTAATTAAGTGTTCGATAAGGAATTTAGTTTCAAACTTATTTTTTATTTAAGATTTCATGTTTTCCATTATGTTGGCTGAGAGGTTCTTCTTTTAAAGCTGGTAAAAGATAAATGCCTGGTTCGATTCAAGGTAGTACTCATCGACCTAACTATTGCTGGGGTTTTACCCGGAAACTCTGTAAATGCCGTCTTAGGAAAGCCCCCACTGAGGATATGCCATCCAGACCTAGGGCCTCGCATAGCCAGTTGTCTATAACTCTAACACGACATCATTTTTGTATATTCTAGTTCTACACATTGGTGGTGTTATCATATTGCACTGGAGAAAAATATTTGTGACTGATAATTCATATGACATCTCGGAATTTCAAAGCTATTCTTACAAATAATAATAATAATAATAATAATATAGAAAAATTTAGAAGGGTTACAAAAAAAAAAAATGTAAAGCAATTATATCAAAGTATTGGCGACGAAACATATGTTTTCTATTTTTCTATTATTATTATTATTTTTTTTTTTTTTTTGTTACTTTTTTTAACTTAATAGAGTGTATGAATGTAATTACATGTAATTGCCAGTTTAAGATTCACATTACAAAAACACCTGAATTAGCTTAATCAGAACAGAAATTTATTTAAAGTATAAAATTATACTGATATTTTATTGATAATATTTTAAAAAGAAAATTACATATTTAATAGTACTGCATTTTTTATTCAATTTTTAATTAATACCCAAAAACTTTTTAATTTAACCCAAAAAACTCTCTATGAAACACATAAATGCACTTCTTATTTTAAAATGCAGTGAAATTATTTATTAAAAAAGAAAAAAAAAATGCATCGAGAATTTTTTCCATTATTTTTATTGAGGGGGAAAAAAAAATCTTGTTTCGTGTGAATTTTAGTCACTTTTTAATGTCTCGACTTCAAAGAAAAACTTTTCTTTAATGATACGCGAATTTTTCTTTATTAGTACATTGCTCGACTAATCAACCCTTAAACGTTTAATACTGAATCGGCAAGAATGTTGTTTTTAAAACAATTAGATTCCCGAAACTCCAAAAAATAAAAAAATAAAAAATAAAAAATTCGTTTGTTACAATCAACATTTTTTTTTTTTTTTTTTTTTTTTTTTTTTAACCCGCTTAGTTCTTTTGTCTTTTTATTCTGTTGCATTTTAATGATACAGCGAATAAAAAAGGGTATAAAGTTTGTTTCATCTGCTTAGAATAAAATTAAACGGCTCAATTTTTAACAAACATTCTTTTTTCTGTGTGTGCGTGTGTGTAAACTAAACTGCTTTTTTTTTTTTTGCTGAAATAAAACGCTAAAACAAGCCATTTATAATGAGAGACTGAAATTTTCATCAATTTAACATGCATTACTCTTGGCTGAAAAAGTGCTGACTGGGAAAAATTTTACTTTCATTTCTTTTTTCGAATGAAACGTTCAATAAAATGATAAAAGTGTGCGAAGGAGTAAGATTTTGATTTTTTAAGTTTTTTTCAATGATAAGGAATAATAATAATAATAATAAAAAGTTATTTTCATTGTCACTTTTTTTAAACATTATTTTAATGTTTTATATATATATATATATATATCTTTTCGTTAAAGTGAGAATATGTGTGACTAATACGTTTGAAATATCGATAAATTGTTTATAAAGTGAGCTAAAATATTTTCATTAAGTTATTTTCAAAATATATTTTAAACATTAGTTTAAAAAATTAAATTAAATTAAATTAACTTGAAATGTACCTTTGTTTGTGACATATAATTGCTGAATGCTTGAAAATAATTTATTAGAAACTTTATTGCAAAACAATAATACTATAAGCGCTGTTTCTTTCTCTCACTCTGTCTTTTTTTTTTTTTTTTTTAAAGAAATTTATAAAATAATAATTATTATTTTATTTTCTCAGTAGTTAATACAATAATTAGTTTTTAACTATTCCAGTTAAATGCATGTAATATGACATATAACACACACACACACACACATATATATATATATAAACTATTTATTAACAAGTAGTGGTTCACTTATACTTATACAATGGTCTGACGAGAAATGACGTCATGAGATGACTGACGGAAATTTTTCAATAAACTTGCCTAACACTTAACATGTGGAATCAGTTTAAGCAGTAGTTTTGAATTAAATCGAAAAATAGTTATTTAGTTCCATATTTTGACACAGCAGAATTTTCTTATATTTTTTATTGTTGCAGAAAGTTGTGAATTCTTACAAAACAATAACTAAATGTTGTAAATAGCATATGTAGAAAAAGAAACTTTAAATTTAAATTGTTCTGTCTGGAACATTAGTACTTGATGTTGGGAGGATTTAAGCTATTTCTAAAAATCAATTTAAATGTAGCAAGCACTTAGCCCCAAGATACGTTGCGTTTCCACAAATTGCATAATTTGACTAACAAGGAAACATTCAAAAGGTGTCGTCTTCAAAAAAATATTGAAAACAATATATGCAATTCTAATCTTTATAAAACACCAGAAAGTGAAAAATTATCGGCTGAAATGAATTACAGAGACCACAAAAATTATCAAAATTAAGCATATTTGACGATTTCACACTGTTAGGCGATTCATTTTGAGCTCTTGGCGGAGAAGCAAATACGGTTCTGTTCGTACACGGCAATCTCAGTGCTAGCGATCGTATCGCCTAACAACGCTAAATTGCCAAAAATGCTTAATTTTGATAATTTTTTGTGGTCGCTGTAATTCATTTCAGCCGATAATTTTTTCACTTTCTGGTGTTTTATGAAGAGTAGTATCACATTTTTTTTTTTTTCAATATTTTTTGAAGACGACACCTTTTGAATGTTTCCTTGTAAGATAGTATGTGAAGAAAACCCAGATAAAAAATATATATATATATATATATATATATTACACCTTTATCCGAATCTCAATAATAAACCTAACACACCGTAATAAATTTTACATCTATATTAATTTTTATTATGGATTAACTTTTATTATTATTATTATTATTATTATTATTATTATCTTATTTTAGACCAAATTCTTTTCATCATTAAATCTAAAATAATTTACTATTTTCTGATTAAAACACACAATATATATATTATGTTAAATTTTAATCACATTAAAAACTGAAATAGATAATATACACTAAAAATATACATTTTAAAATATTAAAAACACAAAAACATAAATTTAAAAGTTTCGAGCCTTTTACAGGCTCCTCATCAGTAAAAAACATCAAGTGCAAATGATGAGATGAACAACAGACTTTCATTACGTGAGTACAACGTATTCAGCAGGAACTGCGCATGCCTCATTAAGTGGCGAAAAATGTTGATTTGTGTACCAGCCCTTCAGGAAAATTCTTGAGTGATAATTTAAACAATTAGATACGATTATTTTAGTACTGTTAAAATCAGGTAAATGGTCAGTTTCTATGGCATGCTGAACTATTTTTGAACGAATATCACGGTTTTTGAAATTTGTTTTATGTTCCTTAATTCGAGTATGAAAAGAACGGCCAGTTTGACCAATATAAACTGAACTACAAGATTTACAAGGGATATTATAAATAACACCTGTACGGGAAAAAGGGGGGATAACAGTTTTAAAATTAGAAAGGAAATTACGAATTAGAAATTGAGATTTATAGGAAACTGATAAATTAACAGTGCGTAAAACTCTGGCAATAGATTCAGAAATATTTTTATAGTAAGGAATAGTAACAAACGATTTAGGTGAATTAGATGAATTAGTTTTACGATTATCCTTATTAAAATCATACTCTTTTAATTTTCTTTTAAGCCAGCGAGAGGGATAATTATTACGCTTTAAGTCCGAAAAAATCTTTTTCAATTCCAACTGGAAAAGTTCATCGGTAATGCAATATAATTTTGCGCGGTGAAGTAACGTATGGAAAACAGCAGATTTATGTGAAGAAGGGTTAGCTGAATTAAACTTTAAATATTGGCCTGAAAATGTAGGTTTCCTATAAACAGAAGTAACAAATTTAAAATAAGTATCAGAAGGTGAACGCTCAATTAAAATATCTAAGAAATGGAGTTTATTATCTTTTTCTTGTTCTAAGGTAAACTGAATTGAAGGATTAACGGAATTAGCATAATTAATAATATCAGAAACATAATGATTATCAGTGATTATAAAAACATCGTCTACAAATCTACGCCAAAAATAAATTTTTTTATGTAAATGAGAATTAATTTGATTTTCAATAAACTGCATGACTATCTCTGCAATTCTAACTGAAATGGGGAGCCCATAGCAGTGCCATTAATTTGTTGATAATAAGAATTATTAAAACTAAAACAGTTGGAAGTTAAACAAAAAGAAATAAGTTCAATTAAAGTATCAGTATCTAAATAATTGCTGAAAGAAATGTTATCGCAAATTTTTCGAATAATATCACAAGCGTAAGGGATAGGGATAGATGTGAACAGAGAAACAACATTTTCAGGGGGAATATAGGAAACCTACATTTTCAGGCCAATATTTAAATTTTAATTCAGCTAACCCTTCTTCACATAAATCTGCTGTTTTCCATACGTTACTTCACCGCGCAAAATTATATTGCAGTACCGATGAACTTTTCCAGTTGGAATTGAAAAAGATTTTTTTCGGACTTAAAGCGTAATAATTATCCCTCTCGCTGGCTTAAAAGAAAATTAAAAGAGTATGATTTTAATAAGGATAATCGTAAAACTAATTCATCTAATTCACCTAAATCGTTTGTTACTATTCCTTACCATAAAAATATTTCTGAATCTATTGCCAGAGTTTTACGCACTGTTAATTTATCTGTTTCCTATGAACCTCAATTTCTAATTCGTAATTTCCTTTCTAATTTTAAAACTGTTATCCCCCCTTTTTCCCGTACAGGTGTTATTTATAATATCCCTTGTAAATCTTGTAGTTCAGTTTATATTGGTCAAACTGGCCGTTCTCTTCATACTCGAATTAAGGAACATAAAACAAATTTCAAAAACCGTGATATTCGTTCAAAAATAGTTCAGCATGCCATAGAAACTGACCATTTACCTGATTTTAACAGTACTAAAATAATCATATCTAATTGTTTAAATTATCACTCAAGAATTTTCCTGAAGGCTGGTACACAAATCAACATTTTTCGCCACTTAATGAGGCATGCGCAGTTCCTGTTGAATACGTTGTACTCACATAATGAAAGTCTGTTGTTCATCTCATCATTTGCACTTGATGTTTTTTACTGATGAGGAGCCTGTAAAAGGCTCGAAACGTTTAAATTTATGTTTTTGTGTTTTTAATATTTTAAAATGTATATTTTTAGTGTATATTATCTGTCTCAGTTTTTAATGTGATTAAAATTTAATTTAACTACGAGACGTAATGATTTTTAAATATTTTAAATATATATTATGTAAGAAAATTATCTTATAAAATAAAGACAGATACTCTTTTGGACTACGAAGGTTATTTATTAAATCCATTATATTCTTACGAATGATCACACTTACAATGTGAAGTAGAAAATTTTCAATTTTTGATTTGCTTTTAAACAACATAATAATAATATTCAAAATAACTTATAACAATTCAGGAAAAATGTGATACCGTATAATTAAATCTCTCTACAAAGTTCTTTCCGATTTCAAAAATGTCTCTATATCATTTTAATTTTAGTGTTTTTGCTCTTTAAAAAATATATACATAAAGTTTTTATATGCAAATGGGGAGGATGGGGGGGGGTATGGTCTCCACTCGTGCTGTTTACCGAAAATGCAGGACAGTCCTCAGCTCTTTTCTTAGGATCCTTCAGGATATATATTCCATCATTTTTTCGTAGATTTCGACGATGTCTCCTTCGTCAGCTTCAGGTGGTCAAGAAGAAGAGAGAGTGAGAGATGCTGGAATCATTGTCCACTCTTCGCTGCTCATTAGAATATGTTGATTTTTTCTTGGAAAGGTTGTTCAACCCACCTCTTACTGGGTGTTTATTTATCTTTCAATTTTATATGTCAGTCTTTGCCATTGGTCATTTCTAAGCTATTTTCTTTTCGTTGAATATCTCATTTATTTGCTTTGTTTTTATTTTATTTTTATTTATTTATTTTATTTTTTTATTTTTCGCTGTAATTCTTTACAAAACTTGAGAACAAAAACATTCTGTATTTAGAATTATATACGTAATAATATATCTATCCTCTTAAAAGTACACTATTTCACAGTCTTTCTTTTTTAGGAAGTTCTAATATCGAAATACAAATTCTAAATTACATTCCATTAAAAAAAAAAAAAAAAAAAAAAAAAAAAAAAAAAATATCTGATAGCTTTTTATCTAGCAATATATTTTTAATTTAGCCGATTTCTTCAGTTTCTTTCGATTGATTAAGAGTGCTCGTGCATATGCAGAGTGTTTCAAATCTATTTTTTACAAAATTATAGGTCCTAAAATCTTTCATTACTGAATGCATAATCGGAACCAAAACATTAAAGTGCGAGACTGCTCCTCAAAAATTGATTTAAAAAAGCGTGTAAGATTTATACTATTACCCTAAGCTTAAAATGCAACTAGTTTTTACGTACCATGCTTCAGAAAACAAAAAATAAAAACATGAAATGTAGACGTAGGGTTTGTGAAATGATTATTTATTTTTTCTTATATTCTTTCGGCGTCAATCATGATTAAGAAGATAGTAAATGAAATTTTTCATGTTTGGGTGTTAGTGTTATTTGGTAATATAAGTATCATGTTTCTTTATAAAAATGGCTTCTCCAGTGACTGAGCGTTTCTGTGCTCAAAGTTAATAGACAAGAAGTACATGTTTCGATCCCAGGTTGGCTCATCAACGTAGCTGTTCGATGTTTTCCACCATTTTCTCCGAAACTCATGTGAATACGGACTAAGACCATTTACAAAAAACCCCACGGAGGGCATCGCCCTTAGCCCCAGGTCCTAAGTATAGAAAATTAGCTTTAACCCCCACACTATCAACACATCCTTCCAAAAATAAATAGTACCCTTTTATAACGGGGATATTAGTGACTAACTAATTATATATATATATATATATATATAATTAAGAAATTTAGAACGTTATAAAATTTAGGTAATAATAGATACATTATTAAAATCAACAACATTCAAATAAAATGTATTTTAAATCAACTTAAATGTTAGCACATATATATATATATATATATTTATATGGATATATATATTTATATAGAGAGAGAGTTTCGTATAATTATCTAAGATTTGTAAACGTTTCATAATCAAAGTACACATAATACATAGGCTATTTTAAAAATTATTTTTATTTTATTTTTATTTTTATTTTTCTCAATCTCGTTATATTATTTTCCCTGGTTAATTAAAATATTTAATATTACTTGAAGTCATTATAAAGAGTCACTTAAAAATTCGATATATATATTTTTCAAAGAAAGAAAAAAGAAAAAAGCACACAGAGATACTTCTTTTGTTTCCAGAAATCTTTTCTTTTTTCTTTTTCTTTTTTAATTAACTGTTTTTTATTGATAGTAAATTAGGGTTTATCTTCCAACTATTGTGTATCGGGAGAATATTAAGCAGGGTCTTTTTTATTTTTTCCTTGATGCATGAACAAAAATTATTTCTTTGAAAAGATAAAGGGAAAAAGCAGATTCCTTGGATTTCCCATATGACATCACACAAGAAAACTCTGAAGCTCAACTTACAGAAAAAGCGGTGACAAAAACTACAAAAACTAAACAAAAACTTCTTTTGCGATACGGATATCGAAAAATAAATGGACCCTGGTGTTTAAATTTTTGAATAGCAGACTGCAAAAAGTAGAAACCGAAGCAGAATAAAAATATCCTTTAATAATTGGTTTTCCCATTGTAATTGGATAAAATGCATAGTAAAATAAAGTATTGTTTAAACGAAAAAACAAATGCATTATAAGATAATGCTAACTCAACTTCAGTATGGTTTATATTATTCGTTAATAGTCTTTTTTTTTTTTTTTTTTTTTTTTTTTTTAATATTGTTAACAATTGATGTATATATAAAAATTTAAGATTATTTTACAAACAGAATTTAATCATATTGAGAGATTATTCTTCAAATCAAAATATTGTATTCAAAAAAATATAAGCAACATGAATGATTTTACACCCATTTTGAAATATACACATTTACAGGTTTAAAAAAAAAAATGTTTTTTTCAATCCAAGTTTTATCTTAGAGTTGTTTCAAATAATTGTTTGTATATTTTATTTAAATCTGTCTTATTTCTAATTAGTTTATTTCTCCTTTTCTTAAAATATATACTTATAAACTTTATTGAGTTGAAATAATGTATTATTGTACAAAGCAACCTAAGAAGAACAAACTGTATATTTCAATTATTTTGTTCCAGTTCTCAACATTCTTCTATACCATTATATATATATATATATATATATATATATATATATATGCAAGCGTCGTTTATCAGATAACAGGCACGAAAATTTAATCAACATAGCCTCTCACTCTACAGACTTTACACATGCAGTTTGGAGCAAATATAATCAATAGATGCTGAGATATAGCCATTGAAATAACCGCAGAAAGTTAGTGATAGTAGCGCCACCTGTAAACCGATGTCTTGAAATTGAATCAGCATAGTCTTTTCAAATATACATCTCGTATATCAAATTTGAGGCATTTATTTGTTTAGAAGCTGATATATTTCTTCGCCATAATATGAGAAAATTGTTTCATAGCAACACATCCTGGCGGCTTATACGTACCCAAATTTAATACTTTTCTCATATCAAGTTTGGTAGATTTATATACTATAGAAGTTATGATGTGACTTTTTAAAAACTAGAGATAATTGCAGCATAACTGCGTCATCTATCGTTCGATTTGCACTCAAATGGAAACAGCGTAATTTTTTCTATAGAGGCCCTTTCACATATCACGTTTAGTGAAATTATACACAATAGAAAGTGAGGTATAGCTTTAACAAAAATAGATAAAATTGCAGCATAGCAGCACCACCTATTGGGCGAAATATAGCAAAAATTAATCAATGCCAATTTAAGCTAGGGTCCAACAAAATGTAGTGTTTTGCATGATTCTGTCCTTTATTCCGTGCAACAATAGTTTTGGTAACACAGAGATATTTTATAAAAAAATATTTTTTTTTAATTTGAAATGAAAATATTCTAAATTTTTTATTTGAATCGTTCTCAGAACATCTCAAAACGTGAAAATCCATCGAAAACCAGAGGTCGAAAATTTTCACGAACATGATACTTTCCTTTTCTTTTAAGTATATATAAAAAAAAAATTAAAAATATTAATATTACTTATTGTTTTCAATTATACCTATTTTCTAAAAAAAAAAAAAAAAAAAAAATATTAAGAATGTACAACAATAATAATAATTAAATCCATAGAATGCCTTTTTATTAATTATTTATTAGAAGTATAGCTAAATATTTAAATTGCATAGTATGTGCAAATTATTTAAACATCATAGTAATAGTAATAGTCACAGTAGTAACAATAGTAGTAAATAGAAAAATCAAGGTACTTTTTTTTTCAGTATTATTCTTTTAATAAATATATAATAATATATGAAACAAATGTAATTAAATGTACTCAAAAGCTTAAAACAATATTTATCACCCGATATATCGTAATGATATGGCAGGAGCATGATAGAAACAAATTGTTTTTAAGATTGTTAAGTCCTAATGTTAAAAATTTATTTAACTTCTACATTTCTAAATATGGCACGATTGAATATGAGAACTGTAGTTATTAAAACTTGAGTTCTGCAGGACTGCATACTAAAGTATCATAAACAGGAAAAAGAAGGGAAAAAAAAAAAAGAGGACTGTTTAAAAAAAAAAAAAAAAAAAAAAAAAATATCCTTATAGAACAAAGAGATTTTTCGAACTTGTCTGAAACATTTGTCTCACTGTTTATGTGTGTGCCTGTCAATCTTTGGCACTGTAGATCCCAAACGAATAGACCGAATTCAAAGCACTCTTATATATATATATATATATATATATATATATATATTAGAATTCTGATTTGATTGATATAGTTTTTACATATATTTGATAAAAAATCTGCCTTATAGGTTTTTTTCAATTAATTAAAATGCGATTTTTTTTAGTTACAATTTACTTTGATATTTTACTATAATTAGTAGGGTGGCGTACTTCAGATATATTTGGGACGATTATATTTGGCGAACTCCTAAATAATATTAAACAATAAGTCACGTAGTTTTTGGATTAAAGTATTAAATAGATTTATATATATACATATATAAATAATCCATTTGATAGTAATAGAAAAGAATGAGAACGAAGAATAGTCAGTCAAATAAATCACCACAGAAACATACACAGGCAAAACAAAGTAACTAGTTATCTTTAATTCACTTAATTTTTAAGATTAATAATTTTACTTGCTTTAGACTACAATACCTGATGAAATATAATATAGGACCGTGTATTTTGATGCTGAAGAAAAGAAGGATTACTTTAGGATAGTATTTTAAAGGGAAATAATAGAACTTTTATTAAGGAAAAGAACCTTTTTATTTTGAGATGAGCAAAAGAATTTCGGACCAAAGCAAAATAAGATTGAATTTTAACTGGAAAGCTCAAAATGCTATAAGACGTTTTATTGTGCTATCCCCATATAGCACTGAGCAAAGAAATGTAGGTTTTCTGTATTTGATAAGCATTTTAGCAAAATATCAAATGATAACACGTACCTACAAGAAAAAATCTGGTGTGAAACAACCACACGACTTCCATTACCCACTATTACACATATTATGTGCATTTTTGAGAGATAATGCGATCAGGAACCATAAAAGGGAACTAAAGAGAAAATCGTTAGAGCCGTTTTTGAGATACCAACTTTTACAAAAAATCAATTATTGACCAGAAAACAATAATTACATACAAAAGGATCTTTAAAAGTGAGTTAATATGGCGAGTTTTAAAAAAATCCGTACAGCTGTTTTTAAAGGAACGCCCTTGGGAGACCTGAAATTGAGCTATTTATACAGGACGCCTATCAATTTTCCTGAACTAACCAACTATATCATTCGCAAAGACATCTAATAGAGTGTTTATACAGCAAATTTGAAGAAAATTGTTAGAACCGTTTTTGAGATACGGACTTACGGTCCCACTTCCGGTTTCCGATGTCCCACTTCCGGTTAAACTTAATTATTGACAGGAAAACAATACTTACATACAAAAGCATATTTAAAAGGAGTTAAAATGGTGAGTTTGAAAAAAATTCGTACAACCGTTTTTAAAGGAACGCCTTTGCGAGGCCTGAAATTGAGCTATCTATACAGGACGCCTATCAATTTTCCTGAACTAACCAACTATATCATTCGAACGGACATCTAATAGAGCGTTTATATAGCGAGTTTGAAGAAAATCGTTAGAGCCGTTTTTGAGATACGGACTTACGGTCCCACTTCCGGTTTCCGATATCCCACTTCCGGTTTTTCAATTTTCACCAAAATTTGGAAATTTCATCTGTACACCAGACGTATTTCAATTATAAAGTTTCGTAGCTCTATCTTTATTAGTTTCTGAGCTATAATAGCCAGAAGATTCTCCACATACATACATACATACATACATACATACATACATACACACACACATACATACACACTGACCAATTGCCAAAAACCACTTTTTTGGACTCAGGAGACCTTAAAACGTGTAAATCAGGTGAAAACCCGATATCGAATTTTCAGACCGAAAACAATACTTCCATTACCTACGGTAGTAGGGTAATGGAAGTAAAAATTACCGTGAAATGAAATAAAGACAGAATTTATCCTGATTTTTAAAAATATTTTCCAGAAAAAAAATAAAAACATAACTTGAACCTTCAAGAAAAAATAAAATTATAACCTGAACCTCCAAGAAAAAATTGTCTTGAATTGAATTAGATGAAAAAATAATCCCAAAACACATGGGGACATTCTTCAGTGGAGCCTCCCCCCCTCCCCTGTAGGGAATGGAAAATGAGAAGTTTCTGAAGAAACGTGTGCTTTTTAGCAAAAAAATACTTTTCTAGCCCCCGACTTATCATAGATGAAAGCAAAAATATATATAGCAAACGATTTATAGCAAAAATATATAGCAAACGAATTCGTTTGTTATATATTTTTGCTTTCATCTACGAGAAGTCGGGGGGCTAGAAACGCATTTTTGGCTAAAAAGCACACGTTTCTTCAGAAACTTCTCATTTTCCATTCCCTACATGGGGCGGCTCCCCTGAAGAAGGCCCCTATGTGTTTTAGGATTTTTTTACATTTATTACCAGTTTGTTTATTTATTTCGGTGTTATATTTCCTTTTGCGCATTAGTTTATAAATACTTTGTTTCAATTTTTTTTTATTATTGAAAATCAAGTTTTACTTCTACTAATTTCCAAAATTTATTATATGTATATAACACGTTTTTAATCGATTAATATATATATATATATATATATATAATATAATATAATATAAATAAATAAAAATTGGCTATAAATATTGATTATGAGACCAAAAATTTCTTAATTATGTTTTAAACTACAAATTTTACAGAAAATTTTTTTTTTAACAAATTCATGGTCGGTTTTTATTGTTTGAAATGGGATAATTCCTACCAATATTTGTTATCAATCAGTTCATGCATTAGAGTTTTTTTATAAGACTAGATTTACATCTGGACCTGGTCATTAAAACTTTTTGTTATTGTTGTTGTTATTGTTACTGCCTAGCTGTTACTGCATTTTGTGTACTTAGTAGGCTTAGTTATATTAGTAGGCTTTAAACGCTTCGGTTTTCACTATATTTAAATGAATTCGTAAAATTTCATATCACTTATTAATATAAAAATATCAAGAATAAAAAGATTCGAAATTGCATTGAAATCAGTCAAAACCTCGATTTGGGATCCCACTGCCTTCGGTATCGGATTCCTGTCCGCAACATACTGAGTCCGGGCAGCTCCTGCCTGCGGCAGCACCTTAAACGACATGCACTTCGAAAAATGTTTTTTCCCCCTTCCTCTGCCCGTTAAATGGGAAGGACGAAATTCTCATAAAATCGCTTTATAATGTGCGTTGTATACATATAACCAGCCCCCACACCAAAATATAGCCTTACTGAGGTAATTCATAAGTTACATATGGAAACGCGTTTTTTGACTCCCCCCACCTACGCGCCAAGAGAAAGGAGAGGGGAAAAAATCCTTTATAATATGTGCTAGGTACAATTAAACAACCCACGTACAAAAAAAATCACCTTCATGAGATAATTTAGAACAGAGTTACATCTGAAACATTACCCAGAGGGGCAGGGGGGAGAAGGCGATACATTTCACAAAATCCTTTCATAGCGCGCATTAGGTACACATAGAATACTCACACACATAAAAAAAAAATCCCTTCTTCAGATAATTTGGAACAGAATTACTCTTGGATACGTGTTTTTTACATCTTCCCCTCCCCCCTACGCCAATGGGAGAAGAGAGAAAATCCGCAAAATCCCTTTACATAATAAGTTAGGCACACGCAATCAACCCTTACCAAAAAAGGGCCTTTCTGAGATAACTTAAAAGAGAGTTAATGGAAACGTGTTTTTTCTCCGCGACCCCAAAGGAGCGGTAGGGTAACATTTCGCAAAATCTTTTTTTAGTAAGTGTTGAATACAAATAACACCCACATTCCAAAAATTTGTCGTCCAGGGTAATTTGGAAGAAATTTCACTTTTGAAAAAGTGTTTTTCCCCCCGCCCCCATAGAAGGAGAAAAGAGGAATTTTCGCAAAGAATTGGTGTTTGATGCAAATAACAAGCCAACACACTAAAATTCTCAAACTGATGGATGAAACCTTCATAGATTCCCCAAGACAAATTTAACGCAAAAATGGGAATTTTGAATTCGCCTCTTATAAGGAGAGGTCACGACATGGAAAATTCAGATCGGGACGAAATTGCGCAGGATTCATAGTATACTATGAAGGTATTAAAACAGTAGCACCCACTAGCCACGAATTTCGAGAAAAAACAGTTAAAGTTTCAGTAATCTTTAAATACAAGTTATTTCACAATTCAGGCAATGATCCAGTGGCTTGGTCAGTAAATTACATGGTTGCCACGGGGAGGTCCAGGGTTCAATTCTACTGGCGGAAATATTTTTTTTAATCTATTTAATCTAAACATTTTATTTTACTGTTACTTTCTCTTATAATCCAATTCAAAATTTTAAAATTTTAATAAATTATTTAAATTTCTTGAACTTAAAAAAAGAAAAAAGAAACATATATGTTTTAAAATATTTTATTTTTTTTATATTTATAATTTCCCCTTAAAAAATAAATAAATAAATAAATTTTTCTCAACTGTATTGTTTTAATTATAAAATAAAGCAGAACTTTTTTAAAATGTAAACATTTTATTGCATTTTAGGTGTATTTTAAAAAATGCTAAACTTCGTTTTATAATTTCAGAAAAAAAAAAAAAAAAAATGTATATATATATATATAATATTTAAATAAAGATAAATGATGACATGAAAGCGAAAAGTAACAAACAACAAATTTGTTACTTTTCACTTTCATGTCATCATTTATCTCTATTTAAATATATTATTGTTTTTGTATACAATTTTGTGCTGCTGTGAGCGCCTTTTTTATACAAATTAATTCTTGTCATTTATATTGAATTTAATTTATATATATATTACAGAGAAATAATGATTTTAATTGTGCATATAATTAGGGCTGTGTCGATTAATCGATTAATCGATCAATGCTTTGTCCCGATCAATTGTTTTAATCGAGTTAATCAGCTCGATTAATTCGATTAAAAGCTCTCCAAATCCGATTAAAATTTTCAAAAACGAATTAAAGTAAAAATGCTGTTCTGCCTACAAAATATTTTTTCACATATTTTGCTAACAAACATTCTAAGAAACATCCATGGAATAATGAAAAGCAAAAAATAAAAAAATAAATAAATAAAATAAATAAATAAATAAATAAAATAAATAAATAAATAAATAAATAAATAAATAAATAAAATAAATAAATAAATAAATAAATAAATAAAATAAATAAATAAATAAATAAAAATAAAACCTCTCAACAGAAGTTGTTGCATTTTTGTTGATAGAGAAAAGGGGAAGGACAGTTATTAAACAAAATTCCGCTTTATGTGCATGCTGGAACAACACCACCTGTAGCCTTCTACAGAAAGTGTTTGCTAGGGCAATAGTATTCTCAGAAACAAGAAGCTTTCAAAAAATGGAAATGCTCAAAATAAAAGAAAAGAAAAGAAGAGATTGAGATTTCTACTATCCCTCTGATGTGGAAAATGTCAACAGAGTTTCACAATATCTGCAAGTGTTTATTGTCTGTTCAGAATTGCTGATAGTAACTATTGAAATAGAAACAGAAAATAACATTCTGAGTTCTAGTCCGAAGTGACAAAGAAGAACTAAAATATATAAGAATTTGAGATTTTTATAATGATATGGAATTTTTAGAATTCATTTAAAAATAGTGACAAGCGAGATGGACAAGGCCTGCAAATATAAATCTAATATATGTGTAAATTCATTTAATGTTTCTTTCAAAACTGATTGAAAAATTAATTTATCTAAAAAAAAAATTGAATAAACGAAAATATTTATATAAAATTAACACTTAAAGTCACCAATTGTTACTCCGAAAATTTATTTAAATTTCAGCTATAAAACAGATGTAATCGATCAGACAAAAAAAAAAAAAAAAAAATCAGTCAAACTTATAAATAAAATACAATATTATAGAGAATTTAGTTTTTTGAATATAAAAGTAATAAAAAATATAAGTTATTTCTCAGCTGTATTTCGGAATAAAAATTTTATTTAAGAATATATTAGGAATATTTTTTCATTATTTATTTGCATGTTTATTATTATTATTATTTATTATTTAAAGAAATTTTTTATTATTTAAATTAACATCTATATCATTTTTATGGTTTGTTGTGTACTATATCAATCTATCTATCTAACTATATATATATGTACAATGTGAGAGTTTTATTCATCTTTCAAATAAAATTATAAAAAGAAAAATGAAAACCGATTAAAAATTCGATTAATCGACCGATTAATCGATTAATGAACTACGATTAACCCAGTTAAAACTGTTAATCGATTCCCACCCCTACATATAATTACAGCCCAGACAAATTAACTAATTACTTCTTCTATCATTACAACTTCTTGAAAAATTATAATACGGGATTCCGATTATATTAAATTATATATTATCTTATAATTATTATACAGGCAAACAAACACCCGAAATATACATAATCTTTAAATGTATATTTTAAACATTAATCAACATACGCATTTTTTGGATAATCTGTTTTATATTCTTCTGTGCACCAAATAAAATTTCTGCTGCTCTCTAATATTAACAACCTCACAACGGTTAAGTAATCCATACGTATTAAAACCATATCAGGAAGTTTAAACCAAGATTTAAACACACCTGCTCTTTTACATTTCTATTTATTTTTCAATAATTTATTTTTGATCTATTTTTTATTTATATTTATATTTTTTATTCGGGGTTTTGTATGTATATTTATTTTATTTATTTTTATATTTGATTATTTAATTCTTCTACTTTTTTTGCTATTAAAGCTGCATTTGAACGATCGTAAAAAAGACGATTGTAAAATTTAATCTTTTGAATAATTAAACCTGAAATTTTAAAAATTTAATTAACAATACTTTTTTGGGATTTAAAAAATGTGTAGGTTATATAGTTATAATTTTATGTATGTAAAATTTATTACTTTCTATAACTTGAAAAAATAAATAAATTTCAGCTTCTTTTATTTATAAAATAAAGTAAAAATAAAATAAAATGCTTATATAAATAAATATATATGCATATATATTAAATAAAAGGTTCCCTTTATTTTTACTTAATTTTATAATTAAAACAAAGCGAAAATTTATTTTTTAAGTTAAATTTTTAAAGCCTGCATTTTTTTTTTTTTTTTTTTTTTTTTAAGTTTAAGAAAAAAACGTAAGTATTATTTATTAAAATTTTCAGATCTTGAATTAAATTGTAAGAGAAAGTAACAGTAAAATAAAATGTTTAGTTTAAATAAATAAAAGGGGGGAAATTTGTATTCCCGTTGGTAGCCTTAACCCAGGCCCTCCGCACGGCAGTCATTTACGCTACTGAATACGCCACTGGAACTTTGTCTGAACTCCGAAATAATTTGTATTTAAAGATTACTGTAACTTCAAACGCTTTTTCCTCGAAATTCTGTGGATAGTGGGTGTTACTGCTTTAACATGTGTTATCTTCATAATACACTACAATCCTGCGCAATTTCGTCCTAATCTGAATTTTCCATGTCGTAACCTCTCCTTGTTAGTAACTCATATATATATATATAGTAATACAATATTATCAGTGCAAAAATTTGAAATTTAAAGATGATTTAATTTCAGTATTAAAACAATCATTCGGATCAAAAGAGAAGACTACCCAAATCAAACCAAAAAAGAAATAAAGTGAAATCGAAATGAATTATTGGAAATTGGAATGAGAAAAAAAGCATAATTTGCATTCTAACGTTTTCAAGGGCCTGGTAGAATGCAAATATGCTAAAAAATGGATGTTTTTCTGTCACAAAGAAAGCAAAAGCTAAGAATTTCCTTGTTCACAGGCCCAAAACATCCATAGTAAGACCATAAAAAACGAAGATCAAAATAAAACTATTACCTAAAAATGATAATCCAAAACCCTTTAAAATTGTAGATTAAAATAAAAATACAAAATTACTTAATATATTATAATTGAAACGGATTCAACTCAAAGTTAGAGTAAGCGATAAACATGTAAAGAAACACACATAGTCAAACCAGAAAAAACGAAGAACATAATAAAACTATTACCTAAAAATGACAATACAAAACCATTTAAAATTGAAGATTAAAATAAAAACCATTTAAAATTGTAGAATAAAATAAAAATACAAAATTACTTTAAAAATTATAAATGAAACGGACGAAAATCAAGGTTAGAATCACGATACACATGTAAAAAATTTAACAATCAGATATCAGTTAAACACACAGTTAATCAGTTCAAAATTGCAGTGATCATGGAGTAAAATAAAGGATTCACAGAGGTATTCAGGTAAAATAAGGATTCAGATAAGGATTCAAGTCCTAATAAGTAATCAGATTATTATTCATAATTATTGTAACATGAATAGTGCTGTCATCTACAGTAATGAAATGAAAATAATGGAAAAATAAAATAAAATAAAATGAAGGAATAATAAAAGAAATAGATAATAAAAGAAAAAGAGAAATAAAATACATATAATGTCTGTACAAAATTGGCAGGAAGCATGGAACAAAGTAAAAGAAGACAAAAACTTTTTATTTCTTAGTATTCAGATAATCAATGAGTATGATTGAATAGTGTTGCTATCTACGATTGTAAATCGCCACAAAGTTTGAAAGTTAATGTAGATACATACCAACCATAAAATAATACCTAATTTTTAGACCTAAATTTAAATTGGAATAAAGATTATGAGGAAATATATATATATATATATATATATATATATATATATATATACAGTGGAACCTGTAAAAGTGACCACCTTGGTAAAGTGACCACCTGACTAAAGTGACCATTTTCTTGACTAAAGCGACCCTTTTCCAATTTTAAAGACCCTTTATAAAGTGACCACCTGCATATAGTGACCATTTTAGCCGGTCCCTAGGGTGGTCACTTTAGACAGGTTCCACTGTATATATATATATA